>OX243818.1:40829795-41084795 GCA_945859605.1 Lumbricus rubellus | reverse complement strand
TGTCAGTCACTCATTCAATTGAGTAAAGCGGGGAGGAGACCCGACCGACGACTCCAATTGGAGCGTAGACTCGGAACCGACCTGGGCTGGCGAACCAAAGTCCACCGTGCCCACCTTCTCGTGGTGCGACCTGTTAGTAACCTTTCCGTATGGAAGGGTGAACGAACGGGCACGGATGGCAAACGGGGGGAAGGCAATGGCAAACCACCCCTTATCTTCTGCCAAGAAAATAGTCATGGTGTACCAAGGAAGAAATGGTTGAATGAAGTACAGGAAAAGTCTGGCATGAGACTGGAGGAACTAAGAGAGGCGACTAGGGAGAGGATCAACTGGAGAAGATGCACCAGGGCTTTCGCCAGAGCTCCAGTAGCTGACGGCACCAGGTGACCAGGTGACATTGTATTTATAGTGAAATTCAATGTAAAATGGTTCTGCTGCGTGCCTTTTGTTTCACTAATTTTAATTTTAAACTTCACAATCAAGATCTTACGTTGTCAATTCACGAATAATTTATAATCTGCATGGTGACGCAGAGAAATAGCTCCTCGCAGAAATAAGCCGTTTCGACATTTCAATATAGGCACATCCTTGCCAGAATTTTTTCCATGCCAGAATTTTTCCCTGCCAGAACTTTTACCCTGATAGAACTTTTGCCATGCCAGAATTTTTGCCCTGCCAGAATTTTTGCCTTTTCAAACTTAATCGCTTGTTCTTTTCGTGTTTGTGTTTATAATCCATCTTTACTATTGGAATTTATCATTTATTGGGCCACTTTTATTATGTTACTTTTATTAGGCTACTTATGATTGAAATCACCAAAGAAAGGGGACCTCTCAAACTGCACTAAGCTTAATTACAGAACACTAGCGCTGATGAACCATATGAGCAAAGTGATGATGACCATACTATTAGAACGATTAAAGCCGCAAATGGAGGAACACCTGGCTGAAGAGCAGGCTGGATTTAGGAAGGATCGCAACACAACACAACAAATACTAATCCTAAGACTGTTAGCAGAGAAGGCGAAAAGAAAAGGGAAAATAATCTACAACTGCTTCATTGACTTTCAAAAGGCGTTTGATTCAGTGAGACACGACATCCTCCAGGCAGTGCTCAAATCATATGGAGTTGGAAGAAGGCTGACGCAGATGATCATTCACGCATGTGTGGAGGCAAAATCAGCGGTTAGAGTGGGAAGAGAGATCGGCGATTGGTTCAGCATATCAGTAGGTGCAAAACAAGGCGACCCCATCTCGCCAACATCATTCATCACGTACTTAGAGAGAGTGACAGAAAAATCAAGAACAAAAAGTCGGGCATCTCAATACATGGGACAATGCTAAACATCCTACTTTTTGCGGACGACATAGACTTGATAGAAGATAACATCAAGGACATACAAGAGAATGTGGAGACCCTGCATAGGGAAGGAAAGGCATCAGGACTAAAAATCAACAACAGCAAAACAAAGACAATGATATTCGGGAGGAAAGAGGACTCAGTAGTAGAGAAGGTGAACGGAGAATCCCTGGAGAATGTGGAAGAGTTCGTCTATTTGGGAAGCCTACTGACCTGGGACAACGACTGCAGTAAAGAGATAAGAAGAAGAATAGCGAAGGCAGCAGGTGCAATGGTGGGATTTGGGAACATTTGGAGAAGTCGGGAAATCAGCATACGAACGAAAATGGGGATCATCAAAACCTGCGTATTTAGCATACTGCTATATGCATGTGAGACATGGACTCTGCGGAAGCAAGACACAAGCAAACTCCTGGCATTCGAGATGAGATGTTATAGAAGGATATTGCGCATAAGATGGCAGCAGAAAATAACAAACAAAGAGGTGCGTGAAAGAGTGGGAAACAATAAAAGCATCGAACAAGTGATAATAGAGAGGAAGCTCAACTTTTTTGGACATGTGTGCAGAATGGACAACAACAGACTGGTGAAGCAAACTATGTTCGGGGTAATTGACGGCACAGGGGTCAGAGGGAGACCAAGCAGGGAATGGCTGGACGACGTCAGAGACTGGTGCGAAATGGACATACAAAAACTGAGCTGGCTGGCACAAGAACGCCACAAATGGAGGATGATGGTGAAACATGCGATCGACACCAACGGGCATTGTGCCTATGGACTGAGATGATGATGATGATGATGATGATGATGATGATGATGATGATGATGATGATGATGATGATGATTGAAATCGGACATTGCATAATTTAGTAGAAGAGTGTTCTGAGATGGAAGTGGACGTGTTAGTTGACAAAACAACTGATAGCCTAATTATTAATTACGGTAATGAAAACTGTTGCTTGAAACTTAAGCAGTTGTTGCAATGTGATAGTAATATTAGTCTATATTATGTAAAACCAAGTAAATCATAAACTTTGCAAAGACCAAGTCACTTTATAAGGGATTATAGGCTGGGCCCGCAGTCCGCAATCAACTTATGAAAATTTTTAATTCAGGGTGTAGCCGGCTGCCGGGCAGGGCCGTGTTTAACTATAGGTCCATTCGGTGCGGTGCACCGAATGCCTTTGAGTCGAGAGTTTTGTTTCCATTGGCCAAATGTATTTTGCGAGTCTCAGTGTTACTGAAACCTTTTGTAAAATCAGTAAGGGTAAGAAAACATTAATTTAACTAAGTTCACCGACGTTGCGTGCATGCTTACTGACCCGCCACAGCCTACGAACCACCTAGGCTAGCCTATCGAACAGCGAATTTTTGAAAAATTAATAATTTTTGTAAGACTGCCGAATGTCACTTTGCCCCAGCTGTAACACTTTGCACCGACACTCGAAGAACCTTAAACACGGCCCTGCTGCCGGGCCCCTCCGGGCCCTTAAAAGTCGCCGGGCCCTGGGCTTTTTCCCATTGCCCCCTCTCTCGGTGGGCCTCGGCGACACTAATCATCTTCGACACGCGTCGTAAAACAGCAACAAGATTAGTCTCAATAATTAATTAATGATTAAATTCGAAGCGATAATAATCGACCTGTTCTGCTACTCACAGCCAGCTTCGTAGCTTCACTATTAGCGTCAATTCGTCCATCATGTATAATACTAGAGTATAGCTTTCTTTTCAGCCTCACTCAACCTCCTCCCTACCTGCCCTCCTCCTCCAGTATACCTCGATCCTGAACCCATTACTACTCTTCCCTTTGTATTTTAAACCTTCTTGTGATCCTTCCTCTTCACATTGATGTGTAATGTCCTCCTCTCCATGCCTTTGCATAATATACATTATACATCCGCTTGTCTCCATGACTCTGTGTGTGTGTGTGTGTGTGTGTGTGTGTGTGTGTGTGCCTCCACTCGTCTCCCTCCATTCCTTCCTTCCAACCCTCTACCGATTCAGTCTTCCATGGCTGACTTTTCGCGTCGTTTCGAACCGATTGACCTTTTGTTACTGCAGTGTGGTCAAATAATTGTAATTATATTAATATATAATTGCTCCTATTCTATTAACGTTGCGAAGAAAAGTAGATATAGACATTAATTAATTAATTAATTAATTAATTCATTCATTCATTCAGAGCATTTATATAGCGCCCCTTCAAGAAGCTACTCAGAGGCGCTTCCAGCCCATCCACGAACAAAGAAAAAAGACTTGAGGGACTTGTAGAACCCAGCCGGATGGACCACAGGTAGAGAGCGAAGCGTGACCGAAAGGTCGTTCCAGACAGTAGGCCCCGCGACCGAGAAAGCATCGAGGTTATTAGGAACACAAAACATTACTTGCAGGTTGCTGCATGATTGTTATACATCCATACCGGTGTAAAGGTTTCAAATTACCCCTCTGACACTAGATGTGCATCAATCATCGCATTTATTGCACAAACAAAATCAGAAAAATCATCCCGCTTCCTGTTTTGGTCTGAAGATTTTCATCCGTCATCCCACTGCGTGGTTTGTTATCAATAGTTTGATCGAAAAAAATAATAGCCTCAAAGCCATTTCTCCGTGTAACTTCAGCGGCGATTAGTATTTTAGTTACATATCAACAAGCTGCTTTGAGCAATTCGTACCTTAAAATTGTTTTTAGCGAAAGTGTCACATTATACAATGATAAATATGAAATTATTATTATTATTTACACATTTTGCTTTATATCGTGTTAACTTTTCTTACCATAAATCTATTCGTAATATTAATCTAGACATTTCTAAACCGTTACTACACAATGATAGGACAAACATTGTACGAGCGCTGCGACAGGTCTGAAGATATAAATATATTAAGCTTATTGATGAACACAAACCTTTTATTGAATCTGTTGAAACAGTTAACCCTCGGGCTACCAGGGGGGGTGGTATCCACCCCCCCCCTAGGTTTTTCCCAAATCAAACTTTTGTCGTTAGGAATAAAATTTTGACGTTTTAGGTAGCTGTAGAGGATTCATTTGCACATATTTTGAGCTAAAATGTGTGATGATATACCATACCATTCAAAAGTTATACCCGATATACCCGAGGCCCCAGGGGGGGTGGATACCACCCCCCTTAGATTATTGGCTGTATCTTATCCGTCCTTTGACATAAAGAGACACTAATTACACCATTCGGTAGAGGGAATGTGGGGCTACATTTTGGTGGTCACGGAGTTGTCTTTTGACAACCGGAAGTGCTCAAAATAAATTAAAATATAAATAAAGGTGTTTTATTTTCATAAAAGTTTCATGTTTTTCCTATTAAAAATTATTCAACATTTATTTTTTAAGAAAAATAAATTATGTCATTCTATAGAGTGCATTTAGGGCTATTTTTTATACCAATTAATTTGACATTTTATGACCGGAAGTGCTCAAAATAAATTTAAATGTGTGAAAATGTTGGGTTTTTTTACAACGCAAACCGATAAGTCTGCGTAAACGTTTTTCAGCATGTTTTACATGTTTTTTCTCTTTTTATTGTAACTAAAACTAACTTATTACTAGTTTTTATAGTTGAATATTTAACTTTATTATATGTAAACTATTTTTAATTAAATAAATTATGTTAAAACACACAGAATCTAATATTTTGCTTATGTGAAAGTATACATTTTGTGAAATCGACGGGTGCCTACGGTAAAAAATTCATAACTTCGGGGTGCTTTCATATATTTTAAACCTAAATATACCATTTTGTGCAGAAATGAATGCTGAATCCATAGGTGTATTACAAGTTATGATATCTCAAACCAAACCCAAAATCCAGGGGGGGTGGTAACCACCCCCCCTTGGTAGTCAGTGTTACAAAAATAGCGTGGTAGCCTGAGGGTTAAAGATGAGTCATCCATACACTCTCGAGTACATGATGGAAGGCAAAACGACGTCAAGTCAAATCACAGGAGATATCAAAAAGAGAAAAGGAAATCAGGAAAAGTCAGTAGAGCATAGAAGTCAGATAAAGTCAAGGCAAGGTATTAGAAATGCGTCGGTCATTGAGGAATGCCTGAGCGACCAAGATGAAGAAACTCATGATGAAGACATGGAAGAGATAAAGCAGGAGATGAATATAAATATAACGGATGATGAAAGATTGAGTTTCTGCAAGATCCTGAGAATGGCCATGAGACGCAGGATGAAGATATTTGCAGATGAAGTATCCATTGTGGGTTTGAATTACTTGTTTCAAACATCAACCCATAAGATCGGATCCATCATTCGGAAGGTTGTCTGGACAATGCTTCTACTGTTCGGAGTAGGTTTCATGGTTTTCCAGATTTACAGCAAAATACCATACTACCAAACATATCCAACAGTCGTTGACTATCGAGTGGCTTACAACCAATCTCTTCGCTTTCCTACGGTTTCCATCTGTTCCGAAGCCTTAGCAAGCAAGACGCCAATGCTTTCTTATGGTAGGCATCTTTCCTCCATCAATATTAGACTTAACTCTGTTTCCTTAACCCATTTACCGCCGCTATGAGAAATAGCCACCGTATCAAGGTGCAGCTGTTAGTATATCATCAATATGATGCCAATAGAATTCTGAGAGTGCAATTTTATTTAAATTATTTGTAGTCACCCAGTTTCAGGACGTTGCGTTTTCGCAACAACGGCAGGAAAGGTGAACTTTATCTATGCATATAAAGGTGAATGTGACTACGTATGTATGTGTGTTTTCCAGAATGTACGCCCACAGTTTCGTTGCTATTGACCTGAAACCTTACCCATGAGCAGAGGGCCGCCAGGACCATCCAGTGGATGGCTTGGGTTTTACCCCCTCACTGTTGGGGGTGGCGGTGGGCGACCGGAAAATAACACAAATATCGCAGTTTCCATGCATCTTCGACTTAGTGTCACATCTAATCCGAAGCTGACAGCTAGACCGAGTGCCTCTACGGCGACCTCGCGCCCACAAAGACAAACCCCGCCCACCAGGGATGGGGTGGGCGCTGGGTTTCTGGGTGAACCAAAACTTCTACCTCGAAATTTCATGAGTATCGCCGGTTACTTCAAAGAAGAGGGCTAACTCTTAGAGGGCTAACTCTTAGGGGCTAACTCGCTCCCACTCAGTTGAGTGAGAGCGAGTTAGGTGGTGACTCGTGAGGTGGGGTGTGGTGGGGGGGGTGGTGTGGTGGGGATGGCGGTTGGTGTTAGTAGTCACACATCTAAATTTACTGTTTAACATTGGAAGACACCAGAGCGGTGGAAGCATGTTTGGGCGGGGCAGGCGTGAATGGGTAGGTATGGGGCTGGATGGAATGGGTCCACCGTCCAGAATTGGGTGGGGTGGGGTGGTAAGAGTGTGAAACTGATTGGGGTTGAGAGGGAGAGTCAGTGGGTAGTGTGTAGGGCTGGGAAAGCCGAAGCTTTCCGAGCTACGTCAACGCCGGATACCCCAGAGAGGTAGGGGCTTTCTGGAGGCTGTCTGGGACACTCGCCCCGTAGTTGGTTCTGGTGGGGGCTGGTGGGGCGGAAACACGAAATTTCTTGGGAAACGCCGAGTGCCCCAGGTAGTTTTTTGCAAGCAATCGTAAGTTCAAATAAGTTTATATAAGTTACTACATGTATTGTATACGTGCCATAATGCGTAAGCGTATAGCGCATTCCGCCGAAGTTGCGAAAACGCAACATTAAAATTTCGCAGATTACGGTTTCAGTTTACAATGAGATATAAATTTAATAAACAAAAGACGTTAATTATTCACATTAGTATTCCAATCGTACAGCTTCGCTTCTCGGAAATATTTACGCGTTATGAGAAAAAAATTATTGAACAAAACCCCTAAACAGACACCAAAAAGGCCACATTTTGACAAATTCAAAAAAATATAAGATGACAATAAATAATATTATATTTGGTAACAGCATACTTAGTTAACACGCATTAAGTAAGAAAATATAGATTTGTGCAGGTTTCTCTCGTTTTGAATTTTTCCACAATTTTTAAGCAGTAGCCTACGTTGCGTTTTCGCAACGTTGGCGGTAAATGGGTTAAACATTCTTTAGGTTATTTCCAACACTTGCACTTTCCTCGTGTGTCTTGTCACAATATTATGTTTTTGAAACTACTAGGCCTAATAATTATTATAATTACTCTATCACTATGCGCAGTAATAAAGTAGCCTAAGTCGACTACTACTTTTTGTTTGTAGAATACTTCAATCTGTTGTGTGTTTGACCTACATATTTTAGTATTCATTATGACTGAGTAGCCTACTCCGAACTGATGCCGAGTGTCATTATGACAGTATCTTGCTGTTTCATAAACGAATGCAACTATAATAATAATAATAATAATAATAATAATAATAATAATAATAATAATAATAATAATAATAATAATAATAATAATATCTTTTCTTTATTGAAACGCATGCAAGACGCACTGCGCTTTACATTTAGGCTACATTTACAAGTTATGCAGTAATCTTAATTACTCGAAGTTCGTAAATTAGGGGAGAATGTCCAGCGTTGGGACAAAATTTACATTTTAGGGCATACAATCTGTGTTATTTGTAGTACATGTATATTGTTGATATAGTCCGAAACATCAATGTTTCATGAACCTAAAATGATTTTATTGCATTTTTATCACAAAAATAAACCTCCCAAAATTAGAATTTTCCGTTGTGAAAAAATGTGTCCCAATTCAGGCCATAGCGTCCTGCATTGGGACAGCGCATGTGGAGCATTGGGACACACAATAAATCTGATTCTAATCATATCTAATAGAGTAACATATATCATATTCCAGTTGACAATATCTAAACGAGTGACTAGAGTAGATTAAACAATAATATTATCAAAAATTTAATCAATACGAGCAAGCTTCCGTTGACCTTGTCAATCATAATAAAAAAATTGGACTTACTGGTCAATTTCAAGTAAGTGCAATGTATCATATCTTTACCCATCCTGATAGCATTCTGTTTAACACAATATACAGTAAAACCGTTTAAGTTTAATTTTTCATGATGAATTTCATGCATTGAGATTGTCCCAATGCAGGCCATCAGCACATGTCCCGATGCAGGCCATCTATGGCTATTTCTTTACTTTTCAACTATTAAAAAATGTACGCTGTAAATGACGTCAACATTTCACCGAATGCTTTGCAGTATACTTACCTAAATAGTTAACTGAAATTTCAGGCTAAATCTGCACTAAACATTTAATGCACTGGTTGAGAATGCGTGAGTGAAAATTTACTTTCTATACCTGAAAATGAAAATTTGCAATATTTTTGTCACACACGTTCTTCTTCGTGGCATAAGACGCGTGATCACTCGCAACGTCAAAAACGTTCGTTTGGTGGCGCCACACGATTTTATAAATACGCAGAAGGTTATGATATCACGCTGTCCCAATTCAGGACCTGTCCCAAAACTGGACATTCTCCCCTAAATGCTTATATTCAAATCGTACAAGTTGCCTTTTTCGGGCTTGAAACAAATAGATGAGTTGTACAAATAAAAGTTTTAAAGTCGCAGTTCTTCTGTGTGCAGCTGTCCTTCCTTCTCCTTGCGACTCCACCCCTCCCAAGGTAAGGTGCGACTAGCCTATACTCTGGAGCATTAACCACGATTTTAAATTTATATTTCCCATTATAGGCCTATAATTGTTCCCAAGATGAGATTAAAAGGTTGTAACTTTTAGGTACTGATTTTTCAGGTCCATTAGCGCAACAGTTCGCGACAATTCGTTTTCCGCCTTTTTCGGATATCGAATTCGGTCGAAGCCAGACAAAGTTAAACTTATCAGTTGTGGATTTCGACCCTGAGGTCATTTTTAACAGCTGGAGCGTTAACATGAAGGAATTGATTCTTGAGGTAAGAACACAGAAGAAACTATTTAATTGTTTTACATCATTTTATGTTCGTACTAATAAAATAAAGAGAAAGGATTAAGTCATGATAACAGAAGGTCATAAAAAATTATTATCATTTAACATCATTTGGAATGGCATACTGTGCTTCCACATTTGACTCTCAGATGGAGGAAACCGTGAGATTGACTCCGGTGTTGCCGTGTTTGTTTTTTTGCTAATATACAAATCTGCTTTGAAATCCGTTGCGCCTGTGGTTTGGGATGAAACCTGCCTTGAGAGCCAACGCCATAAAGCTTCTTTAGGAGAGAATGTCCAGCATTGGGACAAAATTTTACATTTTATGGCATGCAGTCTGTGTTACCAGTAGTTGTAGTACATGTATATTGTTGATATAGTCCGAAACAGCAACGTTTCATGAACCGAAAATGATTTTATTGTAATATCATCTCGTACCCGGTGCGCCACTGGACGCAAAAATAGGCATGAGTTATTTCGTACCTGGCGGTGAACGTGTTAAAAGGCGTTAGCTGCAGGGTCCGTTCAGTTTTTTCCCCAATATCTTGGCCAAAAGTAAGAATTTCGAAATTAAATTTTACAGTCTTAAAGACAATTCATATTTACACATGATGGACGGATTTCATAAAAATATTTCAAACAGAACAAAAGTTATACTACTTTTAGGGAGGCCACCCACCGTTGTTTGACGATTTAAAAGCGAAACGCAACAAAAGTGTAACAAAAACACGATTTTTTTCTCATCTCACATAATATTGTTATCAAATAGCCTTGATATTGCCAGATCATCATTGTTATTAGGCCTACTATTTAAAAAAGAAACAGGTACCAGCGTAGCTGTGCACCACTGAGAAGTCACTTAGCAAGATGACAATCAAATTGATAAATAAGAAATCTGTCGGATTAATCAACAGGTCCATCAAGAACTTTGCAAAGAGACTCAAAAGAAGTTTTGGCACTGGTAGTGGACACATTGAACACAAGTTGTGAAGCACTACCAAGTTCATTTGACAACAGTTATTTGAGATGAGACTTAATAAAATCGTGTTTTTGTTACTTTTTGTTGCGTTTTAATTATAATTATTATAAACTGCATTAGAATATCCAGGCAAACGAGCTATGCCTCTAATATAATGAAAAAAATAAATATGAATGTTAATTACGCCAACCACTATTTCAATAAAATCGCCAATTATTATATCCTAGGTATCTCAGTGCTCATCAGAGACCTTGTTGTTGATGCCATACGCTCACTTTTTAAGAAGATGAAAGAGATGACGTAGGCTTTACGTTCGATGTTTAGCCTGCTGCTAATTATTGGCCAGACTGCGCAAAATCTGATTCTAAAGATCAGAGTTATTTTTGTTTAGTCTATCAATTGTAATTGAATTTGAGTAGAGAATGTTATTTCAGTGTTCGTTCGGGAATCTGCCATGCAATTCGAGTACCGCCGTAAGAAAGATCTCGTCTGAAGCAATATATTGTCTGTCACTCAACACAGGTGAGCATAAGACATTATTAGGTGTAATTAATAAAAGTAAAATATCTGTGAATTTCTAAGGTGAACTGTTAAGCTATTCTTGCTATAAAAAACAAAACATGGGGTTAATTTGCGTTTGAATTTGACAAATAGTGAACCAGATATTTTAAATCTGTGCTAGTCTAAATGTGGCGGACATGCCACAAGAGGTATAAGACAAAATAACTACTTACCGAGACTTGGCTGGAGTAAGCATGACTCTCGTTGGGTAGCCTTTTGGCTATGAGTCTTGTACCTGAAACCGGTTTCGTTTGGAGATCGGTTTATAGTTTTAGATTTCAGATTCTTCCTATGGAAGACCAAGTATACTTTTTAGGCCAAAGTATAGCGCATCATAATGTATTTTACCGGTGGACTAAGACGTGCCACACGGTGCGTCGCTTATATCGTGGAGTAAGCGTTTACTCCATACGTGCTTAGATTGTTAAAGCGTTTTCTGCTGCGACTTTCTACAGTGTATTCGGTTGTGTTCGTCTGTCTCCTACAGTGTGGCTTGGCCATTTTCGAAGACAACTACGGCGATCCTGGTTCATAGCGAGAGCAAAGCTTTTGTAGTGAGGATTTGCGGCTGATCTGTCAGGGCGGTGTCTTGTCATCGATCGCTGGGGTTTGAGCTGCTGAGGCTGCGTGACAGCTCAGGGAAGAATACAGTATTCGTGATACGCCTAGCGGGCGATCGCAGTATTCTGTGAAGGTTACGTTGACTGTTGGTTACAGTCTTAGTTACGTGTTACCTGTGTGAGTTCGTGTGTAACTGTTGCATTGCAGGTCCTTGGTTGCGGATAATCGACTGTCCGTCAACTAACAGGGGATTCTTGTGATCGTGTTACTTTTGGTGTTACCGTGTGTTTCTGTGCGGAGGTTCGATTGTCTGTCAGCCGACATTGGACTACTGCTGTGTGAGAGCGATCTTGGTCATCGGTTGTTTAGATTCTTCGTGTGACTCGTCACTTTCTAGAATCTGTTGCTCACAGTTGAGTAGGGAGTAAGTGGTGGACCAAGAGTCCAGGCAAGCTGAGGGCTTTGCAAGGTAGTTTACGTTAACAGAGTTAGATAAGACCAAGTGTTTTACAAGGGCTTACCACTGAGGTCAGTAACTGTTGAAAGTAAGGGTGACAAGCGCCTTAAAAAAACCTATAAAATATCAGTCTATTTGTAGACGCGGGTTTTCCGTTACCTGTTCCCCAGGCCTCCCGGCCTTTTAATTTTACCTCGAATCTACCGAAACAGAACAGCATCGCACCACGACGCTCTTGTGAGTTTCCGGCTAAGTGTCAACGGGAAAGTTACCGGCAGCGGCGGTGTTTGGGCTGCGCGCATCGGAGTCTGGGTGCGTGTGAGACAGGTCTATTTTGTCAGTGCGAGTTTCGCCCCGGTCGTCCCAAGTGGTTCACCGGCGGCGCAACTGTTGGTTCCTGCGGTCTTCTGCCAAGTAGGCGACCCGCGTTTGTCTGTTGGTCTTGGTGTCAATTGTTCGTGTCGGGAGAGCGGGTGAGGCGAGCACCCAGGGCAAGCGACGCGCCTCGGCACGGGCGTCTTTGCGTGATTTCTGTCGGGGTATTTTCCGCGAGCGGTGACGGAGGGCGACCGTCGTTGGCTTCAGTTTCTATCGGGCCTACGGACCGCCTCCGACCGTCGGAGTGTCTGTGTGTTAATCGTCACTTGAGGGATGGTGTTCGGCATGATGAGTTGGGCATCTGCCCCAAGGGACTGGCTTTGGTTTCAGGCGACATGGTCAGCGGGGATAAGAGAATCGGCAGTCTTCCCCAGTGGTGGTGTTGGTTCGGTGGCTGCCCGGTGCCGCGTGATAACCAAGGGAAGCGACAAGTCGGGTAAGAAGACGGAGACCGCCGTCGCGAGAAGTGGCGCCCGGCGAGGCCGCTCTGCCTGCGGGAAAATGAACCCTGTGTTGAGAGTCGGCCATCCTCTTGCTCAGGACGTCGCCTACTCGGCGACCGCGGATGAGGCGGAGAGCGGGTCTGATATAGCCGGGCGGGCCAGCCGATCGCAGGCGTCGGTTTCGCGATCGTCTTCCCCCGGGAGTGAAGTCGCTGGCGAGGCCCACGCAGCGCACAGCGACCCGGGAGACTCACGGCGTCCTGGTAAGACCGAGTATCTCCCGGGCGCTGAAACGGCACCGCTAAGTGATGCCATCGAACCTGAGGGCGATGGGTCGCAGCGGGGTGATAGCCGAGGTAAGGCGCCCGTGGCGTCTGTTGACTCTAACCCTGGTACGCCACATAAACACAGCCCACATCACTTCAGGTTGGCTCTTGCTTACAGGGTTATAGACCAATTTCACTTTTAAATTTGTTGATAAGATTATAATATAATCAATCATATTATGATCCAAACTAAATTTTGCTCCTTATATACGACTCTAATACACGATGTCACCAATGATTAAATGGACTTTTAGTTGTCACTGAAAGGGAACTTCGCAATGGCATTTTGTTTGTGATCTGACTTTGCTGGAAGTACGCCATCGTTCGGGGTAGGCCTACAATAAAAATAAAGTCTGAGAACCCCTGCTCTAAATGATTGTCATATGCAGCAGAGTTTTGTCAAAACAAATTTGAAACTAAAGTCCAAAAATGTTGGTCATATTTATTAGTAGGTGCATTAAATTTTGAGGTTTTTACATACATGTATCAAGTGCAGTTTGTTTTGATTGAGTTTAGTAGACAAAACTCGTTTAAGGCATCAACGCGTTTCACGAAAGGGACTGGTTGTTAATTAGGTCTATATTAAAATGTTTTATAATTTCTAACACGTTTGCAAAACTTAATCAAATTTCATGTGTTATGAATATTTAAGCTACAACGAGTTACGTAACGACACATCCTGGCGCCAGCAATGGACTTCGTCTTGTGCTGTGGGTCAATCAGTCAGATACTTACCTTGCCATGTCTCCAGGTGCTGGATTCAAGGTATGCCATTCATCGTGTTCGTGTTGTGCGACCTCCACTGAGTGCCAACTCCTCTGGGGTTTGTAACCGGTACGCCAACCGTGAAATCAAGTGTTCCCCAAAACTTTTCTCCTCCAATAATACCCTGCCCTCACCTGACCCCTGGGGTCGAAGTGTATGTTGGGTGGGGGCGGGATAACCTTGGTAGCATTCTGTCTAGCTGCAACGTTTCAGGTGAATAGCTGTGAAACTATGGCGACAAAATGGATATTGCAAAAGTTTGGGATTTCGCCCCACCCTGGCCCCCATGGGGGAGAGATTCTCCAAGCCCACCACTGGGTGTCCCATTCCGAGACCAACACAGTAGTGAAGGTGTGGAGTGAAAAGCTCAAACACTGTGGAAATGCATTCCGTTCAAACAGACAGACAGACACACATACACACAGAATCTTCTTTTTATTTATATACATGTATATGTACGACTGTAGGTTTCTAAATGCAATTTTTTTAGTCTCTTTCAAACCAGTATTATTTTGTCATTCTATTATTGTCCTTTGCAGGTTTCTTTGCATGACCCACCAGACAGTAGTCTTGTTCAGGACGCACCTGTTGTTCCGGAGACAGGATTCAGAATTGGAACGGGCATTTCAGCATCCGTTGCATTTACACTCAGAAACGTGGGTCGAGAGTGACATGCCATTATATATATATAATATATATATATATATAATATGTATATTATATATAAGTGTGACGGATTTTATATTGGTCTCTAATATAATTATGTCATAATCTTTGTCCTATTTGCGTTGAAATAAAGACTAGCCTTTTCGCTTTCTCTCTTTAGCCTTTTTATCAGTTGTAACAAATCTGCTATTTTCCTGCCAATAATGTGTATCATCTGCGTATCTTGGGGGGGGGGGGGGAGAGTAATGGTTAACACGCTGGTCAAGGGTGAGAGAGGTAGAAGGTTCGAGCCCCCGTTGGGCGGATTTGATTTGTAGGCTGCTATTAGCGCCATGTAATTGCAAAGCTGTCTGCTCAGTTGGTAGTTAAGTTTAATTAAGATTACTGCATAACTTGTAAATGTAAAGCGCAGTGCGTCTTGCAGGCGTTTAATTAAAGAAAAGATTATTATTATATTTATCTCAAGTTATTCAATACTCTTCCTGCTATCCTTATTCCCTCTTTTCCCTCCACCATTTCGGTCAGCCTCATTATCCTTTCTGCGTATATAGGTTAAATAAGACTGCATGGATACAAGATGCAACCCTGTCTCACTCCTTTCCTTATTTTAAAACTATCTGTATCTCCAAATTCTGTTCTTATCACCGCTATCTGGTCTTCATACAATCCTTTAAGTAGTGATATCAAATGTCCGGTATTTCCATCTCAATCAAAGTTTTCCACATCAGTTCATGGTTAATGCAATCAAAAGGCTTGCTGTAATCGATGAAACAAATGTATACTTTTGCCTGTACTCTCTTTGCCTCTCCAATATTCATCTCATGTTGGCAATGTGATCCCGAGTTCCACGAGATTTCTTAAATCCGGATTGACTGGTAGTTCTCTCTCGATAATGCTAAAGACATGAGATGCTATACTCGTGATCAAATTAATAGGCTACTACCTGACAACTCACTGTCAACCAAAATGATAAATTGATAATGGTAATAATTATTCTAATTGATGAACTTATATAAAATTCGAGTCTTTTCATTTGCAGGTGTCTATGTTGCCTGCTCCCTATGGCGATTGCCGTTATAACAAAAACTACACGTTTCAGGGATGCATGGGGCGATGTCTGGGGACTTATTTGACGACCGCATGTGGATGTCGACCGAAGGAGTACATCGGTACTATTTAAATTCTTTAAGTAATCTAATTTTTCAGTCCAAATTTTTGTGTATATTGTTTTGCTTGTCTGTGTGTATGCAAGTGTTTTTGTATGTTGCAAGTTATCAATGTTAGGCCTATAATTGTTGCTGCTAGTATGCGTACACTCATACAGTTCTAACAAATACCTGGTCACCTGGTGCCGTCAGCTCTTGGAGCTCTGGCGACAGTCACGATGTATCCTCTCCAGTGTTTCCTCTCTCTTGTCGCCTCTTAGCGCCTCCAAGCTCGTACCAGACTTCTCGTGTATTTCATCCATCCATTTCTTCCTTGGTTTTCTTCGTCGTCTTCTTCCCTCTCTACATGACATCATCAATTTTTTCCCCAAACTAATAAGACATGTCAAATAATATTTATATTATGTTATGAAGAAAATATCAGACGGATCTGGAATGACTTTACTTCTATTTTTCGGTGCTGCATCTCGAACGCTTTTTTATGACACAAATGTGCTGAAACTTTGAGCTCGATTTTCTCCCTTGTTGCGATTCTACAAGTTACAGAATCGAACGAATATAATTTCAGTTATTTTCAGTTAGAAAAAAGATATTTTCGTTTTGTAAAAAGTATTTTGAACTGTCGAATATAACTGAATAAAAAAGTCAAAACGATAAATGACGTGTTTTTCCCCAGTGCCACAATTATTAGGCTACTGCAGCATTAGGCTAATGGGCCTAGCCCACAGTTTATTGGCGAAGTCCATTTTAAATATGCATCTTGTGTTTTTAGTAGTTCCAGGCAAAGTATGTTCTGTTGACAAGTACTATAACTGCATACCAAAAGAAATGAGAGCGTTTGTTACTTCGGGCACCTGCCGCCATTGTGATTGTCCTCTTCAATGCTATCAACCCACTTATCCATATTCGATTTCAACAAGTCCTCTCTCGCAACATTTCCTCAACTACGTGTCGCAAAAGTCGCAGTTCAAGGGACGAAATCTGACGATGTCTAGACTGAGCAAGGAACTCGTCTACCTGGATATCTTCTACTCTGATCTGAACTACATCGACATCCAAACAACTCCGGCCTACGATCTCCTCACACTGGTCTGAGACATTGGCGGCGCATTCGGTCTGATTCTTGGGGGAACAATTCTTACTGTTGCTGAGTTTTTCCAGTTCTTTGTCCAGATATTCAATGAAGTGGTAACTTCTGTCAGGTTTGCTAAAATGCAACGCCGTTGAAGACCCGTATGTTAAGCACATGTATATTTTATGCAACTATTTCTATTTTAAGCATTTTATAGACAAAATAGGGACTGTGAAATAGCTACGCTCTGTCAATCTTTAAATTTATCTCTTTTATGGTTTTAATGTGTTTTCAAGTTAGCCTACTCGTCAGATTAGAAAACGATTGTTGCACCATCGCTTTTCAGTCGATTTCATGTATTTGTGTACTATTTGAACTTCACTGGATTTTGTATGTTAAAATGTTTCAATCGCATCGTCCTACATCTGGAAACCAGAATGCACAGCTTAACAGTCGACCTTGGTCAAACAGTTCTAACACATCTTACAATGTCACTATGGATGTTGCCTAGCAAGCAACAAAAGAAGCTAATTTATTTAACTTTTACACTGCTGCAGAACTGAGCCGACTGACTGACATTTAATTAGTGCATTAAGTGCAATGTATGCTGAATTAACATAGACCTACAATAGGCTTATAGCATTGCAGCAATTTACTACGCCGTATACTGGGTTGTGAAAGTTTGCTTAAATTAGATTGAACATTCTTAAAATGAGCACTGACATGGTAAACGTATTTTATTTATTGTTTACGTGCCCTAAAATAGGGCACGTTAAAATGCGTACGTATCTTTTAAAAAAATTGAATACGTATGGTACGTACCCTCGAGCTTTGATCGCTACCATGCTTTATTAGTAGCCTACTCCTCTGTTTTATTCTGCAATCTAGTTTCATAACCGTTTGCAAATTGGGTAGGAAAAAGGCTTTGCTTACTTTCAAAAACAGTGGTGACCCGACAAAAGTGCGCAGGACAAATGCACGCAGACAAATGCACGCAGACAAATGCACGCAGACAAATGCGCGCAGACAAATGCGCGCAGACAAATGCACGCAGACAAATGCACGCAGACAAATGCACGCAGACAAATGCACGCAGACAAATGCGCGCAGACAAATGCGCGCAGACAAATGCGCGCAGACAAATGCACGCAGACAAATGCACGCAGACAAATGCGCGCAGACAAATGCGCGCAGACAAATGCGCGCAGACAAATGCGCGCAGACAATAGCACGCAGACAAATGCACGCAGACAAATGCGCGCAGACAATAGCGCGCAATAAGAACAAATCGACAGAATATTACTATTATAATGAGCATTTATTTTTACTCGAAATTAGTTAGATATGTAAAAATTTAAGCAACAACATTATTTAATATTATTATGTAAACTAGAAATTGTCGTGAATGTTCCAGAGTTCCTTAATACTATAAGCCAAAATGTAGGGAGGCAGAGGAACACAAATCACATAGATCTACTAGAGTAACTAGACCATAGAAATAAACGAGAATCTAATAAGGTTCCCGGACAATTCGGCGCCGGACAATTCGGACCGGACAATTCGGATATAATTATTATGAGTAAAACTTTACAATTTGATTGATTGGTTTCAGGGTAAAGAACGCAACGTTTCACCTATTCACAGTCTTAGTCTGAACAATAAGGTTCCCGGACAATTCGGCGCCGGACAATTCGAACCGGACAATTCGGAACCGGACAATTCGAACCGAACAATTCTTTGCAGCCCAAATTCGTGATGGGGCTTCTCCATCACCCAAAATGTAGGCCTATACTGTCGAAACTAATATTAACTGACACCTCACTCTATATCGGGCATAAAAAGCCATGGGCCTAATAGGCCTATAGGTATAAAACATGGGCGCCCGCAGAAAATTTTGCAGGAGGGGGCAAAATTTTCTACGATGGTCACGGTCAATTTTTTTTTTACAGCACTGGAAATTAAAAACACGGGTTTTTTCAAAGAGGTTTCTTAATGCAAATTTCTCAGTTTCATTTGTGCATTATTTTTAATATGAATAGTTTCCTACATTGTAAGTGCAAAAATTGTTTAAAATCCAAAAGTAGATGTTAAAAAGCAGGTAAATGAAGGGCATTATATAAAAATATATATTTATTTCTATAGAGATTTCTAAACGTAAATTTATGACTTTCACTGTGTGTATCATTCGTATCATTAGTGTTTTAATGCGAAGAAATCTGTTAAAAGCTCAAAAGTAGTAGTTAGCAAAAATAAGTGTCATTTTTCCAGGGGGGGAAGTGCCCCCCTTGCCCCCATGGTATGCCTACCCTTGCAGTTTATTGGCGAAGTTAATTTTAAATATTCATCTTGTGTTTTTAGTTCCTGGCAAAGTATGCTCTCTTGACCAGCACTATAGCTGCGTGTTAAAATAAATGAAATCGTTTATTACTTCGGGCGCCTGCCGCGATTGTGATTGTCCTCTTCAATGCTATCAACCCACTTATCCATATTCAATCTCAACAAGTCCTCTGTCACAGCATTTCCTCAACTACGTGTCGAAACGGTTGCAGTTCAAGGGACGGAATCTGACGATGTCTAAACTGAGCAAGGAACTCGTCTACCTGGATATCTTCTACTCTGATCTGAACTACATCGACATACAAACAACTCCAGCCTACGATCTCCTCACACTGGTCTGCGACTTCAGTGGCGCATTGGGACTGATTCTTGGAGGCACGATTCTTACTGTTGCTGAATTGTTTCAGTTCTTTGTCCAGATATTTGGTGACGTTGTTACTTCTGCAAGACTTGCTAAAATGCAACGCCGTTAAAGAACCTTATGCGAAGCACATGATTTGATGTGACTATTTCTATTTTAAAGACTCGATCATCAACTCAGACTCCTAGAAACTTAGACCTACAATGTCCTACATAGAATTCAAAACGCTGCAATACTATACATGTAATTGGTCTTTCCTTTGCTACTTTGAGTACAGAACTTTGAATAGGCCTGACTGAAAGAAGCATGACTATCCTGGGTTTGCTCAATTGAGTCTGGGCAGAATCCGCTTGTCGTGATGTAAGCTTATGTATGAACATTCTAAATGAGAGCAAGAAGGCGTTGCGCGTGAGGTGTTACGACTGATGTTTGTCTGAATAACCCTATCGTGCTGCTGTGTCATGTTCTTGCTGTGTTATAGACAAACCGGTAAAAGTGGATGCGGACTGGTTCTTAGCGAACTTCTATCCAAGAATGGATCTCTTCTTAAGATGCGTGTTTATGGGCTGGTTTTTTGGGTGACGATGTTAAATCGTTGTTGATGCATATTAACACGCATAACATTACACATACATGTAGATTGGTTCATAATAATATTATGGTAATTTGGTAGAAAGTGTGATATAAACACTTGTCGCTGGCGTGTGCGAGGATTTGATCATTCTGTCCTCCGTAAATTAGAATCTATTGTCCAGTAAATGGCGTCAGCAGCTTCGATATTGATTGTCAATTAAATAATAGTCTACAATCTACATGTACAAGGACGTCACCCAGGTGACGTTGCTTCTCTTCTGCTATTTTTTAGAGTTGAATTTGGCTGAAGTGATTCTATAGGTTAATGACTGAAAACTAATCAGCCCAGTCATTCGTCACCAGATTATTTTCTGGATTCTCTGTCTAAGAGGCACGTCATTAGGAATAGGAGGACTTGAATACTGTCTTGCCACTGGAGTGTGCGAGGATGGTATTGCTCTGCCATCTGCCAAAGAGAATCTTTTGTCAAGTTAATGGCATAGCCTATTATACATGTAGCATACAACTCATCGATAGAAACATTCCTGGACGTCAGCCAGATTCCGTTGTTTTAGTGATCTTCAAGCATCGGTTTGCTCTGACCAGTTTCAACATTGGCCTTGAATGATAATGACTGATAACCAAACCTTCAATCGTCACCAGATTCTTTTCTGGAATCGTTGTCTTGCTATTCGCTGAAACCAACGAAAGGCGAATTCAGTAGATTTATTCAATGGACAAAGTATCTCAGATAGGCCCAAACTACCAACTCTCGGTGCTTATTCCACTAAAAATAATAATACACCGTGGTTCAATAAAAAGTAAGCCAAAGTGTTTTTCATATAACTCTACTGCCTGATAATCAATTATACTAAAATTCTCCCAATATTTATAGAATTGAACCAAGAATATAATTCCGACATATCATGTTAAACATTTGAATAGATAGAAAGATTGCACATCTGTCAACTTCATGGTCATCGCCGTGTTTCAGATTGTTATCACGTCCACGGACATCGACAAAGAACATGGCGGAAAACCAGTGTTCTTCCATTTGATGATGTGTGTTTGTTATGTTTTCATATTGTTATCTACCTCTCATCGTACATGTAGTCTTCCACCAAACTCATCAAGACATTACAATCTGGAACATGGTGCGTGATGCTGATACCAACCCAATGAAGGCTGTGCTGAGGAACGAGTACCGCGTTATACGCTCTCTATTCCCACCATGATGGTTCCCACCGAAAGAGGTCATTCCGCATTATAAGTGGTAGTAGTAGCAGTAGGAGTAGCAGTAGGAGCAGCAGTAGGAGTAGCAGGAGCAGCAGCAGGAGCAGCAGCAGCAGTAGTAGTAGCAGCAGCAGCAGCAGTAGTAGTAGCAGCAGCAGCAGCAGCAGTAGTAGTAGCAGCAGCAGCAGTAGTAGCAGCAGCAGTAGGAGTAGCAGGAGCAGCAGCAGCAGCAGTAGCAGCAGCAGCAGCAGCAGCAGTAGCAGCAGCAGCAGTAGTAGTAGTAGCAGCAGCAGCAGCAGCAGCAGCAGCAGTAGCAGCAGCAGTAGTAGTAGCAGCAGCAGTAGCAGCAGCAGCAGCAGTAGCAGCAGCAGCAGCAGTAGTAGCAGCAGCAGCAGCAGTAGCAGCAGAAGCAGCAGCAGTAGTAGTAGTGGCGGATTCGTCATAAATAAGGTTTGCCGGTCAGCACCGTTTCAGTAAATTATGAAATATAGCGACCAGCAACGCCATGCACACTTGAACAGCGGACTGTGACGGTCAGCAACGCTATGATCTAGCCTATATCTATAACAAAGGATGTACGTTTGTATGTATATTTGTCCAGAATGCACGCTCACAGTTTTGCACCTTTTCACTCCAAACCTTCACTATAGTGTGTCCGTCTCGGCATTGGACACCCAATGGAGGGGTTCGCAAATCTCTGACACCATGCGGCCAGGGATGGGGGCAAAAATCTCTCATTTTCGCTACTTTTCACCCGCTGCCATGCATAGTGTCACACTTATTCACGTTAAACCTTACAGCTAGACAGATTTTTACACGGGCTACCTCCCTACACCCAACACACACCTCGGCCTTCAGGCGCCGGGTGGGGGTAGGTGGGTGGGGTTGGGTGGGGGTGGGAAAAGAAATTTTTTCCTGACAATCCAAATTTCACGGATGGCGTACCGGTGGAGGTGGATTGTGGTGGTGTGTGGTAGGGGGAGGTGGGGTGGGGTTGGGGTGGGGTGGGGAAAGAAAGTTTTTCCTGACAATCCAAATTTCACTGGTGGCGTACCGGTGGAGGTGGAGTGTGGTGGGTGTGGTAGGGAAAGTTGGGGTGGGGTGAGGGTGGGGTGGGGGCTCGGGTGGGGGTGGGGTGCGGTGGTGTGAGGAAATAAATTTCTCCCGAAAATCCAAATTTCACGGGTGCGTACCGGTGGAGGTCGGAGTCACCCGTTGAATACATGTAGAACTTGCAGTATTTACATGTATAACTTGACGTGAAAGCATTGATCACATGTTCCCACTGCATGTGATGCATTTGATATAGCATCATGGCCTACAATTGGGAAAAATTAATCTGCATTCTACATGTAAGTAAGCTTAATTAATTTTCTCAAACTGGATTCAAAGCAGTTGGCCGTCGCTTAAAGCAGGTCTACATTGACGAAGAATTGATAACAATTGCAGTGCTTTAATTTCGTAAAAGTTTCCACAGAAAATAAATATCTCATGGCTGCACAAATGCAGAAAAAATCCACACAGTCGACGGACAAATCAAGGTCTGTATGTTTTATTAAAACCACCAATCCTTTGCCAGACACTCGATGACTTCATTGGTCCTGATTTTACATTTTTCCTTTGAGGAATTGCAGTTAGATAGTCCTATTTCATTCATTCGATGAGATGTTGATAAGAGTCAAGAACTCTTAAACTATATCTGGATGCTAAAAAGATTGTTGTGGCTCTTTAACGTAGGCCTATTAACGACAGTGCAGAATGAAAACTTGCACTAACATCAACCTTCAACTTAACCTTGTATTGGCGAAGCGCGATGAACAAGTACAACTTTGATCAAAATTTATCAAAATTAATTAGGCCTAAAACTTGAATTAATTTAAGTAAAAAACATTGTAATTTAAAACCATAGTTAGCCTACTAGCCTCTTATGTTGTACTGCATCGTTTTCTTAAACTTTATTAATAGGTTTTCAGAGAAATTGCCATTTTTGAATGCATTTTTTGACAATCCAGATTAGAATTAAATAATTTCAATGTCGATGAAACCAGTGGCGGATCCAAGGGGGGGCGACGGGGGCGATCGCCCCCCCAATTGTCCGTCGGTGCTCGTAAGAGGCGTATAAAAAGTAAAAAGATGGAGCCGACGCTGTTATCCGACGACAACAACTATCTAAAGACTACTGTAATTCCAACACTGACACTCACACTGACACTCACGACCATAAAAACTGACCCTAACCGACCCTCACCGGCCTCATTCGGGCACGCATCCATAATCCGTCCTCCCCAACTTCAGCGGCAAGTCTCCGCCTATGCACGAAATTGCAGACTTCTTTGACTTTGGGTCCATACTCCATAGTCGTCTAAATCATAGAAGCCTTTGAGCAAATGCTCCATCGAACTATAGGCTAGGCTATGGCCTAGCCGCCTATGGTTGGTTGAGAAATTTTAAGTGTTAATTTCTAAAGTTATTGTGGGATCGAATTTTTATTACCATATTATTTTCACATTTCTATGCATGACTTAAGTACATGGTATGCATATTAACGAGAAGAAAAATTTGTTAGGGGACCTAGGCCTAAATACAGTGTCCAAAACAGGCTCCAATTGGCAGTAAATACTCTACAAAGCGTTGTCGAAAGTGTCAGGGCCCAAAGACTTCGGGGGACAGATTCCCCTTTTTGGGCCCTGCCACTTTCGGGGTCAACTCGGCGCCTATGTACGTCGAATCGTCGTCGATGGCATAAATAAAAAGAGAATAGACCGCGAAATTAAAGAGAACGGTTTTTTGGCGGTCATCATGGTTCTTCGCATATCCTATTAAGTGTTTTTGTTTCCGGAAATACTTACTAGTAGCTGTTACTCTAATTGAAAATTGAAGTAACTATTATAACAGAAACATGTTTCATAAATCAAGTTGTAGTGGACCGCCTTTGAAGAGGTTGCGACAATCACAGCTGAATTTTGGTAAGTTCTACGTCGCTTTAAATGAATGAATTTCAATATTCTGTCACTAACCATAACACGGCACTCTATTAGTTCCGGTTTTCCAAATTCCAAGAAGCTGGATAAAACTGAAGACGCAACACAGGCAGGCAGCGTGTATATTTGGGACTCCGGAACTAATAGAGTGCCCATAACACTAGCATCATGCTATTGGAATAATCGTAATTTTCATTAGCAAGCTATTATCAGACTGCTTTGGTGTTTGAACTTAGGTGTCGAGAAGAAGACAGCGATTCGGTCTGGTGAAACTTGTGCTATGGACAGGTTACGAGCTCTTGCTCAAAACGAGAACTGTAAGGTTATCGATGTAGCTAGTGACGGAAACTGTATGTTCAGTGCTCTGGCACACCAACTGAAACGCTGTAAGGCAAATCAGAAGGAATCCGCTGAAGAAATTCGTGCTGAACTTGTCACGTTCATCAAAGAACATCCGGAAATGGTGAGTACCACACAAAACTCACCATTGTATCATCATTGTTGTGATCTTGCCACAAAGTACACACACATTTTAAAGTTAATACCTCTATTCATACCCATCATACCAGATCTAGTACTAATATCCATATTGTCTTTTCTAAGACAAATACATGTATACGGCATTTTACGGTTAGAGTGGCAGGTCCTAAAATATGGAATATCATTGACTTAACTACTCGGGCTATTTACTCTAATCAAATTTGTGTTTGTTTATCTATGATTTGACATGAAACTTATTTAAAACTTATATTAGTTAAGTAAACATTCTTATGCCTTTTTAAAAAAAATTTGTTTGGATTCTCTGTTATGAAATTGGATTGTTTGCTGTCAGGGTTGGTTCAAATAAATCATGTTATGTTATGTTATCATTATTGTGATCTTGCCACAAAGTACACACACATTGCCACATTCAGGCCTAAGGCTTGTTAAGGCTGATGTGTGTATAAGGACCTTGCCTTTGTAGCTATGTTCTGAAATTGTGAATTCTTAGAGTCCCACACATGGATTATATTAACACATGGAGTCTGGAGAGTGATTGAGCTTATTATTATTCTCCTGTATGCAGGTTTGTGAGAGTGGTCTAATGAATGAGGATCAACTGAGCACCTACATTCAACAGATGTCGAAGGATCGAACGTGGGGTGACGGAACCATTCTTTCAGCAGCTGTACAACTCTATGGTCGACCGATACGCATCGTATCTCCACATGGACAGAATGTTGCTGCAAAGACCGAAACGTCAGCTCTGCCTATTCTTCTGGGGTTTGTGAATGACCATTATGTGAGCCTACAACCGTTTACAATAGATACACCAGAGTTACTCCATGTTAACACCGATCTTGCTGAAGGTATGACGTCCTTACAGGACGATGTGAAAGTATCTGCATATAGTAGCACTTCAAGTGACATTCATATTAACCCTGATTATGTTGCTGTTGTTCAAAAGTGCAATGATCCGATGCCAATTTTGACATCCAGTGAGGGAGATGCTGTAAGTGAATGTTGCTATGATAACGATATTGGCAGGTTCATTAGCAAGGCTATTGACGATTACACAAAATTTAAAGTTTTGGAAAGCCCCTGGCAACCACCAAAAGATTACAAGTTACCATTTTCCATACACAACAAAAAGGGGAAAGTAGAGAAAAGGTACTTGAGTCAGAGTCATCTTCAGCAGTATCCTTGGCTTGTTTATTCCCACTTCCGGAAGGGTCTTTTTTGCAAGTATTGTCCCTTTTTTGTGACCTCACACTCCGGTGGATTTCAGAGAAATGTCCCATTGAAACAATTAGTAACGGAGCCATTGCTGAAATTCGCTAAATTACTTGGTAAGGATGGTGATTTAGAAACTCACAGCCGGAATAAATATCATGTTGCAGCTGTGGAGGCAGGAAATAATTTTGTGTCTACTTTCCATAATCCGGCACTTGAAGTGATCAATCAGGTTAGCACTCAGCGATTAAGTCAAGTAAACGAGAACAGAGAGCGCCTTAGACCAATTGTTAAAACAATTGTTTTCCTGGGGCGACAGAACTTGCCTTTTCGGGGTCACAGAGATGACGGACCCTTAGCAGTAGAAAGCAACACTGTCACTGAACTGAGAAATGAGGGAAATTTTAGGGAATTGTTGCGTTTTCGAATTGAATCAGGTGACAGCGCCTTAGGCACTCAAATGAGAAATGTAAATTCGCGAGCAACATACATTAGCAAAACAACACAGAATCAAATTATTGATTGTTGTGGCCAGGAAATAACAAGTATTATCCTAGAAAGAGTGAAAGCTGCAAAATATTATAGCATTTTGTTCGATGAAACAACAGATATTTCCCACACATCACAAATGAGTTTATCATTGAGATATATCCATGATGGCTGTGTTCGTGAAGATTTCTTGACATTTATAGATGCTCACAAAATATATTATGATACTGATTCACTAGAACCTATTCTTAGTGGTAAAGTTTTGGGTCAAACAGTTGTTAAACAGCTAAATGATTTTTCTCTGGATCTTGCATACTGTGTTGGTATCGGAACGGACGGATGCAGTGTAATGACTTCCAAGCAATGTGGCGCTGTGCATGAAATACAGTCTCTTGCCTCTAATGCAGTGCGATGCCCATGCTTTAACCATGCATTGAATTTATCAGTGTGCAAATCATCTGGAGTTCAAAGTGTTAGAAATTCTGTTTCTGTTATGAAAGAAGTTGTTTCATTTTTTACTGCTTCTGCCAAAAGAAATTTTGTACTGAAAAGCGTTCTTAAGGGTCAGTTGTTGGGGATTTGTGATACTCGATGGGTTGAAAGACATGATGCTGTACTGCAATTTCGATGTTCTCTTCCAGAAATTGTAAAGAGTCTCACTGTTGTTTCCAAGTGGGAAGAACGTGATTCTTCAAGTAAAGCCAATGGGCTAATACACGCCATATGTTGTAGTGATTTCATTCTCACAATTTTCTGCCTTTGTGACGTATTATCTGTTACGCTTCCATTAAGCAGGTTGCTGCAGACAGTATCTCTTGATCTGCAATCTGCAGCAACTAGTGTTGCGGATGTTATAGCAGTTTTGGAGGATAAACGAAACAATTGCTTGTCATTATTTGATACGATATTTGATGATGCTGAAATATTCATTGACGCAGCTGAGTTAGATGTTGAACTGTCGTTACCGAGATTAGTGAAGAAGCAAATGAACAGGCCTAATTATCCAGCAACTACTCCAAAGGAGTATTACAGAAGGGCTATTTACCTTCCATTGCTTGACTCCATTACTGTTGATCTGAAGACTCGTTTTCAGTCAGAAACACTCGATATGTTTGAATTGACTAACTTGATTCCATCAAATGTTGTGAAACTTTCAAATAATGCCGATGATAAGTTGGTTCAGCATTGTGTGTCACGAATACTGAATTTGTATAGCAATTTACTGGATGTCAGCTCAAATCGAGAACTTCTGCATTTAAAGCTTGTTGCAGAATTGCAGTTATGGAGGGTAAAGTGGTTGCGTTTTGCCACTGATGTCAGCTGCTTCCCTCAAACAGTGTGTGATGCTCTTGTTGCATGTGAAAAAGATAAGGTGATATATCCCACAATTCACAGCTTGCTTTCCATTTTGCTAACACTTCCTGTGAGCGTTGCCACTGCAGAACGAAGTTTTTCCACGTTAAGGAGATTGAAAAACTGGCTCCGGTCACGAATGTGCGAAGATAGACTAACTGGTTTAGCTTTGATGACAATTCATCGAGAAATTGTTATGGATATTGACAATATCATTGACCGGTATGCGCGAAGCAGAAAGCGTTTAATGGAATTTGTTGTCTAAATTACTGTTCAACAGTAGCCTATATGAGAATTGTACGTTGTTTTGATATTCAAAGGGTTGTTCAGTACTTCAGTTTGGTCTGAAACTAATGATTTGTTATTTTGACCAGTGCAGTATAAGTGTGTTGATGGACTAATTGTCAGACATATTGATTAAAGGTTTTTTATGTGAAATAATGTGGCTTGTTTTCAATGCACGTAATTTACTTTTGAACCGTAATATGTTCAATTTTTCATACATTTATATGATTGAATAATCCCCGAAATATATTGCCAAAAACAGGCCTCCTTTGATCTCAAATGCTGCAAAATGCGTTTGCGGCTGGGGCTCCGCCCCAGACCCCGCTGGAGGAGCTTACGACGCTCCCCCAGACCCCCTAATCGTAAGGGGCTTCGCGCCTTCGGCGCGAGCAACTCTCCACTGAAGGCGAATTCGCCCCCCCCCCAAATAATAGCCTAGATCCGCCACTGGATGAAACAGTACAAAAATATAGTATCCAAATTGAACTCAGTAATTTTTATAACCAACTGAAACATAAAAAGCGAGAGCACAACCAATATCAGATACTTTATTTTTTAAAATGCCTCTCTTGCAGCCTGTTTTTCAAATATCTAGTAGGCCTATTTAGCCTACTATAGTGCCTAGTTGTATTTTGCATTTACAGACGATTGAACACGGACAACAAAACAAAACTGATGATAACTTATCAGTAGGCTATGTATTTTATCGATACATCTTCTTTGCCTGCAGTGAGACCGCATCTCCTCCTCCACCTCTTACTCCTCCTCATCGTCCTCCTCCATCTCCTCCTCTGCCTCCTCCTCCTCATCGTCCTCCTCCCCTCTTCCTGCTCCTCCCCTTCCTCCTCCTCCTCCGATCGTCCACCTCCTCATCGTCCTCCTCCTCCGTCGTTCAGCCTACGTATCAATGACGTCGACGTCGTCGTCATCGCTCTGACGCTGCTTCCGCTGATCTGGTAACTGCTACTTCCGGTCGTCGACGCCACTTCCGGTAGCGACCTACGAACGGTGGCGCCACCAATCGTTGACCTCGCGGCAGCAGCAGCAGCAGGGTCACGATGATGATTGACGACAGGTTGGCAGCAGATGCGTCTGGCGAGACGTCGGTAACCATGCTGAACGTCAAGCATTCGAATGGCGTAGATGAACGGATCGATGAAGGTGTTAAGGACGATGAGTGTGTAGAGGACTGGCTCAACGACTCTGATCACAAGCAACGTCTCCAGTTGATCGAGGGACAGCTCGACCGTTGCCAGATAGATCGTTGTGTAGATGACGAAGAACGAGTATGGCAACCAGCATCCGACGAACGCTCCAACGATGAGGAAACTCGTGCAGAGCGCTCGCTTGTTGCGCCTCGTCAGCGTCGGATTGGCGTGTCTCGGGAACTGGAATCGGTAGATGCGGCGACAGATGAGCGCGTAGAAGATGAACATGGCGAAGAGAACGACTGTAGCGAATGCGAGGACGATGTATTCGGCGTTGTAGACGGAACACCAGACGAATCGACAGAAGCTGAGGTTGCGTGCTTGTGCGCAGTACTTGTACACTTGGAATGGAATGGCGAAGTCGACGAACGAGATGAGGAGAGAGGCGACCCAGAAGAAGATGACGACAGCGTTGACGAGTCGTGCACTCATTCGAGTTCGATGCTCCAACGGTCGACAGATGGCGAAGTAATGATCGACGGCCAAGCAGAAGAGACTCAACAGAGTGAGTTGGTTGGACGCGATTCGCAGTCGCTTCTTGATGGCCAGCAGACACATGTCGAGGTTTCCGTTCCACGGACGGAAGTCGAAGCCGGCCATGATGGCGCACGTGCCCGTTAGAGTGTCGGACAGGCAGAGGCTGACGGTGAGACGAAGGTTGGCTGAGAGTGGACGACGAGACATTGCGATCGCCAGCAGCGTTGCCACGTTCGCCGTCACAGATCCAACGGCGAACGAGTAACCGAAGGCGGACGAGAGACGGTCGATCATCTCGGTCGTCGTGATGATGGAGCTGCTTTCGTAGTCGTCGTCATCGTCGTCATTGTATGATGCGACGTCAGAGTCATTGTTGGAGAGGCAAACGTTTACCGTAGACAGGTTTGACTGATTGGATTGGGATGTGAAGATGTCCAAGGTGGGTGGAGAAGAATGGGCGGAGGGATGAGAAAATGAGGGAGCAGTGGATGAACGTGGAAAGGAGGTGATGGAATTAGAGAGCGAGGAATCGAAGAGAGGAGGAAGGGAGGAGAAAGAATATGAGAATGGGATGAATGCATTCATCGTAGACTCAACTGAAATAGTTTAAATGGATGAAAAGTTATTGTACGAGACCCAAAAAAATCCTTCTGACAGAGAGTCGCATCTTCTATGCAGTGAATTTCAAGCTAGGGTCTGCAAATTGAAGTTGAGCAGGTGTACGACAATAACCAGGCAGCTCTACATACCTGCTTTGAGAATTGTCACATGTAAGCGTTTGTCAGATAAGTCCCAGTTATAGCACTGATTTCTGCATACATGTAAAAAGTTGAGCATTAGGCCTACATGGAAGTTGGTTATCATTTCGGTGCAATAACAAGGCTCGCTCACGTAGGGCTTAGGCCTGCCTATCTCTTTCTTGCACCTAAAACATGTTCAGCACTGCATTGAAGTTGCGGTGCAATAGCTAGTCAGCTTTGTTATTAATTTGTGCACTATATTTATAACCCCTATACTAATTATAATTAGCAACAGCCAGACTTGGGAAAATAGAGTTTGTAATTAAATGCCCCTAATTATTATACTTTTCAAATTTACACGTTATCTTTTTCTAGACGAAACGGCTATAGCTTCTGAAGAGCGAAAAACATTCAAACTCGATCGATTTGATGAAAACTTTGAGAAAATTAATAGCACTTCGCCTACCTGGTTATTGCACCAAAGACTTCAATCCATCTTCCATGCAGGAAAAAATCATTTCGTTCAATAATTATTCTACTTCAATTTAACAACAATATTTTTTACCACGTCGACTTCTGTTAGAGCAGATCTGTTTTCTTCAATCGAAATTATATTTCAGCAAGAAACTTCGTTGACCCTACCACACGAATCGTCCGCTTTCCTAATTGTCTCCTCTCAAAATTAGGCTAATGCCCGGACGCCAAAATATTCCTACACAACTAAGTCTTGTCATAGGTAATCTGCCCATTTTGAGTCCTGTTGTTTCTTAGGTCGGACGCATGACGAACTGAACGAAGACCTATCACAAGTGACAATAATAATTATTACTACAGGCCGACCTGTCGCAGAAGTGTCTGTTGAAAGAATGGAATCGAAACAGAAAATACTCTCTTAATATGTAATCAAAGGCTGTCAATATGTAGACGCAGGGCGGGCATTCGCTTGTGTCGCTCATAATATCTAAACACCAATCCTTCGTCATTAGGCCAATACACCTGGCTGTCCATCTGATAATAACTATGTACCATGCTGTGTGTCTATAGGATGCGATGTGTGATGTGTTGAATAATTGATACTTCTACCTGTCACTCGTGAATGATTGTCTGACCGTCTGACGAATGAAAAATGAGAAGCTTGCAGAAGCAGAGAAAGGCATCGACGACGACTAATTCCCATAGATGATGACGTCTCTTATTAATTATTACTCTGCGAGGCTTCTGGGATTAGCATCGTCTAGTAGGCCTAATAAGTAGGCTATCGCCTTCATTAAAATATCATATATTAAAATTGTATGTAGACAGTAGACTGTAGGTTATATAGCCTAAATCCGCATGACAAAGGCACGTTTTATATAGCCCTACACCGTTATAATTAAAATTAATGCCTGATGACATTTATGCATGATGGCTGCGTCTGCAATTTTGATCGGAATATTAATTAAGGTGTGATGGATGACGAAACCGGAAGCAGAAAATCATTTGCAGGAAATTAGTAAAAAAATCTTGGTAAAAGTTATTTTAGCGCACGTAATTATTCGCCAGAATAAGCATGGATTTCAGCGTTGGTCGAATCATAGGTGCAATCACGTCCTAAAAGTTGGGGGGACCATAATGAATCACGTCCTAAAAGTTGGGGGGCCATAATAATAACGTTAGGGGACCACTCAAAAGTTGGGGGGACGCGTCCCGAGGGTCCCATAGGGTGGTTGCGCCTATGGGTCGAATAACTTACAAGTTGGATAGACGATAATGATTCTTGCTAAATTGAAGCTGGATTGATGAAAATGCAAAAGTAGACGTTATAGATTGTTGAAATAGTAGGGCCTAATAATAATTGTATGGCGAAAATTAAATACGCTACAATACACATTTACCTGTCTCTTATATGGATTAATTAGTGGATTTTAAAAATAACATTAATAAATATTTGTTTCGCATAAAGCACGTTCGACACAATCATATGTGCGTCCGAAAGTCAGGAAGTGTCTACTCTATCCACTAGGTGTCGCCGTAGTTGTTATAAGGACTATTGGAGATGAGAAAAATCCCGAAGGTATTTTCGATTGGTAACTGAATCGTAGACGCGTTTCACGTGGTCTACAGGAAGACAGAAAGCTGAAACGAAACGCAACGCTGCCGGCAAAATGTATCATTTCCATCCTTGCATCACTGTTGGACATACAAACCGTGCATTAGCATTGATATCTACCCTTACGTACCTTTCGTCAACTTGCCTATAGGCTATTAGGCCTAATTCTAATTGCACATGATACCCGCATAGAAAGTTTTGTTGTGTGCAATCACCAGATGGTGATGCTTGTGTCGCCTGAGGATCTGATATCAATATTGGTCAGATGAATCTGTAACCTCTCGATAGTCTTTCCGCGAACAGTGTCTGAATAATGGCCTGGGCATTGGACAACCAGTGGGCATAGTAGCCTACGTACTCTTGCCTTTTTATTCCTGAGCGCTAAAAAATCTTATCTCACTAGACTAAGACTTAGTGTTCTCTAACATCCATGGCGCATAACCTCCCTAGCTGTGGGTGTTTCAATTCAAAATGGGATGTAGGCCTATCATCCAACGCAACGTCTACTAGGCCTACTTAATTGTAGGCCTACATGCCTACTCTGACAATTATACATGTAAGTATACCCGGGTAGGTACTACTACATGTAGGTAGCATATTATAGGCTTACTCGTTTAATTCATTAAACAACAGATAGAATGCTGTAGGTTTGCATTAGAAAAATAATATTGACAGTATGGCTGCTTAAACTCATAGTCAAGATATAGTAGGCCTGCATGTTTTTGAATAGCATTATTGGTAGGCCTACAAAGACAAAGTTTAACGGGAGGATATGGAAATAATTGTGAGCCCTGTCTCAAAAGTTATAATATTATAACTTTTGAGACAGGGCTCACAATTATTTAGGCCTAATGGATCTCGCTGTAGGGGGATTCTGGGAAGTGTGCGAGTCTCCCAATAAGCCTGGAAAAATTAGAATGGTGACAAGTAACCTAATACGTCGATCTGTCTCATCATTATACAGACTCACCAAACTGAGATCTCTCGCTAGATCGCCACGTACAGGTCTTTCACTTTAAACTTAATTGAAACATCGCTTTTTCACGTAAGGTCAGTGACGTAGCAATAGGGCGTGCAACCTGTGCAGTGCACAAGGGCCCCCGGCTGTCAGGGGCCCCCCGGGGTGAGAGTCAATTTTTTACTTTACCGATATTCAGAATGTATTCAAACCTACATCTACATTCTACAGCGTACACAGTTACACACCCAGTAATTTTTTGGGTTTCAGCTGGAATGGCCATGATAATGATTACGATACCTTACTACAAATATATTTAGGTCTACATGTACATGAAAATTGTATATTTTTAAACTCTCGTACCGCACTCTTTCTGTCCCCTAAGTTATGCCTAAGTCTTATTTAAGTGGCGCTGCTAAGCGACAAGCACGCAAAGACATGGGCGTCCGCAGGAATTTTTCTAGGGGGGCGCAGACTTTTATATAATTGTTACGGGGCTAATTAGGCCTATAAGTTGTCAAAATAACCGATCACTCCACCTTCGACGCTTACTCCTTTTGCGCTGGCTCCCTCTCGATCCGCTGTCACGGAACCCATTCAACCCAGCATGCGCAAAAATCATATAGCCTAGCCTAGACATTAATTGTCAAAACTGTTATGATAGGCCTAGCCTAGTTAAATTGTATGTGACTGAAATCTGACCTTATATACTCTTGAAATAACAAATGCAATCGTCTGGGTTCTTAATTATATCAAAACTGATTTATCACTTCATGAATTCGCTTTAATTTGCTGACGGAAACTGTTTCCGAAGTACGATATATCGTACATGTACAATGTAGGCCTACATACACTCATTATACAGAGACCTGATAAACGGTCGTCAGTCTGGTTGCAGAACGAATGCATCCATGTTGGCATGTAACATGTTCGTATACCCTCCTTAAAATCGTACCATATCGAATGACCTTTCTACGGTGCCCACTGGTATTTAGTTTAAAGTCTGGCCGATTACAGAACTCAACTTCAAGCGAAAACGAAACACCCCTTGACTGCCTGCTCCGTTCCTAAATTGTTCTTCGCTCAATCGCTTTCTCCCTTGAGCGGGAAGCTTTTGTCCCATGTGTTGGGAGTTGGGATATCAATCTGTCAGCAAGGGCGTAACTTCCCCAATAGAGGTATTGACTGTATTCCACTGCTCACAGCTATGATCCTTCTCTCTCCCCTGGAACACTGTATATATATATATACAGCTATTTATATATATATACACTATACAGCTATATATATATATATATATACCACCATATCAAGTATCAACTTTGATGTGTTGTTTCCTCTTCTCCTTCTCCTCTCCCCCTTTCTCTCTGTCCCCTTCTATCTCTTCACCTCTGTCTCTCGCTGGTACACTCGCTCTTGGCTGGCATCTGAGGGAATAAACTGATTTATTAGTCAGAGATAGACACTGTCGCTCCAGCCAGTGCCAATTAAGTTTGCTTATATTATATCCTTGTGTGTGTATATGTGTGTATGTGTGTGTGTGACTAATCGCGTTTCACCAGCTGGATCTGTTATCTCGCAGTGATCGCCAGAAACAACACAAGAGCCGCTCTTAACGGGAACACAATACCAATTACTTGTCTATTAGGCGACACGAATGAATGCATTTTGCCGTATTAGGGTCACAGTAAGAATTTCAATATTACCATGAGAGAACTCTGTAGGTCTGCCTATATATTGCGTCCAAAGAAAGTTATAATAGGACATAGGTCCAACTTGTAGAACGCAACGATAACCACATTGAAAATTTATTTGCAATAATCATAACTAAATATTCTAAACTTATTATGCAAATAGCCTATGCGAAAAATCCAGGGGGCGCACTTGCGCCCCCTTGCGCCCCCCTGCGGACGCCCATGCGCAAAGAACGGGTGAAAGAAGACCGCCAAAATGCATAAAATTCCCGCGAGCTTGTACCGATGACTACAGGGTGCGCAAAAAAAGACCCCCCTAAGATTTTTGCTAATATCTTGACCAAAAGTAAGAATTTCAGAATGAAATTTTACAGTCTTAAAGACAATTCATATTTACACCAGATGGCCAGATTTCATTAAAATATTTCAAACAGAACAAAAGTTATGCCACTTTTAGTGAAGACACCCACCGTTTTTTGACGATTCAAAAACCGGACGCAACGAAAAGTGAAAAATATCAATTCAATTACTCTGGCCAATATCTTGGCCAAAAGTAAGACTATCGAACTGAAATTTCACAGGCTTAAACATAATTCATATCTGCACTTGATGGTCAGATTTCATCAAACTATTTCAAGCACAACGAAAGTTATACCACTTTTGTTGAGACCACCCCAATTTTTTGACGTTTCAAAGACGTAACGCATCAAAAAGTAGCAAACACACGATTTTATTAAGTCTCATCTCAAATAATTGTTATCAAATAGTCTTCATATTGCTATATGATCATTATTAATACTATTTAAGAAAGAAACAGGGCACCAGCATAGCTGCACGTCGCTGAGAAGGCACTTAGCAAGATGACAAAAAATTGGTAAATAAGGAATCTGTCAGATTAATCAACAGGTCCATCAAGAACTTTGCAAAGAGACTCAAAAGAAGTGTTGGCACTGGTGGTGGGCACATTGAACACAAGTTGTGAAGCACTACCAAGTTCATTTGACAACAGTTATTTGAGATTAGATCATGAGACTGTATAAAATCGTGTTTTTGTTACTTTTTGTTGCGTTTCGTTTCTGAATCGTCAAAAACGGTGGGTGGTCTTACTAAAAGAGGTATAATTATTGTTGTGTATGACCTATTTTGATGAAATCTGGCCATCAGTTGTAAATATGAAATGTCTTTAGGCCTGTAAATATTCATTTTGAAATTCTTACTTTTGGCCAAGATATTCGCCAAAAACCTAATTTTTTTGCGTTTCGTTTTTGACTCGTCAAAAAACGGTGGGTGACCTCCATAAAAGTGGCATAACTTTTGTTCTGTTTGAATTATTTCGATGAAATCAGGCCATCGTGTGTAAATATGAATTGTCTATACGACTGTAAAATTTCATTTCGAAATTCTTACTTTCGGTAAAGATATTGGCAAAAAACCTAGGGGGGTCTTTTTTTGGCGCACCCTGTATATAAGACATGGGGGGCAGAATCGATCTACGGTTTGATCAGTGCAGAGGTGGTGGTTGACATGGATATTGACACTGAACCGAGTAGGCCTCGAACTTCAGAGGCTACGGTAGCAGTTACATCACCAATGGATTCAGGCTTGACACCTCAAAAGTGGTGGATATATTTGCACAAGAGAAAGCGCTCAAACGAGCATTTTAGCATTTCGGATTTAGACCCCCGTATATAATAGAAGCAGAGTAACGAAAGATGCAGACTGTAATGTAGAAGTGAAGTCAAGGTTAGCCATGGCCGGGTACATCAGTCATGATTAAGTTGACAAAGGTTTGGAAGAACAAGTCAATCAGCTCCAAGACAAAGATACGACTGATGAGTGCCTTAGTGTGGCCAGTGGCAACATATATATACGGCTGTGAGACGTGGACTCTAAAGAAGGAGCTAGGAGGAAAGACTTATACAGGCTTTCGAAAACAAATGCATTAGGAAACTACTACGTATTTCATGGACAGAAATGTTGACTAATGAACGAGTTTACAAATTAGCAGGGACAAAAAGTGAGTTATTAGGTCATGTCAAAACCCGGAAATTACGATACTTTGGTCACATCCTGCGACAGCAGGACAATATTGAAAATAGTGTCATGACGGGATTGGTGCAAGATGTTCGCGGTCGCGGTAGACCTAGAACAGGGGTGTCAAACCTTTTTGAGTGGCGGGCCAGAATGAACATCTTCCAACAAGTGGCGGGCCAGGGTGTCGAAACTCGTGAGAAAAATTGGGTATAGTGATTTGAGAGGGAGCTCCAGGCTTGGTCAGCCAATTCCCATAAAATTTTTGTATAAGTAAATCTCAAATGGTGCAATTTTTAGCATACAAAACAGCCAAATAGGGAGGCTTATAAAATCTTAATTTTGATTTTCATTATCAGTCGTGGACATGACATAGAACTCGTAAAGCTTTTGGTCTAAACCTAAGGTAATTAAATCTAGTTATTGTCATAAAATAAATGGCTCACAGTCTACCAGTAAGCTTGCAATAAAAAAATTATCACTTTAAGTTTAAGTCTTGTAGGCCTATCCCTTCACAACGCTATCGTTTTCCTCACAAATTAAACATGGGCCTACTGGATAACTGTTGTATTCACCAAAGAAATACATATCCATCCAAATATCGCGAAAAGGTCTTGATTTAATGTCCTCTTTCGTTTCTTATTAAATTTTGACAACATTTTAAATATTATAACTGTTTCGTAACTTTCATAATTTTGTCAACCAACCGGAAACCACAGAAGGCACAGATTATGACAGATACACACAGTCTACAAAGAGCTGTGCGAGTGTGCGTCTGAGCAAAAGTGACGTCATTAAGAAAAAAAACTTCCATGTATTTGGCGCTGACCGTAAAATATCAAAATTTGAACTTTTATTCTCAAATTTTGTAATCTTTAGGAAAGGCTCCGCGGGCCAGAAAAAAATCGTCGGCGGGCCAGAAATGGCCCGCGGGCCAGCTCTTTGACATCCCTGACCTAGAATATGCTGGCTTGATAACATCACGCTGTGGACCAGTTTATCAGGAGCGGCGCTATTGCGGACTGTAAAGGATAGATCTTGCTGGAGTACTTTGGTCCACTCATGTAGCCAACCGTCGCGTAGCGACGTCGGCGTATTGACATGACATATAATAGTAGGTTAGCCGTAGACTTGATTGAGTCATTTCACACTTACCAATTCGTTACATTTTCCTGCTCTTCTAGTCAACAAACCCAACAGCTTGAAGAATTTAAGTAGGGCCTATGGGTAATTGATGATTAGTAGGCCTACTTCAGGAGAAGGAGCAATTTTTGTGATTAGGCCTATTTTTGTATGGTATTCTAGGACGTTCAATTTTTATCTGTTTATATGGAAAAGAATATGTTTCATTAGATAAAATTGTTAAAATAATTTTTAAAAATGTGGCTAGTTTATTTTCATTTAAATTTGATGTGAAAAATGCAAATTTCGTAAAGTAACCAGGCGCTTCGCACAGCTTTGTTGTTTGAAATCGAATGGGGGTTTCAAGCATTTAAGGGGCCCACCACCTAAGCTCTGCACAGGGGCCCCCCAAAACCTTGCTACGCCACTGCGTAAGGTCTATGATTATCCTATCCTGATTCTTTCACTAGAATATGTAGAAGTTGGATTGATGGTGGTCAGGGCTGTACGTAGGCCTACTGCATTTTGAGGTGAGTAGGCTACACGCTCGCCGGGAAGAAAAATCGATTCTTTTTTGGGCAGAAAATTCTGACGGCCGAAATCTTCAGACAATTAATGTCCGCCAATATCCCGTCCGAAAAAGCTGACAACCTTTTTTAGTCATTCGCTCACAATTTCTGGAACGATATACACCTAAAATAATAGCCCAATTAACAGCGCAGCCTACTAGGCCCTATACCCGCGTGTAACCTGCTGTTTACCCACGCATAGGGCCTACCGAAATTTTCAATTGGCTTTCGGGAGGTGAATAGGCCTATACGATGTCGTTTCTTCCGGAGTTGAGTGCACGCTGTATACCCGCGTATACCCTCGTGTACAGCCCCGATGGCGATTATCCTGAACATTGATGTTTAAATGTCATGTACAATAGTAGCCTACTTACTTACTTACTTACTTACTTAGCACTTATAGTTTCTCCTCGCGCTGGTAGCGCACATAGGCGCCGAGTTGACCCGAAGAGTGGGGGTGCTCTAAAGAATGTGAAAATATGCGCGCGTGAGCGCGCGAATTTTTTTTAACCCTTTTTTTTTATAGGAGACTAAGTCTTATTGAAGTCACCACTGTTCACATAGGCGGAGACTTGGTCCTGGTTTTAAGGGACGAACTCGCGGCCGAAGTATGATCGCCGAAAAGCACAGCGACGAGCAGGGAAGGGGTTTGGGAACGGGATGTGCTCCTCCCCATTTTCGATTTTTTTTATTGTCACACTGCGATGGTAGGGGAGGGTGCCCCAAGACGGGACGATTCACAGTATTTGCTAGAAATCACCTTTGCTGTTGACAATACATATTTGCAACTTCTTCCATCCTTTAAACTAATCCTTCAAGCACTATCTGGCATATCATATGCAAGAAAACAACGTATGGCTCAGACGAGACAGCGAACTTTTGTTGACCTACAAATCGTCCCATCTTGGCCACCGGGTGCCCCAAGATGGGACATTAATTATACCAACTTCTTATCGCTGTATAGCGTAGCCATGACCACTAATCAACTGCGTAGCCTAAAGCTTGAATGCACTGAACCACATACTTACATGCATGCATGTATACATACATACACACATACATACATACATACATACATACATACATACATACATATTTACATACATACACACATACGCACAGTGCATATATACATACATGCATACATACATATTTACATACATACATACATACATACACACATACGCACAGTGCATATATACATACATGCATACATACATATTTACATACATACATACATACATACATACATGCATACATGTATGTATGTTTGTATGCATGTATGCATGTATGTATGTATGTATGACATCGTATGTATGTTCGTAGGCTATGTTCGTATGCATGTATGTTTGTTGGTTATGTATATATATATATATATATATATATATATATATATGTATATATCGACTGTATAGAGGACAAACGTGTTATGTCCATATTTCATTATTTCGAGAAAACTGAATTTCTAATTTCAAATGCTTATGAAAAATATAAGAAAGTAACATTATCATACTTTCTTGGTGTCATTGAATACGTATTTAAACAGGGAACAAGGTAAGCAGAGCAATGGTATCATGTGACATGAGAATAACATGAAAAAATGAAGTTTATAGGGGCGGGGTGCCCGAAAATGGACATACGACATTTGTGCTCTACAGAAATCTTTGTAACATGGACATATCACATTCAACAGATCATTAATAAAGCATGTTTACTGGACTTGTTCGCTACCTAAAAGGCCAAAACAGAGTTAAGCAAACTTGCATATAAGCAAGTAAGTAAAATTAGAAATGTAAACTTGCTTTTACATTTAAGTCACAGCCTGTGACTCACAGGCTCAAATTTCTGTTTTAGGTCACACATAAAATTATCATTGTTCTTGAGATCATGGAAATTTAGCTAAAATATTGTAACGATTCATTGGAAAAGAGAAGTGCTAGCAAATTGGATTTGATTTTTGTCTAAAGGGTTAACAGAATTTAACAAAATGGATGAAAGGTCAAGAACAATGACAAATGTTGGTGAAAATGTTTGCTCTCTGGCAAAAAGTATTGAATTACTGAACGTATTGGCCACCTCGATAGCTTAGGCTACCAATGAAGAGATACTGTTTTGCAGAAAAGCTTCTTTCACTCTTTTCCTTCGACCATTCATCATAAACAACACACATGGCTCATATTTTCTGCTTATTAGATGTTCTAACCAGCAGCTAACAGTTACTGTACTGTTCCTGGACAAAGTTGGGCAGAAACTACTTCTTCATAATTTTTGAAACTTGTACAACCTAGTCCCATTTCACCATCTACAACTGAATCAGCACTTTCACAGTATATTGGTCTTTGCTGCTTTCATATCAGTATGCTGTGCTCTTATCCTTCTTTTGATTATTGATTTCCGTTCACAGTCTGCCTTTGTTGTAAGTATCCTGTAACAATAATGCAAACAATAAGCTTAGGCTAATTGTAACAATGACAGGAAAGACAATATCAAAAATTTCTACTAGTTATGGGATCTCAAAAAACAAAGCAACAGAAAAACCAGAATAAAACGATGAAAGAATGTACATGAATGACATTAAACAATCTCTGTGATAAAGTTTACCTATGACCAGTGTTCCATTACTCATTTCGGAGAAGGCTTTGCACTGCATAAATTGCAGTTAAACTCGCAAACATTAAACCCATCTTTTATCGTGTTAAATGCTTGAGAAATAAATTATAGGCTATAGGCATACCAAAACATAACATAATTTATGACTAAAAACCAATTAGCAACCCGCTGTTTGTCAAATAATTCTATAGAAATACAGATGCAATATTATGGTCAACTTACGATTGGTATTCACACTGTGTGAAGTTGAACTCGAGATTAAGACCATTGACGATGATGACTTCGCAGGAGGAGCGAACATCGGATAATCGCGACTGAACTTTATACAATCATCTTTGATTACTTTAGACCGACTGGCAGAATAATGACTGCCAATTACTATAATTTTTTAACAGTAAGCTCTTATTTAATAAAAAGTAATAGCAAAATCTAAACAGTCAACATGCCGACTGGCTTGACGCCATCTTGCATTGAATTAGCGTAAACAATTAGCTGATTGGCCGTATTTCTCCGAGCACAAACGTCGTATGTCCACACATCACATTTGTACTCTGAGGATTTTTACGAAGAGGACATACGACATTTGTAAACTGTGTATTGTACCATGATAACGCCTTTAGCAGGACATATAACTATTGTGCTCTGAAGCCTTATGCCATTACCTATTAGAATCGCCAAAAACATTGATTTCGAAAAAACATGGACATAACACGTTTGTCCTCTATACAGTCGATATGTCTTTATTAAGAAGTTGCTTTACAGCGTACAACTGGTATTGACGTGTGCCCAAGACGGGACGTGTAGTTGTTGTACAGTTTACCATTGGAATACGACATGTGCCCAAGACGGGACGCGTCCCGTCTTGGGCACACAAAGCATGTCTCATCTTGTGCACTCTATGCGTGATGTGTGAACACATCAATTTTTAATGTAACCACGACGTATTATCGCCCATCTCAAAATACATGCGTTAGGTAACATATTTTACTGTGTTTAGTCACCAAGTACGTTTCGAAATGTCTCCGTAAAGTGATGACTTTGAGCGGTTATTTAAAATCGCAAAATCGTAAGGTTACTAGCACAAAACGAAAAATTCTTAATTGCTAGTCGGATATGGTTAGCACAGAGACTGAAACTCGTACATACATAGACATGGTATTCGTCGATGCATTGAATGCTAATAAGAAATAAACGCGCAAAAACACTGCGAGAAAACTGAATCGTCTCATCTTGGGGCACCCTCCCCTAGAACCTTATGCTATCATTTTGTCGTCATGACATCCTTGTCAAAATTTTCTGTTATCTCATTGCATAAAGACATGATTTAAAACTTTAATAAAATAATGTTCTTCCTAGTTTAAATTTTTTTATCATTCTTTGTGTTTGACGTAGCCTAAACTTAGCCTATTTCTCTTGGAATCCACACAGAAGAAAAGCACAATCTTCGTTTTCATGGGCGTCTTTGAGCACTCTCCCTCAATTAGGTCAACATACTCAAATTTTGCACAAGAAATCAGACAATTAGCCACTGTTTAGTGAGCCAAAATTAACACTGTGAAATAGTTTTCAAATAGTATTTCAAGTAGTTTTTAAAGACAAAACAATATTCCGCTTTTATGATGCTGGGAGGTGACTCTCGAGCACTGAAGAACACTATTGAGCATGTAAGCTTATACAATATAGGCCTAAAGAAACAATGTCATTCAAATCGTCGCCTTCGTCCGTAATAAAAAAATGACGTAAGCGGATTGAATAAGCTGGATATCGGGGTTTCCTCGCATTCGCTGATCGGCTTAGGACCAATGGAGTTCAGACTACCAGATGGGATAAAACTGGAGAAATTATAAGGTAAACTAACTGAGATTTAAAATAAGTATGCTAAAGATGGAATGATTTTTATAGATAAGCAATCCCAAGTTCCCAACAGAGAAAAAAATATCTTAAAAGCACATCTTGCCGGCTGATTTCAGGTGGTGCCCATGCATAGGCGGGCCTCGCATGGCCAATTTCTGGTGGTGCTGAGCACTCACGGGCCTCGCAGAGTCGGCGCCCATGGTAGCGCATCGGGCGACACAGCGCATGCACACCAGTCTGTCCTCCACAATCCTCTCCGCCTCCTCCAACGTCACTCCACCGTCAATAACAAGCATAGGCCTACATAAAATTATTTAGACCGATAAAACTTTAAGCAATATTATTGCTTCGATTGGCCTAGATATTAATTTGCTGTACTCTCCTGGGATCGGTGAAGGTGCGTTGGGGACCAGCTGCCAGATGGCGTCAGTGTTCCGTTGATCAGCTAACAACAGGAAACGAGAATTCGTTTCGTATCAGCGCTTGAGTGCCGTGGCAGGGATCCCACTCACAGAGTTTTGCAGCTAGATCTAGGTTTTTCGGTTTTGTCTAGGTTTTTAGGGCTTTTTGTCCAAATCTAGGCTTTTTTCTCACGGCGGTTTTTCGACTTTTTACATAAAATGATAAAAATATACTTTCTTAGGTGAAAATGCACAAAAGACGTAAATAGTCGAAAATTATGTGATTTTGGACCCAAAAATTGTAGATTTTGGTGTGAAAAAGGTCATCTGAAATTTTTACGGAAAAAGGAGCAAATTTTGTTCCACGGATGACAAAAAAGATCGTCGGAAATTTCAACACCAAAAAATCCTCATAGAAATTCTCAATCTAGTCTTTTCTAGCCGTTTTTCGACCGCATCTGATCAATTTCAAAATTGAGAGTGGCATCCCTGTGAGTGCGGGCTTTGTGGTTCTATTGTTTGTACGGTTTAGTTGTTTTTCTTTGACGGCGATGATCGTTTTCTGGCCGGAGGGATTGAGGGTGGCCTGAGAATAATTCGACGCAGCATGAAAGAGATGGTCGGCGGGTGCTGTGTATGCTCCGACGAGCGAGGATGGGACGAAAATCCGCTGGTCTACTGCGACGGTCATGGGTGCAATGTGGCCGTTCACCAGGGTAGGCTGCTGATGCTCACCAATGACCAACATTTTCACCTAATTGACGACCATAAAATCTGTTGCCCCATTTTGACCTAGCATCGTTTCTGCGGTGATATTTTTTTTCCTTTTCAAACCACAACATTGCAGTGATTAGCTTAAAAATCGTCCGAAAACTTGCTGACCGAATGTAGGTCACTTGAACCCCCTCTCATCCCTTCACCATTTTTAAATATTGCGCCCTAAACTGCAGCATATGGAGTTCGTTGCGGTCGCGAATATTTTATTTCACCTGCAGATGTGGAAAAATGTCGAAATTCATCGAAACGTGAGGTTATCTTTGTACATTTAGGCTGGCGTTGTTGACCTAGTTTTTCGATTATTTTCGTATTTCGTTTATTAATCGAAGAGATCTGAAAATTTCAAACCGAGGCATGACAAGAGAGATCGTAATTTTCGTTTAAATGGTTTTTACGTAACTTTAAATGTATTATGATTGTGAGTAAGTATGGTCATTTGACCTAAATATGTCCACAATTTGAATCGACCTATATATACACTGTGTCCGGAAAAAAGGGACCCATTTTGTAAATATGAAAATAAATAGTAAATATTAATCGATTTTCACAATTCAAAGACCGTTTTTATCCTAACATAATTATCTAACAATTGCAAAAATATAAAAGTTCCAGTCCAAATAATGACGTCATTTGCGCAAAAAGTCAAATTTAAGAGATAAATGCGCAAAATCATCAAAAAATTCAATATTTTCATGATGTAATTTATCAATAATAAAGTAAGTTTAATTTTAGTTTTATATCTTTCATTTGTGGTCAAAGTTACACCTTTGGCTTCAGCGTAAGCTTCAAAACGGTCGCGCTAATAGCCAACAGCAGCATCGATAACCAGCGTATCAAAATCCTCCCCAGCAGGCATTAACAATTCGCTCACGGAGTTCTTCAATGTCTCTTATCCTTGTCTTGTAACCATCTCCTGCAATAGTCTCCATGTTTTATAATCAACTTGATTTAAACTCGGGCCGTTGGGCGGCCAAAGATTATAAGAGGAATGAAATCCGGAGTCTCATTAGTCAACAGTTCAGCAGTTTAACGAGTTCAGTGAGCTGGAACGCCATATTGTTGAAATGTTTATTAATCCGAGTATTCGCGGATATCAGACATCAATTTTATATGGAGGAGACAATTCCTGTAATGAGTTGCACTTATTTTTACTCCTGGTTCTGTTAAATGGATTTCCGTTTCACCAAGAGCCAATATACCAGCCGAAATCATGCATAACTAGCCGCTAAATGAACTTTAGTGCAAATGACGTCATTCTGACGTCATCGTTGTGACTGGAACTTTTATATTTTCACCAGTATTAGATAAATATGTCAGGATTAAAATGCTTTTTGAATTGTAAAAATCGATGAATATTTACTATTTATTTTGATATTTAGAAAATGGGTCCCTTTTTTTCCGGACACAGTGTAGATAAAAAGGGCCGGACATTAACCCCTGCAGACAAAACCCCTGGACAAAACCCGGTAGATGTGTATTTTAGTATTGTAAATTATTCGCTCTTTGCAGTATTTTATTTTTAGTCAATCCAACTTCTAGTTCGGCAGGAATCCAGGATTTGGTGTCTGGAAATATATTCGAAAAGTAGAGTTTGCATTGATGAAAAGAATTCATGCTTAACTGGAAGTTGCAATTATGAGAAAATATAGCATACTAACAAACTCTCTGTTTGATATTTTATGCTTTAGAATTCATGTTGATTACCGTACTTACTTACTGAGTGAATTATGGGATGTGGCTGGTAGGTAGTAGCGCTCTATCCCAAAGTTGGGATATCCATATATATATTGTTTGCATAAACATGCACTCAGTTTTAAGGTTTACCAGCTTCGCATAATAGAGTCGTGAATTCTAAGTTATTGTCAACATAAGAATATTCTGTACCTTCTAATGTTTTATGATGGTTTTTCTCCAGCATGCTATGGAATTGTTACTGTGCCGACTGGGCCGTGGTTCTGTCGAAAATGCGAATCGCAGGAGCGAGCCGCTCGTGTGGTAAGTATCAAATTGAATAACATTGCCAATAGTCGTAACTAACATTACAAATACTAACCAAACTTGATATTGACTTTTATGATAATGATTATGATAATTCAGGCGAGTAACTTGTGAAAGTCAATGGTTAGTTTTCGGCAAAGGCGTTCGATATCTAATATAAACCAGTATCATGGCACATTTATTTAGCATTGGTTAGCATCATTTGTATTTGTATTTGTGAATACAAGACTTGTTAATCTCTCTTGAATACTTGAACTGCTTTTGCATATCTAGAGCTAGAAGTTGTTGTAAGGCCCCCCCCCCCAAGAAAGTTGCGCCAAAAAGTTGAAAAAAATGTGCACCAAAACGATAAATTTTGCACAAATTATATGAAATGATGAGTATGTTATTTTATCTTATTTATTGTTTTCATTCTTGATATGCTACTTTCTGTCGTAACAGAACATCGCCAGTTTGTTTTTGTGCTTGCCTTGCAATGCTGTGAACAGCCCGCTCACCTAAGATGGTTTCTGTGTAGGAACCTTAATAAAATCCTCACTCAGAAAGTCTGCTCATCAATAATATGATAATTGTGACTGTAAATATTAAATAATTACATCAGCGATGATGATAAATTTGTAAAAATAATTTTATCACTGTCTTCATTGGTATATGAGCTGCCACTGACTTTGCTGAAATAAATGTTTTTTGCTTTAACTGATTTGCTTTTTTGGGTGTGTCAACTTTGATGCATTGTGGAAGGTGCATAAAGATACATGTTCATTAGAAGTACAGGAAAATGCATGAACTTACATAAAGGGTACACAGTTACAGTACAGTCTAGGTACATAAAATCGTTTTTATATATATAGCACCATTTTCAGCATTTCACAAAGTCACGACAGATAGTCTAATGAAGGTGACACAAAATAAAAAAATTGTCTTGAAATCATCAACTGTCATAATTTTCATCAACACATTGTCATCTCATGTCATTTGTTATGTTTCAGCGATGTGAGCTTTGTCCACAGAAAGATGGTGCACTGAAGCGAACAGACACTGGAGGTAAGAGAATGGAAACTCATACGAGACATTAATTAACATGGAGTAGCCGTATCTGATCTCATCAGTTTTTTAGCTATCTCAAAGTGTTACATTGCTTTGGCTGATCTGAGCCTTTCTTACCCATTTACATTTGTTTGTTCATTACGGATAGCACCTACTTCAAGGTTACTACTCAGGAGTGCTGCCAACCCAAACCCCTTGTAACTTCATCTCTGCTTTACTCACTTTACTTAACTTGACTCTCCTTAATATATCTTTGCTCTTCTTCCCTCATCTTTATATACCTGTTGCTGTTTAACGATAGTGCTGTGTCATATCAAAGATGGTCAGTTTCACCCTCCTTTTATCTTCAGGGTTTGGACTAGCATTTCTGAATTCCCTACGAGCTTGTCGAGCAGTGGCGGGTTACACCTTATCTCTATTTTCTCGTCCCAATAAACCTTTTCTTTTCTTTCTTTATCTTGTCTTAATTATCTTTCCATTACTTTCTTTCCTTTCTCTGACTAGGTGCCTTAGCAAACAAGGAATATAAGCTAGACATGTGAAGACTTCTGATGCTATTTTGGTGGAATAAAATTGGACAGTGTAGGTACAAACCTCACCTGACTAGAAACCACGGCCAACAATTCCTTTAATATTCTTTGCACCGATTGAACACTGGTGCTGCATTAATTTCACGATTGATATATGAATCGATATGAAAACTTGTATGAGATGTAGTTGTTGTTGTTGAAAGGTTGGTATAAATTGATGGATAATTATGAGATGTAGTTGTTGTTTTTGTTGAAAGGTTGGTGTCAACAATTTTCATGTTCATTCTAGGATTGATAAAACTTGTATGAGATGTAGATGTTGTTGTTGAAAGGTTGGTGTCACGTTGTTTGCGCTCTCTTCGTTCCTGAAGCGTGGTTTGGAAACGTTCAAACGATGGAACCGATCATATTGAAAGGCGTTCCACAGGAACGATACAACAAGGTAATTGGATCAAGCATGGGGTTAAGTCAAATCTAAGGAATTATTATTATGGATGATTCTAGTACTCTATTGTGCAGGAACGATACAACAAGGTAATCAGGCGGAACAGGCATTTAATCAAATCGAAGCAGTTGTTAATATGGATGATTCTAGTGTTCTATTATGCAGAAATTGATCTATCAAATGGCATTTGTTTCAATTAACTTGGGTATCGGTCTGTTTGACTATGCAAACCTGTCTTTTCAGCTAAATATATTGATAACTAGGGCTTATGATGAATATATTATCCAATTGACATAATGATGCTGGTGCTGTAGAATGTAGATAAGGCAAGATTAGACGAAATTAGGTAATTATTATAAGACTGGTGGCTACTTATATTTGAGCAACAAAATTGTTTATAAATGTCAATCCAACTTCTATTTCTACGGGTAAATTACAGTTTTAATCAATCTAGCTCCAATTTGAGCAAGAATCTTTTCATCGATCCCACTTCTATTTAAATAAAAATTATTTTCAACAATCCAACTTCTATTTATCGAGAATTCTTTTCGTCGATCCAACTAGTATACGACCAAAGCTAAAACCCTTTCAATGGCGAATAATTATAGACTGCTAAAGTAATAGATTACCTGGAACAATGGTTTTGTTTGGTTTTCAGTCGTGTTATATCTGCGAAGAACAGGATCGCGAGGGAAAAGCGAATTCTGGCGCTTGCATGCAGTGCAACAAAAGCGGCTGTCGATACCACTTCCACGTTACATGGTAAGCGTATGGTAATGGTGACAGTAATAGGGTGACAAGGGGAGGTAATAACAATGAGAAGTATGGTTGATTTGACGAAATTCAAGGCATTTGCCATTTGCTAACTAATTGAGGCAATACGGGCGAGTTAAGTTTAAGCCAAGGCAACGAAATTTACTGGTCTGTAGATGGTAAAACGATAGTTTTTAAGTTGAGATCTTGCAAGTTAATGAGGTTTCTTGAAGCTACTTTGTTTTAGTGATGTTCTTGGTACTTTGTTGCTGCCAGCCATATATTTGCATGCATAACATGGTTCGTAATGCTAGTAATGTTAGTTAATGTTACTAGTTTTAGCACATAATACATTGTTACTAAAGCGCTGCTGCTTATAAAAGGTGTTCACTGGTTAGATTAGATTTGTCTGAATCTGATAAATATGGTGCATTAGTTAAAGTAATTCATTCATTCAACGCTCGTCTCATGTTCTACTTGGTGGTGCTTTCATCAAGGCTACCCGGCCAATTGATGGTTACCCTCCTACTTTATTCAGATGTGGGACTGGCATTACCAGAGAATATGTTATTGATGTAGTATTGTTAGTTTTGTTTTTTTGTCTAGTGCCCAGGCGCAAGGTTTGTTGTGTGAGGAGGCAGGGAACTATTTGGACAGCGTCAAATACTGTGGCTACTGCACTTATCACTACAAAAAAGTCGTAAGTTATCAAAGAATTTGCCTACCTTTAGTTTACCGTTAGATGCTGTAATGTTACCTTTAATCATCTAAGTTACTTTCCTTAATTTACCTTTGCTTACTTTAGCTTACCTTTACCTGATTTTTGAATTGCCTAGATATTTACCGTATACGTCTTAAATTGTTTTCACATAATATAATTATATCTTTATTTTCTTAAAATACCTTTAAACTATTTTGAATATTACCTTTACTTTTCTTAAATATGCTTATTTACCTTTAACCTTAAGTTACTTAAATTATTTCTTTACACTACCTTTACCTTTGCTTACTTTTGTTTATACCTCTGCTTACTTTTATTACGCTGCAACTCTAGCCATGTATCATTACTTGGTCCTGTACCAAGTGTTTGTCGGTTTATGTGTATTCATACATATTTCTCTGTCTGTCTGTCTCCCAGTCTGCCAAAAATTTGATATTAACAACCTTTAATAGAATTCAATATAAATACAATTTACAGCTCCGCTAAGTTTCTTTTCTGATCCCTGTCACAGAATGAGTTATTTAATTTCCAGAAGAAGGACAGCAACGTCAAAGTTATTCCTCCGTACAAACCAGTCGCAGCTGATGCAACCGATTCACCAGAAAAGATTTCAGCTGCGGCAGCGGCCAGAGGAGAGAAACCAAAGGTAGCGATTCAAACGTTTTATTGTAATTATATATGACCATTTATAAAGCACTTCTAACAGCAATTTGAGTCTTTCAGAAGCGCTCAAATAGGTAACCCTCCAAAAGTTTTAATATTTATCAGTTGAATTTAGTTGTTGAAAGCCATGCAAGATGTCCATCACACTTTAATTGTAAAAATTTACCAAGTTGCTTAGCATTACTCTAGACACCTTCCCCATCCTCATTGGTTTTGGGTGCCATTCAAAATCCTTTTGCATTAGACATCGTCTAATTATTAGTCGGTAATCTGAGAATTTTGCTGTTACTGTTAAGTTTAGATTTTGACTTTTATCAGAAATTATTGCTTTTTTTACTTGTGTTGCACAGATGATTTTACTTTTTAATTGCAATTTAATTGCATCATGAATGTTAAGAGCACCGTGGTCCGTGGATGGTTTTACATCAAATTAAATTAGCAAATATCATTGACCAGTAAAACGTTCAATCAACCATTGGGCGACTTACCCAATGTTACATGTTTACAGGATTCTGATAAGTATTTTTTGCAGATTAAGTGATCTGTGATTTTCATGTGCTTTATCACTTCCCCCCCTCCGTCCATTACCGCGTGACTGAACTATCACATGGTGAAAAATTGTTCACTTTAAAGGAATGCTTGTTTTTATGTAAACCGGGATATGATTATGAGCAGTTGGATAAATGAATGTACTTGTGATTAGGCATCTGTACAGTGTGGTTAGCAATTGGTTAGGACAGAATATGCTTAGGCGTAAAAAAAATTGTTGTGTTTCCGGTAACGCGACCGACCCATTTTTAGGGCCGCGACCCAAATATTTTTTTTTTTTTTTTTTTTTTTTCCAAAAAAAAATTAATTTTTTCAAATTTTTTTTAACATTTGTATTGACATAACATAAGAGACGTCAACAAAATGAAATTAATAGGACTGTTTCTAGAGCAGTTTTAGGTGCAGACAGTCGGAAAATAGGCAGTTTATACTTGCTTAGAACACGTACTTTGTTTCAGCGTGCAAAAAGACTAGTGGGTAGGCCGGCCCTTAAAAATGAAAGTTAAAAATAATCAACTGGCACCCCTCCAATCTATTTCAATTATGAAGAAAATAATTTGTGCAAAAAATCTTTGCAATAGGGCAATATTTAGGTGTGCCCCCCGAGCTCTCAAGTTTCAATAATGTATGATTAAACTTCCAAATTATCATTGGAATCGCAAACTGACATTTTCAGTGCTTTAATACATTCTGTCGACCTACTAATGTTTGCAATGCATCAACATTTAATATTTAGTACTTACTTACTTATTAAAATTACGTGAGCTCTAAAATTTTACTGTACAATTTCAAATATATGTTTGATTAACGTTTGTTGTCTGGTTGAAAAAGGTGGCAATATTTTTTGAAGAGTTGTTTAATACAAGGGAAGACGTTTGATTTTAGTCTACTATTGGAAACATAGGCCTACATTGTCAGACATAGTAAATATGAAATATTACAAATAATTATTTAAAGTTAATTATGCAAACGCAAGGGAAAACAAGTGTCTATCTACATGGCTCTTATGAGCCTGAAATTCGTGGAGCAAAGTTGCCATCGTATAGTCAAACTTTTGGATACTTCATGCATCTACTCAAAGTTGGCAAGCAGACAGTCCGTTATTCCAGTCAACAGGCTATAGAAAAAGTCACTATATGTTGGAACCGAGCTGGTATACATGTAAGAGGTAAAAAGCATTGTATATATTGACAAGTGTTCGTGGAATGGAAAGGACTTCAAAAGCATAGACACCGAACAGCTACAGCTCACAAGATTAAGGAGGATAAATTTATTGAGAGACTAGATGACCTGTTTGATATTGCCCATGCAGACGCTCTCACAATGATCTCCATTCTTAGAGACAGAGACTTTCTACTCTCTCAAATGCAGAAGGGACGTCCAGGTTCAGTTGGTGCAGCTGACATACATGGTGGATATGCGTCGAAGACAGCGTGCACAGAGACGGAAGGAAGTGGAACAGATGCGCAAAAAAGAATGCTTGCTTTGTGCTTTGACACCACAGTCAGCAACACAGGTCATCGCTCAGGTGCATGTTTCCTAATAGAGCAAGAATTGAATAAAGATCTCCTTTTCCTGGCATGTCGGCACCATGTTATGGAACTAATTGATGGGGCTGTATTCGAAAAACTTCCATTGGAACTTCTACTGGACATGATGTTCTTCTTTTCAAGAGGTTTCGAGACCATTGGAAATTCATTGAAAGCGACAAATTCCAGGTAGCCTCGTCAGATCATTTGGTGGAATCATTGGTGACCCCACACCGTTCTGATATCTTGGAGTTTGCTCATAGACATTTAGCAACTGCACAGCTACGAGACGAGTAGAGGGAATTTCTCGAGCTCTCGGTTGTCTTTCTTGGAGGTGTTCCTACTCGTGGAATTCGGTTTCGACCACTTGGCGCTATGCACCGGGCACGATGGATGGCAAAAATCTTCTATACCATAAAGATGTGGCTTTTTCGTGCTCAGTTCAAGAAGACTGCTGCAGAAGAACGCAGCATTCCTGATATTGCCATCTTTTCAGTTGTTGTCTATCTGAAAGCCTGGATAACTGCGCCAATTGCTGTGGAGGCTCCTCTGAATGAGTTCACTCTCATGGCAAACCTTCTCACATATCCACATACTACAATTTCTTTTGCTACAAGCAAGAAGCTAAGGCTTCATCTCTTGTATTTGTCTGAAGAGCTTATTGGGCTTACTCTTTTTGATTCAAGGGTATCCAATGACTCCAATAAGCTAATGATCGCTGCCATGGAAGTAGTCCCAGATCATCCGCCTAAGCGACCCAGAGTGAAGTCAGATGCATTTCTTGGCACCAGCGGTCTGGAACAATTCTGTACAACCAACTCCAAGAAACTGTTCCTGGTGCTTGGTCTGCATGGACTATCTGAGATGATGCTTTCCAAAGATCCTGCTCTATGGGAAGAGCATGAAGCATGTCGAGAAGCACAAGCAGTACTCAAAGGGTTGGCTGTTGTCAATGATAGAGCTGAACGAGGTGTGGCACTCATCCAGGACTTAAATAAAAAGCTAACAAAAGATGAGGATCAGCTTCAATTTCTCCTGCAGGTTGTCAGTGAACATCGACGACAGTTCCCTGACTGTACAAAAAGAAATCATTTACTTCTGTGACCAGCTGAACAGTGAACAATACCTGAATTATAATTGAACAGTAAACACTTGTTTCATTGGCATTGTTGCATCACTAGAGGGTATTTTAGTCATCTCTGTAAAATTCTGAGTGACAGTGTAGTTTGGTTGAAATTGAATGATTCAATAGATCAAATTTGTATCATAGAATAAACTTCGGCGCTCCAGGGGCACCCCTAAATGTTTTGCAATTCCAAAATCCTTTTCAACATAATGTTATTTCTATAATTGGCATGGATTGAAAGGGTGCCAGACAAAATTTTACGATTTTTATTTTTTGGCTGTATGCTAAGGGCCGGCCTACTAGTGGGGTATACTTTTTCGGATAGTCACTGCATAAAAATATTTTACAAAATAAAAATATTTTCCGACCTACCTACCCAATTTTTTTTAGCTCTGTTACCGGAAACACAACATATTTTTTTTGGGCCTTACTACTTCCTGGTTATATTAAATGTGAATGTTTTTATTGACAGCTGCGATTTGTGGCGTCGCAAAGTGGGTCGGGTCAACCGATGGGGTCATCTACTGTCCTACCAACCTCAAAGGCTGAGGTAATCGCTTCGTGGAAATCAATTCAAATGCACTTAATATTCATGAAGTCTGAATATTTATGAATACTGAATATTCATGAGTCTGGCTCAATGTTGCTAGTCTTGAACTGCTATAAATAACTGTTGAAATAATTGCATATTCATGAATATGGATGATAATGAGTTTGTGAATGCATTCATATGCATTAACAGTTGTATATATTTATGATTGATGAACATAGATGAATTCTTTACTTCAACTGCGTCTTCCTCTTTGGCTATTCCTGGGTAGGGAGCGCTCTGAATAGTTGTGTTGACGGGGCGCTGTATAAATTTCTTAATGGATAGACAGACATGAATATGCATAAAGATCGTCCTATAACATACACGTGCAAAAGTGTACGTTTTAACTGAGTTTTAAATTTTACACAATAAACAAAAAAGGGCGTTTTTTAAAAATTTACTACAAGTTTGAGTCTTACAGAGCAAGGAACGAGCGACTACAAAGTCGACCGTCGATGTCTTGACGCCCGACCAGTCATCGTTGAAGAGCACCACGACTACGACTTCAGTCAACTCGAACATGACGGGAGTCAAGAGCGTCTTGGGAAAGTTCACGACGGCGAACTTTATCGAAACGACAATCGGTCCAAGTCCGGCGAATTTCGGGAACGTCGTCGGCGACAACAAGAAGGGCAAGACTGCGACTACGACATCGACTTCGGTGTCGTCGACTCTGCCGGAAAGTCTGTCGTCGTCGGGTTTTTCGTCGAATTCCGAGATGCTGGAAAACTCGAAAGGTTCGAGGTCGAATTCGGCGACATCGTCAAAGTCGGGCGATCGCAAAGGCGGTAAAAACACCGACGCAAAGACGTCGGTGACCGACGTCAGGGCTTTGGATGTCGTCGGCAAAGCGTCGGATCTGGGTGTCAAGAGCGTCAAGAGTTCTGACGTGCGTAACGGCAAGTCATCGCCGGATGTCACGGAAAAACCGGTTTCTATAAATAGCGTCGTGACTTCATCGCTTTTCACTGCAACGTCGAAGCCGACTTTCTCTCACAGCTTCTCGAATTTTCTGAGCGAGACGGCGACTGTGAGGAGTCAGTCGACTCATGTCGAGCCGACTTTGACTGAAGCTTACGACTCTGAAGTGTCGGACACACCGTCGTCAAGTAAACGACTCGGAAGCAAGTGAGTCTCGATGGATTTACGACTTTATTAGAACTACTTTTTGAGCCATTTCTAAAATGCGCTTTTTAAATTCACACATAAATCTATAATAATTAATTGCCTCCATTCTTCGTTTTACTGATCACTTTGATCTATTTATACATCGGTCACGAACTTCATTAACCCAGCATTGGATTTTTGCTTTTGTGGGACTCTCAATGTGGAATCACCTTTTTCCACCTGAATTCGTAAAATTATTCTGTTGACAATTCACCGACAACTGTTTGCTGCTTGAATTCTTTCTCTTTTCATGGTTATGTCACGTTTCTGAATACAATGCTGTGAAAAGCGCTTTACAGATGCTCGTATTCGATTAGATTTGAGACATGCAATGCATACATAATTACATATACGAGGAATTGTATAATGTATTTTTATATGGTATGACATTCTGAAAATGTGTACCGGTAGTATTCAGTGGTATGGTGATTTGTACTAGGCATGGTTTGTTTTGTAATGTGACTTGTAACGTATAAAGCGCCATGCACAGCTGTGACCATTAAGTAGCACATCCAGTGCAAGTATCCCAAGAGAAGAAATAGGTTTTGAGTAGAGGCAGAGATGTAAGAACAGATTTAGAAAGAAAGTAAACATGTTGCAGGGAGGTTGGGGCATTCGAGGGAACCAAGCTGGTCTTTGATCTCGGGACAAAGAGAGACTGAGTTAAATTGTCGATGCAGAGTTGAGCCTTTTCTGTGATCGACCCAGTTGTCTGGAATGGGCTCCCACAGGAGATACGTCTACTTTCTGGGGTTATTACTGAAACATTTTTTATTAAACTCAAAACTGTCCTTTTTGCTGTACTAGAGTCGGGAGCGCTTCTGAGTAGTCCCCTTTGAAGAAGCACTATATAAATTCTTGAATGAATGAATAAATTGTCGCTTGGTGTGCTATAAATTGGACAAAATGATAATTATTGTGCTGTTATTCACGGTATGGCTTTCAATACCTGCTCTATATAAAATGAAGTGGTGCTATATAAATGTCCAGTTGATATGTCTTTGGGTGTGATTTTGCTTCACTCCGTTTAGAACGAACGAGCAGAAAAGACGAACGAAGAAATTGCGTGTGGACAAAAACGCGGCCAAAGCGAAGACGGTGAAGGATCTATTGTCGTCTCCAACGTCGACTGTGGCCGCGTTATCACCGACTTCTTCCGTTTCTCCCGGTGTCGCCGCGGCAACAGTTGCCAGGCGACCGACAGAGTCAACGTTGCCAACGTTCTATGCATCAGGGTGAGCAGTGTTGCATTGTGGGGTCTCCTGGTGAACATAGTGTTCATTCATCATCATCATCAGCAACCGTGGGCTCAGCGCCCGTAGGTGTCCGATACCTTCTTCACCAGGTCCTTCCATTTTCTCCTATCCAGCGCCGCTCTGCTCAGCTCTTGAAGCGAGGCTCTGCCCCATTCGGAGATGTCGTCGAGCCATTCCTCGGCCTTCCTCTCCTGTTTGTCCCGTCCATTCGTCCAAACATCAGTGCTTTGATCTTTCTGCTGTTGTCCATTCTGCAGATGTGCCCGAACAATCCTAGTTTCCTGCTGATCAGCTTTTGCATGATATTTTAATTTACTTGGCATCAGATTTCATTAAATTATTCAAATGTGAATCGTGGGTGATAGATTGAGTGATTAGCCGTGCCTGAGTTGGGAGCATCTATGATTTTTTAGTTATGTTGAAGGTCACTATAAATTTCATGGATAGATAGACTGATAGATGAATAGATAGATGGATGGACGGACGGATGGATACAGATAGAAGAAGAGCAGTATCTGTGCATTTTTTAAACAGTTTTTCCATATGTTCACGTGGTTTCTTATCCATTTATTCCTTTAGTATTGAGATAGATTGATAATTAATTTATCAAGTTTACCTAAGTTGCAATTTTGTATTTTACTCTAAATTCAAAAATTCCCCTACATTAGCGTGTACAGAATAGTCTGTTGATTGGCCATCTGGACTGTCATTTCATTTGTCAGTACATTGTCTGTGGAATGATTCTCACCTCCTCTCTCATAAGCTGAGGCTAAGAAAATGAATTCGTTCATTTTATACTCATTTACAGCTTCAGGATTGCACTTGTTCCTATTTTACCCATTTTTCTACTACAACGTCTTGTATGTGAAATCATTTGCTGTATTTTTGAAGATCTGTATCTTGAGGTTGTCATTGAACTCTTCATCACCTTATTTCAAAATCTTTATCTAAACACTTTCCCTGATTGCGAATTTTGTTCTCTTAATCCACCGCATTTTTCTTGTTTTCAGTCTCGTTGATCGCAGTTCAGAGTTTAGCGCCAGTCTATCGTCTAATCAAAGAAAACCTGGAACTAGTATGACCTTAACTCTTCTCACCGTTTCATACAGATGTTCAGTTTTACTATTTTTGGGTATTTAAGTAGTATGACTTTATTGGATACAAAGACGATTAAAGTTATGACACGGTCATAAAAAATTGTGATAAAAATTATGACACATGTATTAGAACAAAGTGTTAATGTATAATTAGGGCATAGCCGGGTGCTGACCCGGTTAACCGGTAATGCCGGGTATTTGACACCCGGCAGATAACCGGACCCGGTGATGAAAGGTCTTCCGGGCCGGGTGGGTAATTATGAATTTAGCATGCCACACATCAAAGGGCTTAACAGTTAACCTGCAAGATCTCTCAACTGGGCATTGCAGTACAATGAACAGACAATCACAGAACATACAGCCTACTGATGGTTGCTTTATATTAGACTATCCTATTTCAAACAGGGACCAGCAAGATGAGGGGGAAAGAGGAGGAGGGAGAGTTTGTATCACCCTCTTCCATGCTGTCTGTCTTCCTTCCTCCTCCCCTTTTTCTTTTACTACCCCTTCCTGAGCGGAACAGTGGTAGACTGTGAAGGAGAAGAGGAATAATATATATATATATATATATATATATATATATATATATATATTTAAATAGAAGAGTGGCACCCTCTTTCATGCTTTCTACCCTCATCTTCTTCCTTCCTCCTATTTCTTGTCTATTACCCCTTCCTCTTCCACCTGCTGCTTGGCTGTTTGAAATATCTAACAGAGAAGAGACAGGAGATGATGAAGGGGGAGGGGAGGAACTGTGGTAGAAGGTGAAGAAGTATAGGAAAGGGGAAGAGTGTATATATTATGTATGTACATACATATTATATATTCATATATTTTCATATATATAATTATGTGCTGCTCACTGACCATAGCTATATAGGTTGGCTAGTGGTCATCTGTTAATCCCTTATCTTTAAAGTCTGTTTGGTCTGTCTCACTCTCATTCAAGTCAGAGAGACTAGGACTTGTCAGAAGGGATACCTTCCACCTGTTGATATGCCTTTGCAGCCAAGCTTAATAGGCTTGCCCCCACCCCCATATGACCAAGTATACATCTCACAGATTAAGGGATGGTGCACTTTGAAATATATCTACATGTAGTTGGACTGCATACACCACAGAAACAGGACTGTTTATCATGGGCCTCTGACCTCCCTTTGCCTGGCTGGGCAGGTCAGCATGTCTTTACTATAGAATGATTCTATCCACAGAGCTCATGAACAGATATTACTGGCACCTCTCAATCAATAACCCCTGGCAGAACTCAACTGTAGTAAAACTCTGGCACAAAGAGTTTTACTCAATTCAACCAAAAGTACGGTAGCTAACAAACTGAGTGGTGTTCATTTGACAGCATTCAAAGTGGAGACATGCTACTCAGTTTAGAGATTAATGATTACTTTTAATACCCGACCCGGTACCCGGACCCGGCAGATTTTATTCAAACTACCCGGACCCGGTACCCGGTTGAAAAACGGCACCCGGCTATGCCCTATGTATAATATGGTAGAATGATTGCAAGATAACGGTAGCAGTATGTTGTATAACAATGGAGTGATGATTATATGAAAAATTATAAAACATGCTGAAAAGAAAAGACATGACTCTGATGATAATGTTGACGATAATGTTGATGATAATGTTGATGATGATGTTGATGATAATGTTGACAATAATGTTGATGATAATGTTGACGATAATGTTGATTGATAATGTTGACGATAATGTTGATGATAATGTTGATGATGATGTTGATGATAATGTTGACAATAATGTTGATGATAATGTTGACGATAATGTTGATTGATAATGTTGACGATAATGTTGATGATAATGTTGATGATGTTGATGATGATGATATAAATGTTGATGATGATGTTGATGATAATGTTGATGATAATGTTGATGATGATGTTGATGATAATGTTGATGATGATGTTGATGATAATGTTGACGATAATGTTGATGATAATGTTGATGATGATGATGTTGATGATGATGTTGATGATGATGTTGATGATAATGTTGATGATGATGTTGATGATGTTGATGATGATGATATAAATGTTGATGATGATAATGTTGACGATAATGTTGATGATAATGTTGATGATGATGTTGATGATAATGTTGACGATAATGTTGATGATAATGTTGATGATAATGTTGACGATAATGTTGATGATAATGTTGATGATAATGTTGACGATAATGTTGATTGATAATGTTGACGATAATGTTGATGATAATGTTGATGATGATGTTGATGATAATGTTGACGATAATGTTGATGATAATGTTGACGATGTTGATGATGATGATATAAATGTTGATGATGATAATGTTGACGATAATGTTGATGATAATGTTGATGATGATGTTGATGATAATGTTGACGATAATGTTGATGATAATGTTGACGATAATGTTGACGATAATGTTGACGATAATGTTGATGATGATGTTGATGATAATGTTGATGATGATGATGTTGATGATGATGTTGATGATGATGTTGATGATAATGTTGATGATGATGTTGATGATGATGTTGATGATAATGTTGATGATGATGTTGACGATAATGTTGATGATCATGTTGATGATAATGTTGATGATAATGTTGATGATGTTGATGATGATGATATAAATGTTGATGATGATGTTGATGATAATGTTGATGATAATGTTGATGATAATGTTGATGATGATGATGTTGATGATAATGTTGACGATAATGTTGATGATCATGTTGATGATGATGTTGATGATAATGTTGACGATAATGTTGATGATAATGTTGATGATGATGATGTTGATGATGATGTTGATGATGATGTTGATGATAATGTTGATGATGTTGATGATATAAATGTTGATGATGATGTTGATGATGATGTTGATGATAATGTTGATTGATAATGTTGATGATGATGTTGATGATAATGTTGATGATAATGTTGATGATGATGTTGATGATAATGTTGATGATGTTGATGATATAAATGTTGATGATGATGTTGATGATGATGTTGATGATAATGTTGATGATGTTGATGATGATGTTGATGATGATGTTGATGATAATGTTGATGATGATGTTGATGATAATGTTGATGATAATGTTGATTGATGATGTTGATGATAATGTTGATGATAATGTTGACGATAATGTTGACGATAATGTTGATGATAATGTTGATGATGATGTTGATGATAATGTTGATGATAATGTTGATGATAATGTTGACGATAATGTTGATGATAATGTTGATGATGATGTTGATGATAATGTTGATGATGATGTTGATGATGATGTTGATGATAATGTTGATGATGATGACGATGATGATGTTGATGATGATGTTGATGATAATGTTGATGATAATGTTGATGATAATGTTGACGATAATGTTGATGATAATGTTGATGATGATGTTGATGATAATGTTGATGATAATGTTGATGATGATGATGATGTTGATGATAATGTTGATTGATGTGCACTAAGAGTGGTGTAACAATGACTGAAGACTTGGTCATTACTGATTGAGATACGCCATTGCCCCATCATTCCTCACATTTGGCGGATGATAGAGTATCTCTGGATATCTCTCCTACATTCAATGTTGGCACAGGAAAGCATGATGGGATAATAATGCAATAACGCTATGGTATGCGAGGAAAGTGTGGTGATCAGTAGATCTGTGAATAGTGATAAAATTGTGATAATAGGATGATGATAAGTGACGTTGATAAGAATCTGATGATGACATCTTTTGTTATCAGCCTCTGCTGCAGATGATGTTCAACCATCACAACAGCAGCAGCAACCACAGCATCAGCAGCCACCGACGACCTGGCTTCCACCACCAATTCCTCCTTCCCTTCTTCCCTCATCCAGTCGGACCTCAACCACAGCAACCGCTCTCGACAATCACGACTCGTAAGCACATGCATCAATCTCATCATGACGTATTGTGTGTTGAAGTGTAGTGCTATGAATGAGAAAGTTCACAGTCCCTTCAGCTGACTCTGAAGTAGCCAGGGTATGATGTGTTAATAACTACATTCTGTAAGCTTTGGCATAAGAGGGTTGTCCATTCTCTCCTCATCATCCAATCAACATATATGATCAATGGGGGGGGCATGGTGGTGTAGTGGTGGGTTCGGCGCCTTGGAGCCAGAGGTTTTAGGTTTGAATCCACCTCAAGCCGCTGCACAGGACCTTGGGCAAGTCCTTCACTAGCAAAACTGATCGTGTGCTTGGTGCTAAACTCCATGGTGTAGTCAGAAGCCTCTCTGAGTAGAGAGCTTTAAGTGGCGCTCTAGCATATATGCGAGAAATAAATAAATAAATAAAATGTGTTTACTTCCGACCTCTTGTTTGACAGTTCTAGTTTGCTATCTACAAAGCCATTGAGCACTGTAGAGGATTAATGGATAAACCTGTCTGTCTATATGTTGTAATCTAAAAACGTGTGTATACCAAATCTGTGTAAGCTATTATCTGTGACACTTTTCTGTGTATCTTAAAGACTCTTCATCTGTTTGGCTGCTACATGTCAAGTGCCTCTGCAGTCTACAAGGATCTTGAGTGACACTTTATAAATTATGTTTTGTCGCATTACATTAAATTTAGATCTGGTCTAGAGTTTTCTGCAAGTGTTCTTTCTTTATAGATTGAGATAGAAATTTCTTTATGCCTGGTATGCAATCGCTGTACCTTTCGTTTGATCTGGAACTAGAGCTATATCAAATCTAACGTAGAAATTTTGGCTCTTTTGTATGATGTAGGCTGGAATATTTTGGTATATCTAAGTAATGGAAAATTGTTTCATTGGATAGTTCTGGATTTCCGACGTCAATGGAAGAATTGTTGCATCGTCAGTGGATTCAGGGATCACAGTTCCTTATGGAACAGGGACAAATGCTCGACAGTAAGTTGGTCAGCATAATCTCGCTCGTGGCTGCCTTGGAAATTTCTTATTGTCTTCATAGATAACATTGTTAGTCTTTTTGTAAGTTATTTTAAATTAATTGATTTCATTTAAAATTTGAATTAATAGTTTCTTGTAAATCTGTTCAATTTGTTAATTTCCTTATTCTCAAATGTAACTTTTCTCTCTAAACTTCTAGAGCGCATTGTTGCTAATCAGTTGATTGCATATTTAGATGTTAATGAGCTGATCCCTTCGCAGCAGTCGGGCTTCCGGAGGTACCACTCCACAGAGACCCTTTTGCTCAGGCTGCTTTCTGACCTGTACTCTGCTATGGACCACGGTCAGGTTACACTCTTGGCTCTCTTCGATGTCTCTTCTGCATTCGATTCTGTGGACCACTCCATCCTCTTACAGCGTCTTTCTACATCCTTTGGGCTATATAGTTGGCCAGCCTCTAGAATGGCTGCGTTCCTTCTTATCCGACCGTTCAAACTGTGTGGTTATTGGTTCCTCTAGGTCCCTCTGGGTTCCTGCTCCCCTTGGTGTACCTCAGGGCTCCGTACTTGGCCCTCTGTTATATCTTCTCTACACGGCTGATCTCTGTCCTCTGCTTGAGTCCCAGGGGCTCCTTCACCAAATCTTTGCTGATGACTCTCAAGCTTACATACATTCTAGTCCATTTGACTCAGTTAACACTGTGCGCCTGATGTGCCTGACTGTTGACGTCCTTTCCTCTTGGATGGCGTCAAACCGGCTTCTCTTAAATCCCAGTAAAACGCAATTCATTTGGCTGGGCGGCCGTCGGCAACTTGAGAATATTGATCTGCCTCTGCTAGCTCAACTGTTTCCGGATGTTACTTTCTCTTCCACGGTCCGTGACCTGGGTGTCACCCTTGACTGTGAACTCAGTCTCACCCAGCATGTTAATCTTGTCGCTCGAAGCTGTTATTATCAGCTTCGTCAACTTCGAGTAATTGCTCGCTCTCTCTCTCATGATGCGCTAGTTGTGCTTGTTCACGCCTTTGTAACTAGTCGTATTGACCATTGCTGCTCAATCCTTGTTGGCCTTCCCCTTGGGGTTCTGGGACGGTTAGACCGGGTTCTACGCTCTGCTGCCCGACTCATCGGGCGAATTCCTAAATTTTCGCCTGTCTCTGCTTACATGCGTGATGTGCTGCATTGGCTGCCAATAGCCCAACGCATCAATTACCGCATTGCTGCCCTTGTTTCTCGCTGTATTCTTGGTTGTGCTCCATCTTATCTGCGCGTCCTCTGTCGTCCTGTCTCTGACACTGAAGCGCGTCAGGCCCTTCGCTCCGCTGCGAAGGGACAACTGCTTGTTCCACGGGCTCGCTTAGCTACCAGACAGCGCCGAGCCTTCTCGGTTGTGGGACCGTCAATCTGGAATGACCTCCCCTCAAACCTCCATCTCCTCCATCTGACCAGTCAATCTTTATTTCTCAAGTCTCTTAAATCTTTTTTCTTTGGTCGTGGCTGGGCTGGGAGCGCCTCTGAGTAGTTTCTTGAAGAGGCGCTATATAAATTCTAATAATGAATGAATGAATGAATGAAATGTGTTTTGATACAGTTATTGTAATTCATTTTTCTTCTTCAGTTTCAAATAATTTTCATAATTAGTAATTGATATAAACTCCTGATCTTCAATTTGCTTTGATACAGATCTTATTCTTCATAAATTTTTATTTTTCACTTTCAAATAATTTTCTTAATGGACAGTTGATATAAATTCCTGATCTTCAACTTGCTTTGGTGTACAGTTCTTTTACTTCATTTTTCTTCAGTTTGAAATAATTTTCTTAACCTATTTCTTTGATTCTCCTGATCTTTGATACAGTTCTTGTACTTCATTTATCTCCTTCACTTTCAAATAATTTTCTTAATTAGTGAAGTTTGATAAAAATTCTGCTGATTTTCAACTTGCGTTTGACACAGTTGCGTCGCTTCTCAGTTGCCTTCACGAGTTGCGTCAAGAGAACCAGCGTCTGGAGGAGCGCATCAACGCGCTGACATCTCGTCGTGACAACCTCCTCGCGATCAACGCGCGACTCTCGCTCCCATTCAGTCCCCCAAACAACACCCATCGCTCAACCAATACACCACACAGGCTGGACAACATTTCGCCTGAACACCCTGTCGTGAATCGTCACTCGTCCAGCAGAAGCCCGCGTGTCAACAACAGTCTACCAGTGGATCCGTACACAAGGGTAGGCTGATGATCAGAACGCAGATAGCTAAATCTGAATTGTTAGGAAATTATTTTACTCTGGGTCAAATTCATTTTAGCATGGAACATAACTGTTTGCTGTATGACTAGAAATTTTGGAATGTGGCAATCTGTTCTTATAGATACTTTGATTTTTGACAAAGTTTTAGATTTAATTTTATACAATTTTAAAAAATAGTTGAAGATGGTGCAAAATTATTTTGCTATTGTTCAGAATCATTTTAGTTTTGTACATTTTTCGGATCTTATACTAAATCTATTTATCTAGTGAACAGAATTTTGGGGATATATAGAAACAAGTTGATATAGTACAATAATATTCAAATATGGCATTAATTTATTGTACTTTCTGGCAGATTTTTTTAGATATAGAAAAATTGTTTAGATATGGTACAGAATTGGTTGGATATTGAGCAAAAAGTGAATTGATGCTGAATAAATCATTTTAACATCGGACAAAATGTATTTGGAATTAAATGCTGAAGGTCTTCATTTGGAATTGGGTCCAATTTCCAGTGATAAATTTATGTATAAAATGTTAATTCAAGATTGTTTCATGTTAGGATGCTGAGGTCTTGTTTGGGGGTCATGGGGTTGGAGGTCGGGGTGCAAGAGGAAGTTTGGCATCGCATCTTTCGACGCGCAGTCCAATCGGGGTTTCATCTGGACGCCCTGGAATGATCAGACCGGCGCATAGTGGTATGCACAATGTCCAGTCTTTTCTCCTCTAATCTTGAACTTATAAAATCTTTTTTAGTCATTAAATTTGTAAGGGAGGCGACAAGAGAGAGGAAACACTGGAGAGGATTCTTCGTAACTGTCGCCAGAGCTCCAAGAGCTGACGGCACCAGGTGAATTTGTAAAAATTCAGCTTAATCTTTTGTACTCGTATATTACCTTAAGAGTTTAAACTCTTGTTTAGTGGAATGATTTCTGATCTTATTCTATGAGGTGTTACTGTGTCTTCTCCTATGCTTAGCCAATTTTATGTATAAATATGTTTATTCTTGTATAATTTGTTTTTACCTTATCGAGTTGTATTGTTAAAATATAAACTTTGTTTTTAACCTCTATTATTTTAACCTTTTTTTAAATGACTGAAATTTCCTAAAAAGAGCCACAAAGAAACTCTGGACACTGCATTAACTGCTAGATCGTGCTTTAAGTCTTCTATCTGCTTATTTTTCTTATTCAAGGGAACCAGTCAGCAGGTTCGGCCGTAGCGCCATCTGTCGGCCAGTTGCAGCAGAGTCCACCTAGGCCGTCGTCGGGAATTCCCTCGGGAATCCTATCGGGAATTCCCGGGTCGGTGCCACTGCCGCCTGGTCTGTTGGCCTTCACGGGGGCGTTGGCTGGGGGAATCGGAGGCGCGTTGGGTGGAGGAGGAGGAGGGGGAGGATCGGCCGCTTCATCACGAATGGATTTAGCGATGTTTGCGGAACAACTACAGAGGCAGCAGCAGCAACTGATGCAGCAGAACCCACTGCTCGTAAGATGATCAGCCTTCATTCACTTCGTTTCAATGTTGTGTCTTCAACCGAACGCTATATGTGTTAATAATAATAATGATAATAATAGGTAATAATAATAATAATAATATTTTCTTTGATTAAACGCCTGCAAGACGCATTGCGCTTTACATTTACAAGTTATGCTGTAATCTTAATTAAAATTAACTGCTAACTGAACAGACAGCCTGCAATACACGGTGCTAATAGCAGCCTACAAATCACGTCCACCCAACGAGGGCTCGAATCTGCTACCTCTCACACTCTATGTCAGCGTGTTATCCATTGCGCTACCGCCCCCGTCTATCTCTTAGATAAATTATTTTCTTGTTTTGTAATTTTGTTTCCTTCATGATGATTACATTAATTTGAAGCACCAGAAAAAATTGAATTATGCTTTTAATTGATGCACTGATGTTTTCTGCATCTGACAGCCAAATCGGTTTACTTTATTTGACATGCTGGTAAATGCTTGTGAATTTACGTTACGCAGGAGCAGAACCGTCAGCAGTTACTTTACCAGATGCAGCAGCAGCTTCTCGCGCCACCATCTTCATCTTCCGGTGCGGCCAGCAGCGCCTTGTCTTCTCACCAGAGGACGTCCGCTTCTTCGCACGCTCTCCCTGGCGACCTCTCTGCGGCGACGAGGACTTCTTCATCGTCAGACGGACGAGGGGGTCATAAGGGGGACGAGAAGAACTGAACCGAGCAATGATGTCAGTGCTGGCTATAAATAGACCTATGATGTCAGTGCTGGCTATAAATAGACCGATGATGTCACTGTGTGTGCTATAAATAGACCGATGATGTCACTGTGTGTGCTATAAATAGACCGATGATGTCAGTGTGTGCTATAAATAGACCGATGATGTCAGTGCTGGCTATAAATAGACTGATGATGTCATGGTGTGCTATAAATAGACCGATGATGTCACTGTGTGTGCTATAAATAGACCGATGATGTCACTGTGTTGCTATAAATAGACCAATGATGTCAGTGTGTGCTATAAATAGACCGATGATGTCATAGTGTGCTATATTATAGACCGATGATGTCACTGTGTGTTCTATAAATAGACCGATGATGTCACTGTGTGTGCTATAAATAGACCGATGATGTCACTGTGTGGGCTATAAATAGACTGATGATGTCAGTGCTGGCTATAAATAGACCGATGATGTCATAGTGTGCTATAAATACACCGATGATGTCAGTGTGTGCTATAAATAGACTGATGATGTCATGGTGTGCTATAAATAGACCGATGATGTCAGGGTGTGCTATAAATAGACTGATGGTATTATGCTATGAATAGACTGATGTACTTCAGATAGACTGATGCTAGCAATGGACTGATGGGTGACAATACTATATATATATATATTATACATGTATAATATATATATATAATATATATATATATTATACATGTATAATATATATATATTACACATGTATATTATAGGCTGTTGGCAGCATGCTATAAATAGACAAAATATGATGTCATCATGTGCTATCTATTAATAATACAGACTGATTATGTCGATGCTGTTAATTCATGGCTGATTGGCGTTGGACTTGGCATGTTCTATAAATAGATAATTTCGTATATACCTTAAATTTCCTTAAAGCGGCTATAAATAATATGCTAATTCGTCTTGTTACGATTAGGTGTTTGTATGCCATTGCCATATGTTGTACCCCGCGTATGTATGAAAATGCATTTTACGTGAGATGTGGGAAAAGTACCCTCGGTATAAATAGGTCAGGATTTAGAGTTTCGTATTCGTTGCCTAGGAATTGATAGCTGATAAAAGTATTTTATTTACCGTAAATAGAACTGCGGCTCATGAAGTCATGATGCTGACTGATTATGTTTAGGTTCTTAACAGACCTTTGATGGCTGAGAAGTTTATTTATTGGCTGTAGCTATACATACACTTGTTAGTTGCCATATTTACTACATAAAAATAGATTAGTTGTGTGAATCGACTGACGTAGTAATATCGAGTAATTGTTATGAATGCCAGTAGATCAATCGCTACAAATATAGATCAACACATTTTATGTAAATTGGCGATGAATAGTTTTTTTAAAGGTATGCTTTAGGGCTGTTTCGAGCTGTAATTAGTCATTTGTTCATTTCTGGGCATGCTTTAATTTATGAACAGACCACACTTGCAACCACTGCATGTCGGTAGGTAGGCTTCAGAATTTCTGGAGCCAAAGAATCTGTCAACTTGCAGTATTGCTAATTGAAGAGGGTGGCCACAGCGTTTGACATCACGCTTTGCACTTTTATTGAACGGGTTTTGAAGGATGCAGTGACCTCGGTTTGTGAAAGCGCTTTATAACGACGTGTTGACTGTACAACGTGTAAATGGTGGACTGATATATTTTGAATGTTGATGACTTGGACATTGAAGTTATTAATTATCTATAATTATTATGTTACATTTGATCGTGGTCTGTCATTTATATATAGCGATGTTGTCTCTTTGGTATTGCTATCAGATTAGGAACACTGGGAATCTAATCTACGTCAATACGTCAAGGAACTTGTGGGAAAATGTAGTTTTTCAACTTGACTGTTACAAAAGCTGCTCATATTTCAACTAATTATTTAATATAAGCACATTTTGAGCCAGTTTATTAGAACAAATTCAATTAATGTAGCTGATATAGTCTTTAAACTAATTTCTATGTCATTAAATTTAAATTGTTGTGAAAATTATGTCTGGAGCGCTTTAGATAAAATTTCATTTTGATGACATAGAATTAAGTATTGATATGGGTGATGATATATTTACCATAAATAGATCAATTTGGTAAAAATGGATCCACTTGCTATATATAATTATATGACTTGCTTGCTATAAATAAATCAGGTTTTTTTTATTTGATCAATTGATTTTGTGTTGACTTTAAATTCAAAATCAGGAAATTTTGAACAGATGTAAGAGATTTAGAAATAATAAACTGTTGAAGTAATTTGGTGCAATTTTAGCACAAACATTTTGACTTCACTTTTCAACACAATTGGACTAAAATGTACATCGAAACGGAATTAATCTCAGAATTTATTAGGTTTGAAGCAGCTTTATTATTCAGTTACTTTTTGAACAATTTTTAGCAGATTTAGAGTTGCTACATTTTGAACCATATTGATGTAGAATTTCGTTATAATTACTTTTTCAACCTATCTACTAGAATTGGAAACAGAATTGCTTAGTGTTGAGCCATATTAATATACCATTTGTCTTAAAATTGCTTTCTTAAACTATTCAAAGAGTAATGGTAGTCAGAAGTCCATAATTTTGAAGTGCTTCTTATAGAATTTACATTTAAATTACTGTTTGAGACAATCTATGAAAATTTGTTGCAAAATTGCTTAATTTTAAACAATAAGTAGCAGAAGTTTGTATGACAATTTTCGAGTCAGTTTATCTGGATTTTGGTTTAAGCATTGTTAGTCATAAATAGATATTTTGGTGAAGTTCTGTTGTTGGCGAATATGTTGTATTGATGGAAATTATTAGTAAGTATGTCAATGATGCACATCTACTGTAACACTCTACAATCGGCAGCACTGTAAATAATTGTCTTGTTTTCTAATTATAATTATATGATGAGTTTGTTTCTCTCACGAGCTTTACGTTTAAAGCACCAGAAACTGTTGAAAAAACTTATTATGTCTAAGTTTACATTGATACAATCATATTTACATGAGCATTGCCAAGTATATGTTACATTGTAGTTAACAAACACAAGTATGAAATTTTTAAAAACTGGCAGATAATAGCATTAACTACTTCTTCTGATAATTATCTGTGAAGTTGATGCACATCATGTCCACATAAAGTTTAGTTGCTAGAGCATGCCTTCTATTAATGTCACACATTACTGATACACAACTAAGCCAATCATAAACGTATGGCTGCTTCATATCAAACAGGTAAACAAGACTTTTTACAATGTGAGTGTTTCTTGGAAGACAGCTAAACGATCAAAACGTGAGTTTTCGTAGTAAACATCTACACAAGTTTCAGTAAACGTGTAGTTTAGGGTCCTAGATTATTCGTCCATCTTAGCATTTTTCCATCAATCTGACTTCTACTCAGCAAGAATTCCTTGTGCCAATCCAACTTCTATTCTACTGACGCTGAAACCCATTCAGCTTAAAATAATTTACGACATGGACTACACGTTTACTTATTTAAAACTTCTATACACACAAAACTGTTTTTCGTTGGAGTTTCTTCAGAGAATTAGTTGATCTTTGAATTGTCAAACGATTGATAGCAGCTGACCGTCGTCGTCTTCTCCGATTTCACGATTGGATCCGTTTCAGTTGGTGAACTGAAATTTAACCCATTCATTTATATAGCACCACGTGTGAATGAATTGACGGAAGTTGTAATAATACCAATCTCTGTCTATGAAGGAGAATGTGGGTACAGCGTATGTTTCAAATGTTTGTATGTTTGTCGTGAATCCTGTTCCACAGTTTGCATGTGCTATTGTGCTATTGACTTGAAACATTGTATGTAGACAACGGCCACCAGGATCACCCAGCGGAGAGTTGGCGAATCTCCCTTCACCGGGGTGGGGTGGGGTGGGGGAAGGCAAGAACTCATATTTCACTACTTACTCGTCTTCGCCACAGTTTCGCAGCTATGCACTTGAAACATTGCAGCTATAGACATGCCATAAGGACCACTCCCGTCCCCACCAAGCACCCACTCCACCCCGGGGTGAGAACGTACGTGGTGAGCGAGAATTTGCCGGATGAACCAAAATTCAACGACTACGACGTTCGAATCTATTCACCTGAAACCTCAAGAGGGCCACAGAGTCACCCAACCCAGCCCTGTGGATGAGGGTGAAGAACCTAAACTCCTGGATAACGCGGGTTACCCCAAAGAGGTGAAAGCTTGCGAGGCGGAGGCTTGCGGCTTGTTTGTGCCGGGATAGAGTGGGGCGAGATGAGGTGGGGAGGCGAAGTGGAGAGGGCGAGGGCGATGAACCTAAATATACGTATAATAGCCTAGGCCTACGTATGGCATCATAGAAGGGTACGTGGTGTTATGAAGATGGAAGGGATGGGGGCGGGTGAAAGGGCGAAAAACCGAAATTTTCAAAGCAACGTGCCGGGTAACCCAGCTTGTAAGTTATAAATTTAATTTGCTGTTTATGATTTTAATTATTATTTTATGGTAAACTCCATATTTCTAAACATGAGCATAAATTTTACGAACGCTGCGTATACTATCAGAACTTCAGAAGGCTGTATAGAAAGATCGAGTGACGTCCAGCACGGGCGTAACCATGCAGATGGTGCTGGGGGTCTGTGTCTGAGCACCCCATGTTAAAAAGGTGACGCCATCATTTTCCACACTCTATGAGTTGAGTTTTAGGTGGGTGCACATGGTGGGGCAAGCCAAATACTTAGCCTACCGTATGATGCCGTTTGCCGCCATAATTATGTAGGCCTACTGCCAATTGAAAGTCCTTTTAGGACTCATACACTTTGGCCTACAACATACGTCACTATTATGATAAATAATAAGCCTACGCATAAATGGATGCTCTTAGGCCTACTCATCAATTCCATCACTGCCTGTATTTTTCCAGTGCCAGTCTCACGCCTGGTTAAACGAGGAGGTCACACTAAGCAAACATGTAGTAGGCCTAACCAACCTTTTCTCTTCGCAACATCTCGACTCCATCACGACTTCACTGTAGTCTGGTTTCCTGTCGACCTCCGGCACATCTCGACTGCTTCGTGCCCCATGATGAGTTCCGCTCCACGTCGATCTTCCCTCAGCGCCATCTTTCTTTCCAGTAGATGGCGGAAAACGTTGTCTTGAAAAGTGGAAATTGTATCCGTAGGCTGTAGGATAGAAGATGTCATCACCGTTTCGTGGGCAACCACCGAGGTCCTACAACATCAAAATAATAATATAGAGCCGCTATATAAATTGCACTCACGACAAAACATCGGTTGACTGCCTACTAAAACAAGTGGGGCGTAAATTATTATGATTATATCTACAGAGGCCCTATATAAATAATTAGGTCATAACATTTTTACTGTTCGATGTTACGATGTAAACCTTAATCACCGCATCGTGAAACAAGTTGATAGGCTTTCAAACCAGGCGCAGGATAAATGACTATAGGGCCTACACGTTCATGATTGGATGAATTCCATTATCTAATGGACGATGCTTTAAGAAACATTAAACGAATCTGAAATATTGGTTCAGAGACGTGTGTTAAAGCCAACACATTTTAACATGTAGGCTAGCCTATTAATAGGCCTAATGCTATAGGCTAACATAGGCTATTCTATATTGCTATAATTATGCAGGTTGGGAAAGAAGTGTCCACTGAGATAGTAGGCCTACAGTCTTCCAAACCACTCCGCGAGCCCACAATTACTATTGCACTGGAGATAATATCATATAATAATGGCTTGTCCATAATTATAATAATTATAGCCCTATTACGTTCAATGGGAAGGAAAGGGCCATATCGGGTTTAAGCGATTTTCGCACTAGTGCGTGCGGCGAAGGGAGCGTTCTCTACATACATGTAAAATCCTTGCGTAAAACAAATTTCTCATTATTTTGACGTCTAGAGTAGCCTACGTCCAGAATAGCCTATATAGGCATGTAGCTTATAGCCTATATATATATATATATAGGCTATATACCTAGGCCTAACTCTGTATATTAAACCCATCAGATTGCATTTGATTACATTATAATTAAATCCTGTTCAGATCGAAACAGTAGGCTAAACCATCACACAAAGATAACCTGTCTCACATCTTACATGTAGGCTACCTGCCTAAACTTATATTCTAGATATCTTACCTGTCGTTATTGTAACGGTAGTTCTATAGGCTACATCAACTGATTAACCTCAATTTAGACTACTGTAACAGTTCAGCACATTAATTTTGTAGTGCATATATTCTTACGTTGCATTACTTCTAGCTGATACCTTACCTAATCTTCATTGCATCTTGCACCTCAACTCATTTTACCTCAACTTTATTATACCTTGGCCTACTTCAAACCTTTCTACTTCAACTTACCTGGTAAAAATAATAATTATTGAAATTATTTTTTTTACCGCAGCTTATCTCAATCCATTTCATAATAAAATTAAATTATAGTTTACCTTCATTGTTACCTCGCTTTACCGTCGATCACCGTTATCGTTTTCTTACCGTCAGCTTGTAGTCGTTTGGTCCAAGCGGTGATGCAACAGCAAACGACCCTTGTAACTGTTGTGGATGCTGATGTTGGTGATGCTGATGTTGGTGCTGGTGATGTGAGAGTTGCAGAGGCAGACGAGGGTGGAACCGATGAAGCGGAGATGGGGAAGATGAGGATGAGGCTGTAGTGGATGCTGAAGACTTACGTCGGATACGGCGCCAGAGAAAGCAAGCAGAGACGACCATGGCAACGATGAAGATGAGGATGAGCAATCCACCGACACAGAGAGCCACGAACAGATGCGGATTGCGATGGAAGGAGGATGAACGACGCGATTTGGAGTCACCACTGTTCTGCAGCAGCAGCTGTTACACGGTTAAGAGCAGCGTAACATTATGATTTATAGTCAGACGTTTTATAGAACGCCTTTCCCAACTCACATTGGACATGTATTAGAACAGTCAATTAATTTTGTACCGATTCACAATTATTTTCATTCCATTCGTTAATCCTAAACGGCAAATCCTGCGATACACTGGCCTCGTATTCAGGACCTTGGGATTCGTCCACAATTGCCGGCTCAAGGCCATTGAAAAGGAGATGAGCGCCTCCCTGTGTTCCACATGGAACTGGATGGACTACTTTCTAAAACTACCGGTAATTCTAGAGCGCTATACAGCGACCCTTCAAGACCATCTACTCGGAAGCGATCCCGCCTCAACCCTGGCGGCTAAAAAGAAAAGTCCTAAGAGTAGAGTAGAACTTTGATAATATAAACTGACATAAATGATAATCATGACTTGAAGAGGCGCTCCCGACTAAGCTACAGCGCGAACACGGAATCGGCGGTTCACGCCGAAGCGCATGAGTATATGATTGTGAGTGAATGACTTGCTCAGGGTTTCTATGAATTATAGGTAACATACACAATTTATGGATGTAACCTACGCGACGGCTTGAGGTGCATGGATTCGAATCCGCAACCTTCGGGTTCAAAGGCACCGAACTTACCCCTACACCACGGCGACCCAATAATAGTGGATTAACTGATTAGTTATAGCTGAGTAAGGCAATGCGACTAAAAGTGAGACAATGATCATTGACATGCACCCCGTCCATTTGACTGGCATCGAGTTCGAAAACACCAACAGCCGATTTGTTTGACCTTGTCTTATCCAGAGACACTGAAAGAAACCAAAGCAAACACAGAATTCAGCGATTCGATCAGCAACATACAGCAATCATTATATTGACCACAATATATCAGATGCAATGGGATTGGGGCACATGCAGGCAACTAATTACAATGTGTGTAGAGCCTACTATAAATGTGCCAACTATTATAGATGGGCCCATAATGCTTACTTGCTTAGCCTACTAGTCCAAGGTGCAGTACGATAAGGCTTATTAGTCAGCTAGGAATGTACTTACTAGGATTGTGCCAACTATGTGCTAACTATAAATGCACTTACTAGGATTGTGCCAACTATGTGCTAACTATTAATAAATGTGCTTACTAGGATTGTGCCAACTATGTGCTAACTATAAATGCACTTACTAGGATTGTGCCAACTATGTGCTAACTATTAACAAATGTGCTTACTAGGATTGTGCCAACTATGTGCTAACTATTAACAAATGTGCTTACTAGGATTGTGCCAACTATGTGCTAACTATAAATGTGCTTATTAGGATTGTGCCAACTATGTGCTAACTATTAATAAATGTGCTTACTAGGATTGTGCCAACTATGTGCTAACTATAAATGCACTTACTAGGATTGTGCCAACTATGTGCTAACTATTAACAAATGTGCTTACTAGGATTGTGCCAACTATGTGCTAACTATTAACAAATGTGCTTACTAGGATTGTGCCAACTATGTGCTAACTATAAATGTGCTTACTAGGATTGTGCCAACTATGTGCTAACTATAAATGTGCTTATTAGGATTGTGCCAACTATGTGCTAACTATTAATAAATGTGCTTACTAGGATTGTGCCAACTATGTGCTAACTATAAATGTGCTTATTAGGATTGTGCCAACTATGTGCTAACTATAAATGTGCTTATTAGGATTGTGCCAACTATGTGCTAACTATTAATAAATGTGCTTACTAGGATTGTGCCAACTATGTGCTAACTATAAATGTGCTTATTAGGATTGTGCCAACTATGTGCTAACTATAAATGTACTTACTGGCGAGTGATGCGACGTTTTGTGGTTTCGTCTGTTGTTGGTTAGGTGCGAATGGATCGGCGTCATCTTTGTGCATACTGAAAAAACAATATTCAAGGCAAATAGTTTCGTCAGACTCTTGAAAATGAGTTTATTCTTGTTCGCAATTGTAGTCGCAATTTCCAAGCTACTAAAGCGCCTCTTGAAAGTCAAGCGCAGGGCACCGAGTAATTCACGAGCGCTGCGTTAAACCAGAGGGGTAGTCCAAGGTGTAGTCCGATACGGTATGCGTCCTGGTTCCAGAGGATCAGAGGTGGCACTGCGACAAATTAGATGTTAAGTAGATGTTAATTAGATGTTAAGTTGTTAAGATCGAAAAGCAGAAGGTGACGGTTTAGACGAATCGGGTTGAGAGTAACTGTTGTTCTTGAAGATGTGAGACTTTGGTTTTTGAGTGGTAAAGTCCGATGGTGGTAGATGGAAGAGCACGAGGAAGGTCAGATGGACTGCTGCTGCAGTGATTGGTAATGATGATGATGGTGAAGGAAGGGGAAGTCTGGAATGCAGGAGGAACATCGATCGTTCCAAAGACGTATTAATATAGTGCAGTGCTCGATATGACTTGATTGGAGAACTTATAACGATGAATATAAAGAATTGACCGGGGTTTGAGAAAGACTGAGATAGGAGGATTGTGTAGGGCCCTATTTACCGGTTGGCTCTTGTGGTGAAAATAACTCGTGAACATTACTGGGCTGAGAGCCTTGTAGAGTGTTTTTTTTGGTTAGAGATAGGACTTTGAAGTGTAGGCCTATTCGATCTGGGATTTTGTCCGAATGTAGCGATTTTAGTGTGGAGTGATATTATTAGGATAGGCCTATGCTTGGGCGTTCGAACTGGTGAATAAAAATGAGTTTTGGATGAATTGTGTGAATTCAAGATTTCGGGAAAGGCAATTGTAGTCATCGCAGAGCTTTTTTTAACGTGCAGTTGTGCAAAACATCTGCAGTTGTAAATGAATTTGTGCAGTTGTAGAAGCACTTCTGTACAGTTAAAACTAGCAAAAAGAATCATTGTCCTCCGATTGGAAGTAATTTACCATGGCGGATGGGAAAGAAAAGAAGGGGTTGTGCAGTCCTAAAAGCTCCTTAAAAACAGCCGTGCGGTGGATGAAGTTTTGAATTGGAGCATGGACCGGATGCGACGTACGTAGAGCGTGAGGCTGGAGATGTGGATTGACATCTAAAGAGAGAGATGTGCATCAAGAGTTAGTTTGATGCCAAGCACAGAATGATGCAAGATTATTATCCTTCCACATCGTCTCTTTAATATTTGACCACTTTCACTGGCTCCCGTCACTGCTCGAATTCATCTCAAGTTTATTACTTTCACTTACCAGTCTTGCTCTGCCATGGCGCACAAGTAGCCTACCTTCATGATCTCATGCACCTGCCGACTTAAGCCTCTCTCCGTCCGCTACGCACACGCTACATATATCCTACATGCCTACCGGATCTCCTTGTTCCGCGAGCAAGGACTGCTTTTTGATGCTGCGCTTTTGAATCAGCTCTCTAATTAATTTGATACTTCTTCTTTCCCCTTTTCACGTCTTCCCATCTCATTTGATACGTTCCTTGCCATTAAAATAATGGTATCCGAAGCAGATCTTTTCGCTGACTTAAAACTTAATTTTTTAGGTTGGGTCGTTCGAACTGGGTTCTCATATAATTGATATCCACTCTGATAGGCGATTGATAAATTTATAAATAGGCTACAATACAGTACAATACAGTAGGCCTATAGTAGGCATGCAGTACAAAACTAAAGCAGCAAGCATTTTGTTCAGTTCATAATGGAAAAGGAGTAGGGTCTACTCCCCTACACTGGTTGCTCTTCCCTGACTTTGTACACTCAAACGTAGGAGAGTTGATCCTATGAGCCTATGACAGTTTCAGACGGGATTACCAAATCCGTGAGACTAACAAAACCGGTTGCTAGGAATAATTGAACCGACCTATATATTTATACTTGCTAGAAAACTAACTTAGGAGGTCAAAACAAGGTCAGGTCACTCACTTGCAGTTGCAGAAGTATTTGCGGTGATCGACGTTAGCGTAGAGATGTCGAAGATCTCTCTTGAACAGATCGGGGTAGAAACGTTCGTAGTATTCGACAGAGTGTGCCTCGGTAAGACCACCCAAGTAACTAGCAACGCCCAGGTAACTAAGACCACCCATGTAACTAAGACCACCCATGTAACTGAGACCACCCATGTAACTGAGACCATCCAGGCAGAATGGTAGAGACAGAAATACGGGGCTAGTTGCGCAAGCATCCACTGTCATCATCACCACGATAGTCATCAAAGACATGTTAAAATATTATATGAACAAACTCTGTTTCAATTATGCTGGTCAATCTTTGAGGAATCCAGTACGTGAGGTTGAGTGTTGGTCGTTTCAAACGGCGAAACGAAATTCAAGGTAGCCTACCGTAGGTTTATTATGAACCGCGTTTGAAACCATTGGAATAAAATTATAGTAGGCCTAACGATTGTTAGATGAATCAGACAACCGAATTTACCGTAGGCCTATAAGCTCAATGTTCTTTCAGAAGATAAGCACATAGCCTAGCCGGTCACGATCACTTAATGGCAACCTATAGGCTAAGCCCAGTTGAAAGAAGAAATTTCTGACATCAGATTCTGCCGAGTTCTTCCTTTTCAGTTCCTCTTCTTAATTGCTTGTAACCTAATTAGTTTTCCAGTATGGTCAGACGAAATTGAGACATAACGCGAATAAAACACCGGTAGCCTAGTTCTACCCGGTAGTTCAACAGGAAAGTAACAATTTCGACGGTTAAACACTTTGGAAATTCTCTGCAATATAAATTACTTTTTTGACGAATATTCACATAATCAGTTGGTCGGGCTATCAAAGCAAGCTTGATACGCTACTTAGAGTCTCAATCTAAGTAGGCTAAATGCACGCCTAGTTGTAAAACCTTTCACAGAATGTTCTATATAGCGAGGCAACATAGGTTTATCTATCTAGTTGCAAGATGTAGCGGCTGTAGCAGTGTAGCCTACAGGGCCGGATTAAGGCATGTTCAACATGTTCGGCCGAATAGGGGCCCCCACACTTTAGGGGGCCCCACAAATGTGTAAAAAAAATTGTTAACAAATTTCGGGCCACACGACTATTTTCCGAAAAATTTCATATGATTCTCCCAAAAATTTCGGCGGATGACTAAAAAAAAGGTCATCAACTTTTTTGGCGGATGAAACGGTATGATTTTCCCAAAAAATGTTACAAATTTTTCGCCAAAAAATTCCGAAAGGGCCCCCACAAAAATTTCCGAACAGGGCCCCGACATTGCTTAATCTGGCCCTGGTAGCCTACCAATAGCCTACCATACGACAAAATTAATATCTGTGGTATCGTAGGCCAATGTTCAGACGTTATTTCCAAAACCAGTATAGGCCTACCTAGGCCTGTGTAGGTTATACTGTTCCCGCGCTATAGGCAGACAATTTTCCGTATTCAATTCGCTGAAATCCTTTCCAGGATTGACGAGAAAATCTAAAAGCTATAATCGCATCCGATCAGCCTACTTCACCGATCAGCCTACTTCACACGAAGGTCAATTCAATTCAAGTCGCAGCAGCTGTCAGACTTCAATATTCCATTGCAGAAGTCAATATTATTAGAATCCATGTAAAATTAATGCGTCCTACGCGCGATTTAGTCTGTCTGAAAGTAGACCGAAAGAAATATTTCTATCGTATTAATCGTTGCGTGTAAACCGCTTGGACGGCGACGGAGGCGTCGAGTCAGAGCGACGCATCATCTGCTGCTGAGCTGTAGTCGTCGTGTGTAGAGCGTTGTATCTGAACGGCGGCTCAGCTCGACCGATCTGACAAATTTCTTGCTTCGTCTGGAAAAATCAATTCCTCGTTTCGATTTTCTGTCCCACTTGACGAGTCTCGGTCGCTTTATCAGGAGTCCAGAAAACAAATGCTGCCTTCCACTGAGCTCGAACACGAGAGATTTTTCCCCGGCAAAACGTGAAGAAATCTGAAACCGGGGAAGGATAGAAATGAAGAAAGCAGGAGAGCGTATGCAGAAGCAAAACGTGAAGTACAAAGAAATATCAGGATGGATAGAAAAGAATGGTTGAAGAAGCAATGCGAGGACATTGAAGATGGCATGAATAGAGGAAACACAAAAGTGGCTTTTGATGTGATAAAGAAACTCCGGCAAAACGTGATGCCTAAACAAAGGAATATTGCAGATGAAGAAGGAAGGTTACTGTCGGACATGCAGAGCATAAAAACGAGATGGAGACAGTATACAGAAGAGCTATACAGGGACAGGGAGGAGGATGAAGAAGAGAGGGAACACACGGAGGGGGAGGAAGTGGGGAGCGGAGAGAGGACAGCGCCGATACTGGTGGATGAAGTCAGAGATGCAATCAGGAGGCTGCCAAAAGGGAAGGCAACGGGAAGGCAACGGGAATCGACGAACTGCCAGCGGAATTATGGAAGGTGGATAGCGAGGAGATTGCTGCGGTCTTCTGCAAGCTATGCAACAAGATACTGGAAACGGAGGAATGGCCTGAGGACTGGATTAAGTCAATCTTCGTTGCGATTCCGAAAGTTAAGGGAACAACAAAATGTGAGGAGCACAGAACTATTGCCCTGATCAGCCATGCCAGCAAGATAATGCTCAGAGTTCTGCTTGGCAGGATGCAGAAGGCCGCAGATAAGGAGCTATCAGACGTACAGATGGGATTCAGGAAGAGAGTGGGCACAAGAGATCAGATTTTCAATCTACGAGTCATCATTGAGAAAGCAAGAGAACATCAAACGCCTTTGTACATAGCCTTCATAGACTATAAGAAAGCTTTTGACTCGGTGAAGCATAGGAAACTTTGGACGGTGCTAAAAGAAATGAGAGTGGACAGCCAAGTACCGGTAGTGAAAGTGTTCAAAAGCCTGTACGACAACCAGCAGGCAGCGGTCCGCATAGACAAGGAAACCACGGAATGGTTTAGGATTGGGAAGGGGGTGAGGCAGGGCTGCCTGATATCACCATTGTCATTCAACGGGTGTCATGAGTTATCTTAAATGGCGAGTTAGCCCTAGCCTATTAAGAAAAGGGTGTCTAGAATATTGTCATCGAAATACTAGAAAAACAAAGCATGAACTCGTTTAGAAAATTATTCAGATAAAAAGACAACTGAAATTAAACTAAAAGACATATACATATAGAGCAAACAGTATCGTTGATAGGCTACGCCTATAGTGCCCTAATCGATGGTCGTGCCCTCCCCCAGACCCCCCAACAAAACTTCGCCCCCACTCACGTTTCCGTTCGCATGGAGACAGTTTCTGCAGGTGTGAAGAAGTCCTGTTACGCAGCGAAGGGCTTCGGTCGGCTCACTGGTCTGGTTGTCTGGTTTTGAAGTCGTCCGTTGGTCCGTTCTCGAACCCAGCGTCGAGAATTCCAGTCCTGCTGGCGTTCCAGCTACGACAGCTGGTCGCGTCTTGTAGAGGAGTGCCAGTTTCTTCCGGCACCGCCCACCTCTGTCGTAGAAGTGGCGGAGAAGGTTCCGCTCTCACAGACACCGCCCACGTCTAGCATAGACGTGGTCACGTGGAAGAGAAGTTGCGACGAAGTGGCGGAAAGTGACGGAGAAAATGGCGGGAAAGCGTCCGCTCCTTCTAGACCGTCCTCGTCTGGTAGTAGCACCGTTGTGCTCCGAATTCGCCTGGTAGCACCGTTGTGCCCAGTATTCACCTTCTTGCACCGTTGTGCGTTGTCCTACGCTCGAACGTCCTTCATAAAAGTTCAGCGTGCATGCCCACTTGTCCACTTCGCATCTCCGACCGACGACTGATGACTCACGACTCACCGACGACAGCTTCCGACGACTGACGACTGACGACTGACCCCAGACAGTCCGTTCTCTTGCCTTCCAGACAGATGACCTTTACCCTCGACACACCTTTTGGACCCAACGACCATCGACGACCATCGATATATTATAAAAGCTATTATTATTATAAGTATATCTATATACTATTGTCAAACTGTCATTTAAGCACATAGTACTATTATATACGACATAACACAATATAGGTATATAATGCATAGGTCTACAACAATGGGCCCAATAATATTTACAAGGGCAACTCGTGACAACGGGTACTCAGAAAAGGTGATGAGAGAGTCTGCGGATGTTCTTAGTTGGATCGGAGTAACAGTAAGCGGACGGACAATAAACAACTTGAGATACGCGGATGACATCGTACTCGTCGCTACATCAAAGGAAGCGCTCCAGCAACTAATGGACAGTGTGAATGAAACATCTAAGAAATATGGGCTGGAAATGAATATCAAGAAAACAAAAGTCATGGTAGTGAGCAGAAATCGAGAGAAGATAATGATCACATGTAATGTAGGAATCTTGGAGCAAGTGGAGTCGTTCCGTTACCTAGGCGCCATAGTGGAGTAGAGTGGAGATGGAGGCAGGGAAATAAGAGCAAGACTGGGGATGGCGAGAACAGCCATGGGGTCTTTGACTGCGCTGTGGAAGGATAGAGCAATTGGAAGAGGATTGAAGCTAAGGCTTATGGGGTCATTGGTGTGGCCAGTGGCGCTGTATGGCTGTGAAACTTGGACGCTAAGGGTGGAAGACAAAAGGCGAATATCAGCATTTGAGATGACAACATATAGAAAGATGCTGAGAGTCAGCTGGAGAGAGTTTAGAACAAACGAATCTATACTGGAAGAGATACAGCCGGAACGGCGCCTGCTGGAGGTGGTGAGAGCAAGGAAGCTGAACTACTTCGGACATATGATCCGAGCAGACAAGCTGCCGGCATTCATATGTCAGGGCTATGTAGATGGAAAAAGGGCCCGAGGAAGGCCGAGAAGAATACGGATGGATGACGTGGAGGAATGGACGGGGATGGCGATGGTGGACTGTGTGAGGACCGCAAGGAACAGAGAGCAATGGAGGAGGATGACGTCGTCGACTCTGATCCCCGATCCGCAGCAATGAGGACGGGCACGACGACGACGACGAAAACGTGGCTACACAATATTATTAGCCTATAGGTCTACTGCATGGATTTAGACAATAAGAGGCAAGGCCAGGCGGATTGGGGAAAGATGGTGATTACGACGAAAGGTGGAGCTAAGAGTCATAGTAAGGCAAGTTTAACTGGAGGGATGAGGCAGATCTGCTTAGAATTCTGACGAAAGGTGTAGGAACTGAGAATAGTAATTAGGCCTACTCGGAATGTAGCAAATGTTTATGACTGTAGGTCCATTATAAACAACATGTAGGAGGCCGAATGACTTTAATGTAGCCTATTAGGCTATTAGTTAATGTTTCGTCTGAACAATAGGGTTCGCAAAGAGTTCTCTCGGTCCTACCCAAGCTCGTTTTAACTGACTATCCAACGCATTCGTCCTCACTTGATAAAATAGGTTAATGAATAATAATGATAAACTGATTTGACTGGAAATGGACAAACTGATCTTTTGTAGGCCTACTCTAGACGATATATTATTTGGATTGTTGTGTGAAGCAAACAGGCCAAGTCTATCTTTTTTCAAAAACTGTCTGTGATATGCAAATAAGTAAAATATGTAGGCTAAAAACGATAACAAGTGAATATACTCGTAGTTACATCATTGATCTTATTAATTTTTATAAAGAAACCATAGACAATATTTACACAAGAAATGAGCGCCAAGGCAATTAGACAGGTCCTTTCGTGTACCGTACAAGACATTTAGCATTGTTGTAACAATTTAAACGTTCTAATACTTTAGGAATTAATTTTTCAGAATCAAAGCTTAGGCTTAAGATTTTGCTTGGGTTAGACTGGGAAGGGGGAAAGCAGGCATCATTATCAGTTCCTGACCCAACTATTAAGTTTTTCGCTTCTCGTATTTTTGTTCCAAATTATTTTTACATTCTTTATACACAGCGTTTTCAAGAATACTTTTTTGTCTCTTTTCCGTTATGCAAATATAGGAGTGAAAATAAGTTTGTGATAACATTGGGCTAATCGGCTTTAGCTGCTTTACACAGCGTTTTCAATTTTTTTTCTCTTTTCCGTTATACAAATATAAGAGTGAAAATAAGTTTGTGCTAACATTGGGTTAATCGGCTTTAGCTGCTTTAGGCTACACAGCGTTTTCAACAATTTTTGTCTCTTTTCCGTTATACAAATATAGGTCTAGGAGTGAAAATAAGTTTGTGCTAACATTGGGTTAATCGGCTTTAGCTGCTTTACACGGCATTTTCAACTTTTTGGGGGTCTCTTTTCCGTTATACAAATAATATTATAGGAGTGAAAATAAGCTTAACCTTGAGCTAACATTGGGCTAATCGGCTTTAGCTGCTTTACATAGCGTTTTCAACAATTTTTGTCTCTTTTCCGTTGTACAAATAATAAGTAGGAGTGAAAATAAGTTTGTGCTAACATTGGGTTAATCGGCTTTAGCTGCTTTAGGCTGCACAGCGTTTTCAACAATTTTTGTCTCTTTTCCGTTATACAAATATAGGCCTCGGAGTGAAAATAAGTTTGTGCTAACATTGGGTTAATCGGCTTTAGCTGCTTTACACGGCGTTTTCAACTTTTTTGGGGTCTCTTTTCCGTTATACAAATAATATTATAGGAGTGAAAATAAGCTTAAGTTTGAGCTAACATTGGGCTAATCGGCTTTAGCTGCTTTACACGGCGTTTTCAACTTTTTTGGGGTCTCTTTTCCGTTATACAAATAATATTATAGGAGTGAAAATAAGCTTAACCTTGAGCTAACATTGGGCTAATCGGCTTTAGCTGCTTTACATAGCGTTTTCAACAATTTTTGTCTCTTTTCCGTTGTACAAATAATATGTAGGAGTGAAAATAAGTTTGTGCTAACATTGGGTTAATCGGCTTTAGCTGCTTAATAATTATTTTCTAATTAATTTTACATATCTGAAAGGCAATGTTTGTGAGCAGAAACTACGTTAGCACCGATCCACTGTGATAGTTCCGAGTGTCAATGCAGTCATTCTTCTTCTTCTTCAAAACACTTGTGCCAATAGCAATACGCCAGCGACACCGAGAACTCGTATTGCGAGGTTGTTTGTTTCTGCTGATCGAACTGAAGAGCCTTCTTTTGCTTGTTCTCCGCCTGGATCTTCGTATTTCCTCAACTTGCCATCTTTGTCTACGCCTGAAAATCCACATAACAGAATTCATTGACTCATCGCATAATTATTAATAGGCCTATTATACAGAAGTTCAAATCGTAACAGCCATAGCCTATCGACATTCTTCTGTAGGCCTAATACATGTTTGCTTCTTTTTGTGGTTACTAGTTAGCCTATAGTTTAATCATTATTGTATTGTATTTAAACATTTATAAAGCGCCTCTAGTAGGGTGAACCGTTCAGAGGCGCTCCCAGTGCGCAATGCCCCGCGAGAAGAAACAAGTTTTGAGAAGAGACAAAGCCGAGGAGAGACTACAAGAAAGAAGTGTAGAGCGAACAGAAGGAGAAAGGGCATTCCAAAGAGAAGAACCAATTGAGACAAATGATCGAGACTGAGCCATAGCAGTTCTAGACCGAGGAACCAAGAGGTCAAATCTGTTGGATGAACGAAGTGGACGGTGGGAGGAAGCCGAGTGAGGACAAAGTAAAACATTAGTCAGATATTTTGGGGCAAGACCCCGTTGAGCCTTAATTATCAGAGTGAGGATCTTAAATTGTGTGCGAGCACGGAGAGGAAGCCAGTGAAGTTCATGAAACATAAAGGCAGATATGTGAGAGTACTTGGGAAGGCGGGCAATCAATCTAGCAGCTGAGTTGAGAACAGACTGAATCGGTGAAAGACGAACTTTAGGAAGACCAATGAAGAGAGCATTGCAATAGTCAATTCATGAGCATATAAAAGCATGAATTAAGGTAGTGAAGATGGAGGAGGAGACAGAGCGACGAATGACTCTGAGACGTCTTAAATGAAAATAAGACGAGCGTGTAACATTGGAAATAAGCTCAGTAAAGGTAAGTGAGCTATCAAGTACAACACCCAGATCCCGCACACTTGAAGAGAAGGAAAACAGCGGGAATTTTCAGAGAGCAGAATGAAATCAAGCTTCTGGAGCTGCTGGGGATTGCAGGCCCTAAACAAATAATTAGGTCTATTGCATGTGATTGTCTCAATTCTCCATCCTTGAGAAATAATAATAATAATAGTAATAATAATAATAATAATAATCATAAAATAATATTTAAAAATAATAATAATAATAATAATAATAATAATAATTTTAAAAAATAAAACAATAACGGGGGACGTCCGCGAAACGTCGTATTTGTTACAACGCCTTTCGCTAACGATTCAGCGCTTCAACTACATGTATGTCGCTTTTAGGGGTAGGCTACTTTCTCCAACTGGGACCATGACGATTAGGGTCCATTCCAGACAATTTGTTTTTATCGAGAGTTTTGAGGTTCCCGAGAGATCATGTTTAGCCTACCTTGGGGCAAAAAAAAAATTTAAAAAAATAAATATTAATAATAATAATAATAATAATAATAATAATAATAATAAGAGTAATAATAATAAGAGTAGGGTTATTCTGGACTGGTTTTTATAATGTAGTGAAATAACAATAATAATAATAATAATAATAATAATAAAAATAATAATAATAATAATAATAATAACATACATTCTTCAGTTAATAATAGTCCATAAGTCCCTGGGGGAATGAAGTACCTCAGGGCAAAAAAAAAAAAAAATAAAAAAAAATAAAATAATAATAATAATAATAAAAGGGCCTTTCCAGGCGGTGATTTTATACTAGGCGTTAGTGAAGTCCCTGAGGGATTCTGTATGCCTCGGGGAAAAACAATAGTAATAATAAAACTAAAATAAATAATAAAATAATAATAACAATAATAGTAACAATAATAAGCTAATTTTTTAATGTAACGCCTGAAAACGCACTGCGTGTTATGTGTACAAGTTATGCAAAAATATTAATTAGCATCAAACTTAACTACAAACTGAACCGACCGCCTGCAATACACAGCGCTAATTGCAGCCTACAAGCATGTTCGCCCAACGGGGGGCTCGAACCCGGTCCCTTTCGCTCTCTACGCCAGCGTGTCATAGGCGTAGGAAACGGGGGTCCAGAGGGGAAAATCCCCCCCCCAATTTCGGGAAAGTCCAATTTTTCGGGCAAGCAGACCCGGAAAAATAAAAAAGTTAAAAAAAATTCGGGCAAAAGTGCCGGATGAGTAAAAAAGGTCGTCAGAACATTCGGGCAAAAAGCAACGGAAAATTTCAGAAGATTTCGGCCGGATGACTAAAAAAGTCGTAAGAATTTTCGGGCAAATGTGACGGGAATTTTTCTTAAGATTTTGGCGGGATGAAAAAAATATTTTCGGGCAAAAGTCTCATTTCCCCCCCCCATCTGCTGAAATGTCCCCTACGCCTATGCAGCGTGTTATCCATTAGGCTTAGAATTTACTCTATCGGAATACCTACCGGAATGTCAGGAAATTGAAATCGTCAATAGTGTCCTGGTGGATCTTGCTATGCATAACAGTCAAATAAACGGAACTGCTCTGTTTTGCCAGTTGTTTGTGTTGATAAGATACCTTCTTCTTTTTAGTAATAACTAATTATGACATGCGGGATGGCCTATGATTATGATAGGCTGTCAAATGAGGCGCCAGATGCACATCGAAAAGTTGGAACCCGAAAGCGTTACTGGCCGAGCCTTATGCTGCTTGTTAGCTATAATATTAGACCAAGTTGGCCAATGGTTGCCAACCAGTGGCCTGCAAAGCCTAAAAATTGGTTAATCGACCTCTCAATTGATTAATAAAAATAGGTTTAAAAAATCGACAATTTAGACAGGATAGAATACACCATAATTATATTATAGCCTATTGCAAATTATCTTACTTGTAGGCCTACGTATTATAAATAACATCAAACATTCTATTTTGATTAGTTTATAACAGTTCTATAGGCTAATGCTTTTAGTAGGCTAAATCTCCAGTCAAATAAAGCGTAAATAAAACCGACAAACGCCTCAGATTCGCAGGATAGCGACGATCAAAACAAAAAATACTAAGAGTCCAGATTCGCATTTAGTGGCTATAATCTTTTGCAATAGCCTATAGACCTTTGTCATTTCCTCTCGTCTGAAAATAATTTTCTAATTGTTTTAACTTACACGTTTTATGTCAGATTATTACTTTTAGAATGAGCGAGAAAAAGAACAAACTAAAGTTTGAACAAAATGAGTAGGCCCCTAGGCCTAACGTTGCAGGTGGTGAATGTAATGAGGAATGAAAATAGCAGTTACTGTAGGCCTATCTACACTGTGTCCGGATGAAAAGTAGTACACAACTAAAAGTGTCATAACCCGGTCAAAACTTTTAGGATTTGTCTGAAATTTTAAACACAGCAACAGTGACCATATTTACACGAGATTCCAAAGTCGTTTGCAAATATTCGTGAGTTTGTCAAATTTATTAGCGTTTGCGTTGGAGCACCGACAAATTGAACTTTCCAACATGGAAAACCTGAAAGGAAGTGAAATTCAGCTATTATGGTGCCAAAAAATGTGTTTCTTGTTCTCGGACACACGATCGTAGACGTAGTAGGTTAATAGCTATCCCGGGAGACACTCGGCTTCATATCCTGCAGCTGTGGCCGTCCAGCAGTCCAGACTTTGATCCGGAGCACATGTACTGGAGGAGCGCGTTTTTTGTTCACGCGCATTCATGACATCGATAACCGTAGGGCGTAGGGCGCGTCTGTTTGAAGATTGGCAGCTGTTTAACCAGGTGATCATCGACAGGACCTTCAAACAGTAGCGTCTGATCTACGGTCGTGTGTCCGTGAACAAGATGGACATTTTGAACAGCATATTTAGCTGAATTTCACTTCTTTTCAAGTTTTCCATGTTGGAAAGTTCAATTTGTCGGTGCTCCAACGCAAACGCTTATAAATTTGACAAACTCACGTATATTTCTAATCGGTTTTAGAATCTCGTGTAAGTATGGTCACTGTTGCTGTGTTTAAAATTTCAGACAAATCCTAAAAGTTTTGACCGGGTTATGACACTTTTAGTTGTGTACTACTTTTCATCCGGACACAGTGTATACCTGGTCATAACGATAAACTCTGGTCCTGTAGAATAGAATCTAAGGGTATTTTGGTACCACTATTTTACCTCCGCAGTGTTAATGCAACACATTTTCAATATCGTGCATGACTTACATGGAACACTGCTTGCTGAAGAGAATGGCTGGCATGTGCCACTATACGTTGGCACCGATTTGACCAAATCGCCCGGCAGGTTCTTGGACATGCGCACGTTGAATGTTGTTGTACATGTGTAGATTGGCATATTTCCTTTATCCTTCGGCCATGTTACAACCAGTGTGGATGTCGCAGTTGCGATATTCTCAGATGTTGACAAAGGCTCCTCTGTACTATGGAGAACCGAGTCTGCAGGCGGAACAGCTGACCAATCCAGAGTGTGAACAGCAATAGTCGTATTGGTAATGTAGCCCACAGTGCACGACAACGTCAAGTTCGATTCACATGAAAGTGTCTTAGTATCCCTTGGAGAAAAATCGCACGCCGGTTCACTGGCTACGAAATACAAGATTAATCAATAAACGAGTTAATCCGATCGTATCAAAAGATATGCACATATTTACATAGATCGACAAAAGATAGGTGTAATGGAACACAAAATCTCCTGATAATAATAATTGGAAGTTAAATTGATGAGCATAGGTCTATTTCTTTACTGATAGGCCTAAATTGCCTAATAGAAACTGGGTTGATGGAAAGATTGTAATGTTTGCCACAATGAAAGTTTGGTTGATGAGACTAATTCCTTGCTTAAATTAGAAGCTGTATTGATGGGAATAACTCTCTCCGAATGCTTAAATGGAAGCTGGATTGATGAAGTTAAGTCATTCCTTCAATGGAAGATGGATCGGAAAGGTTCTTAGTCTACATAGAATTGAGGTTGACTTGAAATCGTCCTGAATAAATGGATGTTGGATTGCTGACAATAATTCTTGCATAAAAAACTTTCGACGGATGAACACTTTCTATCAGGAAATGGAAGCTGGATTAATGACAATAATTATCATGGATTTTGGTTGACGCCAAATACGGCATCGAAGACATTAAACTAGTTGAGCAACGTCAACGTAAAATTCGCATAAAGTATCAAAAAACCAAATTAATAATTCAATAAATTATTCAATTCAATTCACTTTATTGCAACCAGAAAACAAGAAGACAGCAAAAGTACAATAACCAGAATCAAACAAAAAAAAACACCTAATCAACCAGATTTCTAGTAATTCTATGATCATTGTCGTGCTCGTAGTTCAATAAGGATCTGAAAATGTATATAGGCTAAACGATATAATTATTAAATCAGTGTCAACGCAGTGTGATTTTGGTTTATTTAGGTCTAGTAGGCCTAGGCCTAAGTCTTAATCATAATAGGCCTAGTTTTACTTAGCGACGGACGCGTCGCAAGGAACTATTTCCTCATTTTTGCACACAAATAAAAACTTATAATTTTATGTAGGCCTACATGGGCGGAGTTTGGATTCCGGGTTTTTTTTTTGGGGGGGGGAGCTTAAAACTTGGAATTTGGTTGGGTCCAGATCGAGCGGCGCCGAATTTTGTTTTCTCTGCCCAAAAAGTTAATGACCTTTTTTTAGTCACACGGCCAAAATCCGAAAATTCTGACAACGTTTGTTTAGTCATCTGGTCAAAATCTCATAAAACCATACCATTTTTCTTTAGTCATTAAAGTTTCTTTCTCAAAAAGGGCCATTTCCCCTCAAATATATTTTCAAGTGTGGGCCTTCTTGGGGGGGACTAACCCCCGGAAAAGATACCATTTTCATGGTAAAAAATTACTCCAGGCCTACTTGGGGGCTTAGCTTCCAGCCCCTGATATACTCCGCCCATGTATATGTAAGCCTATGCGCACTTGATATAGTGTCATTTCAAGATTTCTATACTCAGAAGCGCTCCCGACGACAGCGCTGACACTGAATCGGAGTTTCACGACGCAGCGCAAGAGCAATTGCGAGTGGAGGACTTGCTCGATGCTCGTGCGCTTTGAGTATAGTTTTTTTTAACTGTTTAGAGAAGACATTCTCTACAGGCCACAACATGCGAGACATTTAGGCATAGCATAATTATGTCCTATGCGCGCCAATATAGAAATATTATAGACTTAGTGACTTACTGACGACTATGAGCAGCGCGGACTTCTTCCCCCCTTCATCGCACGTGTATGTTCCGGCCGTTGAAGCGCTAGCAGTTTTGATGGTTAGAGTGTACGATTTACCGTCTGTGCCTGCAAGTCCACTAAAGGTGTCAGTATCCGTAATACTATCGCCATTCTTGATGGTTTTATCTTCATTGCTTCCCACAGGTCTGAAGCTCCACTTAATAGCGTTAGCATTTGTGTTGGAAACACACGTTATGTTTACATTTGCTGCTCCGTTCGAAACTGCTTGGTTCACTGGAAATTCCTCCGTGATTTTACCAAATGTTCCTGAAAGATAACAAACATCAGAAATTACTTGGCTGTAAGCCTTCAACATTTAGAATAATACAAAGAGTCAAAAGAAACACACGTAACGGTTGTTTCGCCATTGACAACAGTTGTTACAGTGTTGATGCATGTTTGTCAGATTGCATTACGATCCTAAAAAGTCTTTGATGAAATTTTCAAAAGAAATTTCGACAATGACCATTGTTTCTGTTCATATCAGTCGTCAGAATTACTTCCATATTACGGTGCTAGTGAGCTAAAGAGAATGAAGACAATAATTGCGTCTTATATATAAGCTGCTGAATTTTTATTTTTATTTAATAGACTATTCATATGACGACGCTTCATCAACCACTTATTCAATTGATTCGGTTGCTTGTCGGCTTGCTCAAGGTCAAGTAAACCCCGAACAAAATCCTGGCTACGGCCTTGAGCCAACTGAAGCGATGATGAGCGTAGGCCTATCATGCATTCATGAGAATTTTCCTATTTTGATGTCTATAATAATTTGCTAATGATTACAGGGAAAAGAAAACGTTTTGTCTCAATTAGGATTATTTAATAATCATTCATTCGGAAATATACATAACGCCCTTAAAAAAAAGACTACTCAGAGGCGCTCCCGACTCCATCGCACCCAAAAAGAACAGTTTTAAGTTTGTTAAAGCATGATCCTGGTAAAGTCCCAGCCTCCCAGGGTGTCGGCGTAGCTCAAAAGGAAGGCCGTAGGCTATGTGAGTATCTTGCGCATAGGCCTATTAAATAAATCTCGGGAATAACGATGCTTAGACTGCAAGCCGAATAATTAAAATAATTAATTACTATAATAGACTACTACTGCTGTAGGCCTAAACAGTGGTTTGTTTTCGACGCATTAAAAATCTTACCCAACGCTAACGAGAACCAGAAGAGGTAGAAGATTTCTTTCGCCACAAAATCCATTTCGACTGAAAATCAAATGATCTTAGTTCTGTCGTTAACACATTTCTTGCATACAGTGTTGGAAGTTCTGTCTTCAGTGAAGTTCTGTCTGCTATTAATAATGGTGCTAGCTGTAAACAATAATAAACCGTGGTTTAAAAAAGGTAAGGCAAACTATGACGTCGATTGTTACGTCACCATCTACGTCTACGTCAGCCATCGCTTTGCATAATAAATTATGTGTCACTGCTAGATTAATATAATTTATTAATAGACTTTTTGGAATGAGAAGCGCTGCCCTCCACTCGCAGACATTGAAGCCGCTAGCACCATGCAACGAGCAATGGGGGTTCTCGAAGATTGGATGTCCTCAAACCGACTCCGTCTCAACGCTCAAAAACCAATTCATTTGGTTGGACACTAGGCAACTGCAGCAGCTGCTGGCTAAGCTCGACCTGAGCGCTCTCACTTCTCAATTTCCGTCTATGACTTTTTTCTTCTGTGGTGCGTGACCTTAGGGTGCTCTGTAACGAGAATAGATACCACACTATGGCTCGCTAATTAATGGAAACTATTCCCAGATTTCGAATCTGAAATCAGGTTACCAATTTGCATACTATCTGGTAATTTGTCGCAATGTGGGTCAATGCTCTAAATGTCAGCCAATCAACAAGACAATGTTTTATATAAAAATAATATTTGAATCATGAATATTAATATATCAACATATATAGTTAATGAATTCTATGTCTAGGGTAGTGGAAATGTCAGTTTAAATACAAGTCAACTTATTTACTTAAACCAGTGCTGAATAAAATAATTTTGAGGATTATTCCTATTATAATTACCCTCCCGCGTTGTATGTTCTTGGCTGAAGCTGTAGATCGATACGGCCAATGCTTCTCGTCTTTTCTCCAAGCGCCGTTACCAATGGTTGTAGATGACTCTTTTCAGTTTCATCGTCGATGCGCTTCACCGTGTTTTTCTGCTCGTAGGTAATTATTCTTCGATGTAGCTGTCTACGAATTGAAGACTATTTGTTCCTTTTCGTATTTACCGTTCAATTACCGATCGATATATTTTTTATAGTTTCACTGTCACTTCTCAATGTTGCGAGAAGTAACGCCGGAGTTCTACGAAATCCAATGAAGGTAGAATTTCAACGTCAATTACTTGTTAGTAATCCGCTATTACAATCTCTCACGTTTTACGAACTTCCAGATTTCTTGTCCATACTTTAGGACACTAAACTACCGGCTCCGTTGCTTTAATATCCGATCAAACAAATGTCACGAAATCGTCTAACAACATCTAGCGAATACTCATCGCCAATCAACCACCAACAATCCTCCTTAGACGGCCATTCCTTCTCGTCTCCCCTTCCGAACCAGCCCCTCTCGTACGCATGCGCAGCAGACGACTCTGATCCCAGCTTTCCATATGTAACCAACGCCGATCGCCGATCGTTGTAATATTCCGCAATGCTTTCCACTAATTTAATATATTTTGCCCCTAAGCACTGGTTATAGCACTGGTTGATTAATTAAACAGAACAATGTAATAATTCTCGCTCGAATTATAAGCTAATCATTAACTAAGGCCTCTCCCTAACTTAACACATGTAATTACTAATCAACAATATATATATCAAAGTAAGAACGTATGGGTGGGACCAAGGATATCGTTACAACAATCCCCCACAAACTAAAATTTGCTTCAAATTTTCCTTTCAATATCTTTATCATAACTACCCATACTTCTTATAATATTACTATTACTTAGCCATCTATACTAATATTTACACTATCTATAGCTACGCAATTATGCAACATTCTAATCAACATCAACATTTAACATCTATTATGATATTTCATATTATATCACCTTTACCTTATCTATACTTTTAAATTACATTACATTTACACTGACTCACTTATTAATATTTCTTATTCTACTTACTCTAATCCTCGGCTTAAATAATCAGCCACTACATTGTCACTACCTTTGAGGTATCTAACTCTAAAGCTGTAATTCTGAAGCACTAGGTATCAGCGCATTACTCTAGCATTTCTTATGCTACAAGTCTTTAAATATTGTAGTCGTAAGTGGTCAGTCTTTACAACAAATTCATGGCCATACAAGTAACGGTTGAGCTCTTGAATCCCCCAAACCATCGCTAGGCACTCTCTCTCCACCACAGAATAGTTCCTTTCGCTCTCACTAAACTTCTTACTTGCATAAGCTACTGGATGCATAGTTCCCTCATGATTCTGCCTCAGCACACATCCCATCGCCGTATTAGATGCATCCGTTCTCAAAGTGAATTCCACACCAATCTAGGGTAGCTTCAATATCGGTGTTTCTGGCAGAGCGTTCTTTAACTTCTTAAATGACCTTTCTAATTCCTCATTCCATTCTATTGTGATCTTTGCATTCTTTCTTGTCAACTCTGTTACTGGTCTCACATCAAATTTGACACTCCTTGGGTCCCAATGTTAACCTGCTATCCTAACTCTCTTATAATTAGCTTAAAGTTTACTTATTATGTATATATGTCACCATCTTAACGCACGGAATTTATCCATCTGGTTATTCCATCCATGTAGCAACAATAGTAACTTGCCACCTACCTTGGTACTTTTAATATCTCGTATTTTTGCTCAATTGACCTATTATTTCTTCTTATTTAACTATTTCTCATTGCTTAACTGTTTTCCTATTTATCTAAGTGACTTATCTTAACATCACACTCAGACACTGTATTCTAATTAATCTCACCTAATTCTATTTACATTTATTCCTTAATTAAGTATTCTCCACAAGCTACTGTAAATTTCTATTTGCATCACTTCTCCTCATGTAATGACAGTCTAACCTGTTCATGTCTGACATGCTACATGTATCTCTCTTCACCTTCTTGTATAAATTTCAATGTCATGCCCTTTTGTGTTTCTAGTTCACCCATGTGCTTCTTTCCAAAACTCCGTGCATCTGTATCTCCATAAGAATTCCACTTAACACCTTCTAATGTTTCAACTTCTCCACTGTAGTCTCTGCCACTTCTCCACTTATCCTCTTTATTGTTAGGGTATGACCATCCTCTGTCATTCCATGACCAATTTTCCTTCTTGTTCACATCATTTCCTGCACTCCAGTTTCCATTTCCATAACTTCCTCTGCACTTATCTTCCCAGAACTCTCTCTGCATTCTGTCTGACTGTTTCCATTTCCTCATTTCACATGATCTACCCTGGCCTGCGTCTTTCCTGTTGAATACTCGGGTTACATAATCTGTCCTTTTATTTTCCCAGTCTCTCCTGTCCCAATGACTACCTCTGGCTTCAACTGATTCCGCCTTACGCTGTCCATAATTCTTACACCGCGGTTCACGCCAATTCCAATTAACTGCCTTACACCTTGCCTTTCCTTGAAAACTCTTATTCACCTGTGTATTTTTGAAACTGAACTCACCAAAGCGTCGCTTTGTATTACACGTCTTCACTGTATTATTGTTTCTCTCGACGACCCTTCGTCTCGATCCGCCATCTTCCTCGACTCGCTGAACTCTTGGATCATACTTTCGCCTCATGCAGTCACCCGTTAATTTCCTTCCCACCGGATTTTCGATCACTTTATATCTATTCTTAGCATAGCCATTTTTATTCTCAATAACATCGCGGTTGTCTACCAGCGGATGTATTCCCTCGAAGGTTACTCTTTTCTTGTCCGTCCTCCTGACGTCATCAATAGCTAACTCCTTGCTAGCTCCGCCCCTCGTGACATCACTCTCATAGGTGTTCACTCCAACGTCCTTGACCCTGAATTCATTTATATACTCAATTCTTATCGGTTTCCTCTCGTATAAACCTGGATTTATTATTAGTTCCTTGACCAAGTTCTCTATCACTAAAGCCTCTGCTTTCCCTTCAAATTCTTCACTCTTAATGTCAATTAGAGCGGTTGGATATTTTTCTTTGGTTCCATTAGCAAATCTGCAAACCATTTTGCGTCCGGTATATTGGTAAGGTTTCTCCAAACCTTTCCTAATAGCAACACATGTGGCGCCTGAATCATGTAATGCGTTCACCTTTTCCCCGTTTACTAACACTGAATTCGTATAGGCACTCAGACCTTCCTCTCCTTCAGCTACAAAGCAAGATATGGTGACTTCATGTTCCACATCTTCCTCTCCTCTATCTTCAACACATTGCATGGTGGCGACAGTATGTGACCTCGCGCCCTGTCCAATTTTATCGCATTTGGCTGAATAGTGAAAAGAAGATCCACACTTAAAGCAACCTCCTCTTCGATTTTCTCCACCAGCTTCACTCCGTTTACTGTTCCTAAAATCCCATTCATTATTGAACCGACCCTTATCCTTGTAACTGTCCTGTTCCTTGACCCTGTTCCGTCCGAGACTACTACTTCGACTTTCACCATTAGACCTATTTCTTGTGAACTCTCTAGATCGACCATCAGGTTCAGTGTCTCTTTTCTCATGACTGACTGACCACTTCTCGCTAATTTCTCTAGCTTCAACATAATTCTGTGCTTGTTCCAGCAGTGTTTCTAATTCTAACTTCCCCTTCTCTTTGAGAAAACACCTCATTTCGTCATCACAAGTCACTAAAAACTGGTCACGCAGCACCAGTGTTTCCAGTCCTTTGTAGTCATTCTTGAATCCCGCCATTGCCAACCATTGCCTCAGATATCGTTTTAATCTCTCAACATACTGAATCACGGTTTCATCCGTGTCGCGCTTAGACGATCGAAACTTCTTTCTGTAACCATTTTCTGTCAGCTGGAATCGTTTCAACAGCTCTTCCTTCAATTTATTGTAGTCTTGTGCTTGTTCTACTTCAAGCCTCTCGAAAATTTGCAATGCTTTTCCGTCTAAGGATTTTACTAGGGTTAATGCACACATTCTCTCTGGAACCTCATATGCCATGCAAGTTCTCTCAAACCGTAATAGATAGGCATCGAGACAATCTCTGTCTTCCCTAAATACAGGCATCTTCACATTTTTAGCATTATTACTCTGTCCATTGATCTCCGTACTATAACCATTTCCAATCCGATCGTTCCTATCGCCTTGTCGCCTATCTTGTTCCATTCTTATTTCAAGTTCTTTGAGTTTAATCACTTTCTGATTGTCTAGTTCAATCCGTTTCAGATTGGCTTCTCGTTCTCGTTCTTCAGAAATCCTCTTCTCCTCTCGTTCTCGTTCTCCAGAAATCCTCTTCTCCTCTCGTTCTTCAGAAATCCTCTTCTCCTCTCGTTCTCCAGAAATCCTCTTCTCTTCTCGTTCTCGTTCTTCAGAAATCCTCTTCTCCTCTCGTTCTTCAGAAATCCTTTTGTCTTCTCGTTGTTCATTACGTATCCTTTCAGCTATTTCGTCCTGTCTTCGTTCTCGTTCGCGTTCGGAAATTAACTTTTCTTTCTCGTAATCAGCTAGTAATTCTGCTTGTTTCAAGGCCTTATTTTCTGCTTGCCTCTCACTGACAAACTCTCTAAGTTCTTGCCCTTCATAACCAAGATCTGATCCAACCTTAACCCACTTCGAATATTCTGCGGCCATTCTCAAAAGTCCAATTATTTTATAGGCTGATTGGCGCTATAACAATTTCTAAGACACTATTTAAGTTTCGGCGGTAAATGACTTTTACCTTAGACCTGACCTCTTTATCAACCAATAACAGTCAGTGTACTCAAATCAAAACGACGTCACGCCTAATTAGTATTCAAACAGCACGCTGAACGCCGATGCACGTAAGTGAATTAATTGCTATCGTAATTAAACTTCACAATATAATAGCTCTTAAATCTTTTAGATTAACACCCTAAAATTGTTCTAGATCCTTCGGACGATGCCCCCAGTTTTGTAACGAGAATAGATACCACACTATGGCTCGCTAATTAATGGAAACTATTCCCAGATTTCGAATCTGAAATCAGGTTACCAATTTGCATACTATCTGGTAATTTGTCGCAATGTGGGTCAATGCTCTAAATGTCAGCCAATCAACAAGACAATGTTTTATATAAAAATAATATTTGAATCATGAATATTAATATATCAACATATATAGTTAATGAATTCTATGTCTAGGGTAGTGGAAATGTCAGTTTAAATACAAGTCAACTTATTTACTTAAACCAGTGCTGAATAAAATAATTTTGAGGATTATTCCTATTATAATTACCCTCCCGCGTTGTATGTTCTTGGCTGAAGCTGTAGATCGATACGGCCAATGCTTCTCGTCTTTTCTCCAAGCGCCGTTACCAATGGTTGTAGATGACTCTTTTCAGTTTCATCGTCGATGCGCTTCACCGTGTTTTTCTGCTCGTAGGTAATTATTCTTCGATGTAGCTGTCTACGAATTGAAGACTATTTGTTCCTTTTCGTATTTACCGTTCAATTACCGATCGATATATTTTTTATAGTTTCACTGTCACTTCTCAATGTTGCGAGAAGTAACGCCGGAGTTCTACGAAATCCAATGAAGGTAGAATTTCAACGTCAATTACTTGTTAGTAATCCGCTATTACAATCTCTCACGTTTTACGAACTTCCAGATTTCTTGTCCATACTTTAGGACACTAAACTACCGGCTCCGTTGCTTTAATATCCGATCAAACAAATGTCACGAAATCGTCTAACAACATCTAGCGAATACTCATCGCCAATCAACCACCAACAATCCTCCTTAGACGGCCATTCCTTCTCGTCTCCCCTTCCGAACCAGCCCCTCTCGTGCGCATGCGCAGCAGACGACCCTGATCCCAGCTTTCCATATGTAACCAACGCCGATCGCCGATCGTTGTAATATTCCGCAATGCTTTCCACTAATTTAATATATTTTGCCCCTAAGCACTGGTTATAGCACTGGTTGATTAATTAAACAGAACAATGTAATAATTCTCGCTCGAATTATAAGCTAATCATTAACTAAGGCCTCTCCCTAACTTAACACATGTAATTACTAATCAACAATATATATATCAAAGTAAGAACGTATGGGTGGGACCAAGGATATCGTTACATGCTCTTGGACTCTGAACTCACCCTTGCCAGGGCCATCTTATCCAGTAGGCACAGTAGGCACTGTGCCTAGGGCCTACGAACCTTTTAGGGGCCTACGAAATCCTGAGAAAAAAATATTAAAATATAAATGCAGTGATTGGTCATAATGGTCAATGACCGGAAAAAACAAAAAGAAAACGAAAACTTGAACTTTTTTCAAGGCTAGAGTTAGCCAATGAAACAGTAACATTAGCTAAGCTATATTATGTTAACTTTGCGGCTCTTTGCATTCGCGAAATCGCTTATAACGTCTTCAAATGTCATTTCTCGCATTAGGCCTAAGTCGTTTTCAATTGAAAGTAATGCAAGGAAGGATAATCGTGCCTGTCCCATCGTTGACCGAATGTAGGCCCTAATTTTTGATAATTTTCAGTTTCGAAAAAGAATGTTCACATTCACAACTTGTTCCAAAGATAGAAAGATAAATTCGAAAAGCAATATTGACATTTGGAAAACTGGAGACCAGCTTGTCAGCTATTTGTGACTTAATCATATTTTCAGCTACAGATTTATTGTCTGCAAACATTCGAGAAAACAAAAGAAATTCGTCAATAAAAGCATCTTCTAGATCACATGGATATATCTCAATTAATGCCTTTGCTCTAATCACTATTTCTTCAGTTGATAAAGTAGATTGAGATTTAAAATCAAAACTGAAATACGTTCACAAAACATGGTTTAGCATAATTTTAAGAAATAATGTAAATGTGTTGCAATTTGAATTAATGCAGAGTTGAGTTGGATAGGCCCTAGGGCCTACGAATATATTAATATGCAAAAGTGCCTAGGGCCTACGATGACCATAAGACGGCCCTGACCCTTGCATCTCATATACATGTAGATCAGTTGTGCCGCAGCTGCTACTACCAACTGCGGCAGCTCAGGGTCATTGCTCGCTCTCTGACTTCTAAAGCTGCTGCAGCTTTTCTTGTCCATGCGTTTGTGCTGAGCTGCTTCGACTAGGCCTACTGACTCTACTGAGCCTCCAGTTTTGCTGGTCTCTCGTGGCTTCGAATTGAGAGATTAGTCTTATTGGCGGGTTCGTGCACCAAGTCCGATCGTGTATCCCAATATATGCGCGAAGTCTTGCACTGGGTTCCTTTCCCGCAGCGCATCTAATTTAGGATCGCATCTTTGGTGTGACGATGCTTATCAGGCTGGGCACCCTCTTATCTGTGTGAGCTTTGCCTCCCCCTTTCAACTTGCATAGGCCGCCGCGCACTGCGCTCTGCTGTCCATGGTGACTTAATGGTTCCTTTCACTCGTTCTGCAAAAATGCAGAGGCGTTCGTTCTCTGTGGTATGTCTAACAATCTGGAATGGACCTCCCTTGACTATGCAGCACCTCCCAAGCTGTTTTCAATTTCACAAACTGTTGAAGACTGTTGTTTTCGCTTGATCTAGGCCGAGAGCGCCTCTAAGTAGATACGTTGAAGGGCTCTATATAAATTCTGATTGATTGAATTGGGCATTAGTAGGCTATTTTTAGATTTACGAAAAACGCTATCGAGATGAATGACTGAGATGATTTATTATCATGAAATATACAATGCAGCCTTCCTCACCGTCTGATCATCCCATCGACATTCGACAGTGTACATTCGGTGCAATCATCACTCAACTGAGTTGTCTAATGGTGGGTGTGGTAATCAGAATCGAGGCAATGAGAGCGAGTGAAGTTTAAACAGAGGCAATGAAATTTACAGATTTGGCTCGAGATGGAAGACCATGATAGTTTGAGTTGAGATCTTGCAAACTGTCTAGTCTATAGGGTTTCAAGATATACCTATTTTACATGATGGATTGATGGTCATGGCACTTAGTTGTTGACTGCCATATATTTGCACGCATACTTGCATAGCATGGTTCGCAATGCTAGTAATGTTACTAGTTTTAGCACACAACACATTGTTACTTTTGAACTGCTGACATTGATGGAAGATGTTAACTGGTTAGTTTCGATTAGTCTGAGTCTGATTAATTATTGGTGCAATGATTATAATGTAATTCTTTCATTCGTCTCATGTTTTAATTGGCGGTGCTTTCATCAAGGCTACCCGGCCAATTGATGGTTACCCTCCTATTTCATCCAGATGTTGGACTGGCATTACCAGAGTATGGTAGTGATGCAATTAGTAGTATTGTTAGTATTGCTGTTAGAGGTCACACCAATATGTTTCATTCTCACTTAAAAACTGCCTTATTTAGCCGTTGTTAAACTGGGAGCGCTTCTGAGTAGATAACCTTGAAGGTGAGCTATATAAAAGGTCAGTAATAATAATAATAATAATAATAATAATAATATTAATAATAATAATAATAATAAATGTGTTTATAATATAAAAATAATAATATTAATAACGTAGTTATTTTTTGTAATGCCCAGGCGCAGGGTTTGTTGTGTGAGGAGGCAGGGAACTATTCTGACAGCGTCAAATACTGTGGCCATTGCACTTATCACTACAAGAAAGTGGTACGTTAAAAAAGACTTTGCCTAGTAGCAGGGTCTTCAAGTTGCTGTTGCTTGCCTTAAACTGTCTTCACTCATCTTAAATTGCCTTTACTTACCTTTAATTTACTTCTCTTAAAATACGGGTAGAGACAGATAGGTTTATAATACGGGGCTACTTGCGCAAACATCCACTGTTTTCATCACCACAATAATTATGGTGGTCAAATACATGTTAAAATATGAACAGACGTTGCCTCAATAATTCTGGTCAGTCGATGAAGAGGAATCCATTGAGGTTGAGTGACTTGAATTTTGCCGTTTCAACCGGTGCCACGACATTTTATGATCCCATAGGCATCTGTGAACCACGATTTAAACCACTGGAATATAGTAACGATTGGTATGTGAATCAGACAGTCGAATTGACCGTAAGCTCAATGCTCTTTCAGATGTAAATCACTGTAGGGTGATTGGGGGTAAACCTGGCCACTTAAGGTTTCAGAGGACTTTTCACTCAAATCTGCAATACATAGAACTATGAAACTTTGTGGTTACACAGACACATATGTCAGCATTTTAAATACTCAGTTAGACCTGGCCACTGCATTCCAAACCTGGCCAACTGCTGCACAAACTGTTATCACCCTACTGTTTACGAAAACAGCCATTTTCAGGCAAACCTGGCCATCCTTCAGATAAAGCTGGCCGTGGCCAGCTTTATCTGAAACGCCTGGCCTGCTTAACCTGCATTGCACAAACAATACACTACATCATAAAACCAATTTATTTTGTGAAAGAAACACTTTAATCAAGTGAAATAGTAATGTCAACCATTCAGAGACACCCCAGGTTCAAGTTTCAGTGGATAGTTATAATATCATCCATGGACAAATTCAAGCAAGCTGTCATGAGAAAACGTGGCCAGCTTTATCTGAAATGCCTGGCCAGCTTCACCTGCATTGCACAAACAGTACATCATAGGATTACTCGTGCTATCCAGAGCAGGCTGACTAGTACTGATGATGTCACTGGCAGCAATCTGGTTCATTTTCTGACCATAGGCAGACTAAGGTACAGGCATTGTTGCTGGCAGGAACCTGGTTCAACATCAAGGCTGATCTTGTACTGTGATCTTGCTTGGTAAGTGAGATTCAGGTAGAATTTTTCTTCTATTGACTGGATACCGGCCAGCTGAACAGAACCCAGCCATAGCATTCTCATTTACTGACTTGTGTCAAGATATTGCAAGCAAACGTAAGAATTCAGTCTTGGCATGCTACTGTTTCAACTCCACTTCATTGCTGAAGGAAAAACTGTTCTGGTTATGAAAATCATTTCTGAAAAGAATAAATACAAGAAATTGGGTTAGTAACTCAGAAAGCAATGGTTATTAACCTGATGGAATAAGTTGCATGCCAAATCATTTCTGGATTTTTTTGGATTAAACTGGTCTTCAAGGTTGTTTTGTGCCAGAAAGGGTGATTGGAAAAGTTGGAACATATTATTAAACTACAGCAAGAGAACATGGTGAATCGACCATGGTGAAGCTTTTAATGCCTTGGGGACGTACCTGATGACAGGACCATTCAGTTATCTGATAATGTATTTTATTCTTTACTTGGGAAGAGCTTTTTGTGGCACAGCAGCCAAATAATGACAACATGACACATGTCCTGTTTTAGATGGCCATGGTTTGCACTTTTACAACTTATATCTTTATTAACTTGATGAAGTAGAATAATGCTGCCTTAGACCTAACATTTCTGTTTATTCTTCCTGTTCTTTCTTTTATCATGCCATGCGTTACTGCCAAGCATCCTAGCATTCGAAACAAAGCATTATGCAAATTAACATAAACTTAACCTAGCTAGTGTTGGTATTATATGCACTAATAGCATTGGCCAGCTTTATCTGACGACCCCATGCCAGGTCAATCTGACCATTACGGTTTGACCTGGCCACGCATGTTATAGGCTGCCAGTCGAATCAGCACACGTGGAGTGTATAAAACTTACTACCAAAATGCCATAAAAGTGCCTATATTAATTTTATAACAACCAGCAGCACTGTATTTAGGTTAAAATTAGATCCACGACGCTTAGCAGTAACTTACCTTTTCAAATCGAACAGAAGCAAATTTAGTTTAAATCGTCAACGCGACCTATTCTCAAATGTAAACAACAACCTTAGACACGAAGTGAAGCGACACCTAGCGTTTTTATAAGAAGACAAGAGGCACACGAAGTAGTAAGTAAGCAATTTAGGCCGAATGGGTGGTTCATTTTGAAATAGGCCTAATACGCAAACTACCTTAGGTGGCCAGGTTTAGCAGGGTGGCCAAGTTTATCCCAATTAAGTCACCCTATCACATAGCCGGCTATGATTAGTGATTACTTAATAGAAGAAATTTCAGATTTATCTGCCGAGCTCTTCTTTTTCAGTTCCTCCTCCCATTTCGCCTTTATAAAGTCTGTGACCTAATAAGTTTCTCTGTAGTCTGCAGTCAGACGAAACTGAGACAAAATGGAAATAAAACTAGTTCTTCCTGATAGTTCAACAGAGAAGTCAACATTTTGACGGTTCAACGCTTTGAAAAATTTTTGTAGGCTAATATAAACTGCCTTACGGAGAATATAATTTATTCCCGTAATTGGCGGCAGGCCGATCTAGGCAAGCTAGAGACTGAAGTTGACGTAGCCTCACTGAAGACCTAATATAGTGGTGGCAACTTTCACAGAATTGCCTATACAGTGAAGCAATCTAGACAATCTATCTAGATGCAAGATGTAGGCTTAGGGTCTACCAATATACACCGTGGTTCAAAAAAAACTAAGCCAAATTGTTTTTCATATATCTCTGATGCCTGATAATATATCACGCTAAAATTTTCCAAATATTTAGACAAGTGGACCAATAATATGATTCCAACATTTCAAGAGATAAAATTGAACGGATAAAAAGATATGAATCTTTCAACTTCATATGCCAAAATTGCAGTTTACAAGCAATTTTCTGCCAGATTCAGTAAAAAGTAAGCTAAACTGTTTTTCTTATATCTCCAATGCCTGATAATTAATCATACCAACATTTTCCAGATATTTAGAGGATTGAACCAAGAATAGGATTCCAAAATATCATGTCATAAATTTGAACGGATAGAAAGATATGAATATTTAACCATCTTCCCCAGAAATGTCTGTTTTCAGCAAGTCTGTTATGGTGTTCGTTGCGGTTTCGATGCTTGATAGTTTCCAGTATTGGTCTTCAGGGATTCTGGAGTAAAATTAACGGAGTATATTATCGCAATGTTCTGCTGTCACAACATCTTCCACCTGTTATCAGAAATCTATAGCTCCAGAAGGCTGTTTTCCTTTTCAACAGAACAGATTCAAGGAAACCGTCGAAATGCAGACAAGAGAGACGCCAGACTTCATTTCTCCCACATTATGGCTTCCGAACAGCCCAGATTTGAATCATTGTCGACTATAAAGTGTGGAGCGTGATGCAAGACCGAGTCTACCAGACAACAATCCATGATATACACGATCTGAAGCAACCAACGCTTATTGGAAGCGTGGGCAGGCCTGGACCAGAGGATAATTGACGATGCTGTTACGTAATGCATGGCGCCAGCGCTTCCAGGGTTGCATGCAAGCAGGAGGACATTTTGAGCTTAATTAAATAAATAATAAAACCATACTGTTGGAATCATTTTGTTATTTCAATTCTCTAAATATCTGGAAAATTTTAGAATGATTAATCATCAGGCATTAGAGATATAAGAAAACATTTGATTGAATCTGACAGAAAATTGCTTGTAAACTGAAATTTCGGCATATGAAGTTTAAATATTCATATCTTTTTATCCGTTCAACTTTGTTTCATGAAATTCTGGAATCATATTCTTGGTCCACTTCTCTTAATATTTGGAAAATATTAGCTTGATATGTCATCAGGTATTAGAGATATATGCAAAACAATTTGGCTTAGTTTTTTTTGAACCACGGTGTATATAGGCCATACGAGAAATCTCTGGAATATCGTAGAACAAAGCCAATGTTCCGCTGAACATATCTTCACAACGATATGTTCCCACGATATCCGGAGACAACAATTCTACGTATTTTATTCGCTGAAATCTTTTCCAGGGTTGACTGAAAAACTTAAAAGCTTTAATCGCAGATGAGTAGGCCTAGTCTACATCGCACGATGGTGTAGGAACTGAGAATTACATTATTCGGAATGTAGCGGAAGTTTAGGACTTTTAGGCCCATTGTAAACGACAGTTGGCCGAAGGACTTAATGCAAATAGTTAATATTTCGTCTGAACAATAGGGTTTGCAAGGAGTTACTCTCTCGGTCCAATACCTAAGCTCGTATTAACCGAAAATCCAGCATATTCGTCATATCTTAAGAAAACAATTTAATGCTAAAATGACTATAAATGGACAAACTGATCTTTTTGTACTGAACGATATATTATGTGCATTGTTGTGTGAAGCAAACAGGTCTAGTCTATCAATTTCTTTTCCAAACACTTTGTGTGATAAGCAAATAAGTAAAATAAGTAAGAAAGATAACAACTGAATGGTTACATCATTGATCTTATTAATAAAGAAACCGTAGATAATATTACATAAGAATTTAGAGTTAAGGGAGTCCTTTTTGTTTACAAGACAGTTGGCACTATTTTAACAATTTAAACATTCTAATACATGCAGTTTAGGAATGAATTTTTCAGAACGAAAGCAGTAACTAGGCTTAAGATTTTGTTTGGGTTAGACTGGGGGGGGGGAAGCAAGCACCATTATCAGTTCCTGGTCCAACTATTAAGTTTTTCACTTTTCTTCTGTTCTAAATCCTATTACATCCTTTATACACAGCGTTTTCAACAATGTTTTTTTGTGTCTCTTTTCCGTTATGCAAATATAGGAGTGATAATAAGTTTGTGATAACATTGGGTTAATCGGCTTTAGCTGCTTTACACAGCGTTTTCAACAAATTTTGTCTCTTTTCCGTTGTACAAATGTGCGAGTGAAAATAAGTTTGGGCTAACATGGGTTAATCGGTTTTAGCTGCTTTACACAGCATTTTCAACTATTTTTTGTATCTTTTCCGTTATGCAAATATAGGAGTGAAAATAAGTTTGTGCTAACATTGGGTTAATCGGTTTTAGCTGCTTTACACAGCATTTTCAACTATTTTTTGGTATCTTTTCCGTTATGCAAATATAGGAGTGATAATAAGTTTGTGCTAACATTGGGTTAATCGGTTTTAGCTGCTTTACACAGCATTTTCAACTATTTTTTTGTATCTTTTCCGTTATGCAAATATAGGAGTGATAATAAGTTTGTGCTAACATTGGGTTAATCGGCTTTAGCTGCTTTACACAGCATTTTCAACTATTTTTTGTATCTTTTCCGTTATGCAAATATAGGAGTGAAAATAAGTGTGGGCTAAGCCCGGATAACATTGGGTTAATCGGTTTTAGCTGCTTAATAATTCTTTTCTAACTAATTTTACATATCTGAAAGGCAATGTTTGTCAGAAGAAAACTATGTTAGCACCGATCCACTGTGATAGGTCCGAGTGTTAAAGCAGTCATTCTTCTTCTTCAAAACATCTGTGCCAATAGCAATACGCCAGCGACACCGAGAACTCGTATTGCGAGGTTGTTTGTTTCTGCTGATCGAACTGAAGAGCCATGTAATGATTTCTCTGGATCATCTGTACTATTGGGGTCACCTTTGCCGCCTGGATCTTCTTTTTGGCCGCCTAACAATCCAAATAACAAATTCATTGACTCATCACAGATTGCAATTCAAACCGTTACAGCCATAACATGGACGTCCGCAGACATTTTTGCAGCAGAGGACAAAAACGATGGTCACGGGAAAATGTCTGTAGCTAGAGTCAGTGTAAGAATTGTCGAAAAATAACTGAGGTGGGGGGGGGGTTGGACCATTATCCACTTGGAATCGTAGAGTGAAAAACAGACTTTACTATGGGGTTCTAAGAAAGACTGAAGGGTTGAAATCCCCAAACCCCGGCAATTCTCACCCTGGCTAGAGGTTAATAAATGCAAAGCAGGCAATTAAGAAAATGTAAGCCTATGAGTAGCCTACCGGTACTTTTCATAGAGGTTTCTTAAAGTGATTTCTCAGTTTCATTTTTTATTTGTCTAATTTTTAGCATGAATAGTTATCTTTGTCCGAATAAATTTGTTTAGAAATTAGTATAGTTAAAAAGTAGACTCATGAACGGTCGCAATAAGTCCGTAGGATGATTAAATGACTAAACGAATTAAAACACAAGCCTATTAGTTAGAACAATTGGCGTCAGTTTTCAGGGGGCAAGTGAGTCAAGTGACCCCTTTTGAGTCATGTATCGACATTCTTCAATGCATTTTGATTCTCTTTTCGGTTAGTCTATTTCTACCAAATAATTATTGCATTTGATTGTCTCAACTGTAGTCCATCGTTACCGAAATACAGATTGTCGTGAATTTTAAATCGTCAATGTAGTTGGATCTTGCAATGCGTAACAGTCACATAAACGAATCTGCTTTGTTTTGCCATTTTTTATGTTGACAATATACCTTCTTTTGTTTTGTTTAATAGTAAATAATTATGATATGCGGAATAGCATGTAATCAGGCTGGACTGTCAAATGAGTGCCTAGTTAGCTACGCCGGTAAGCGAGAGCGGCATACATCTGCTGGTTGCAACGGACTGCGGTTCAAGCTCCGGGCTTGGACTTGACATTCAGAGATTTAGATATCTCGGGCTAGCACGAACAAATATTGTTTCACCGGTTGAATTAGGACAATAATATTTCTTGCAAATGCATGCATGGATTTCCGCAGCATTAAGAAACCATATAAAGCTGTGTTGTGATAATTAATATTGCTTTCCTTCAAAAGTTTAGAAGTTCATTACGATGCATCATTCATAGCGTTGATCGAAGAACTTGTTTAAAATGGTCAATGATCCTACAGAATAACTTCGTGGAGTCTGGTCGAAAATCCGAAAGCAACTTTCCACGTTACTGGCAGAGCACTCTAATTGGTTCTGCCTTATACATTGCTTGTTAACTATATACCAGATAGGCCAATGGTCGGCAACCCGAGACCCACCAGGCCTAAAAAATGGTTAGGCCTACTCAATACTCGTCATCTAAGAAATGCACAAAATTGTATGCAACAATTGACAATTTCGACAGGATAGAATACATAGTTATTTTCTATAAAATCACAAATTAATTTACTTTTGGACGTTTACAAATAACATGCTATTTTGATTCATTGCTACCGTATTTAATAATTTCTGTATGCTATTAGTAAATCTCTAATCAAATAAAATCATAAAATAAATCGACAAATGCATCAGATTCGCAGGAAGCGATGATCAAAACAAAAATACTTAGAGTCCAGATTCGCTTTTAGTGGCTCCAATTTTTTATTTAATGGTCATAATAATTTTCTAATTTATTTTCATTTACGCGTTTTTTGTCACAACATTACTATTAGAATGAGCGTGGAATCACAAAACAAAAGAACAAACGAAAGTTTGATGAAAATGAGTAACTTTGCAGACAGTCGTGACAGCAATGAAAAATGAAAAGAGAAACATAAATTAAAAAATATATATAATCTGGAAAGTCACTTCAATAGCAATCACACAGCCGCCACAACAAAACAACAAACTTCAATCTGACGTTGACAATCTAGCTTTATGATAAAATTCAGCTCAATATCGTATCTAACGTAAAATTGAAGATCTATTAGCTACAAATATGATTTAGCTATAAAATTACTATCTTTATAATTCACTCAGACCTTAAAAGCAATCGAAAACTTAAAACCTGAGTCTTATCAAGACGTAAGACAAGCTTAAGACTTAAGTTAACAGTTAGGCTACAGTGTCAGAAGCCTAAAGTTAAACACAAGGCATTATTTTTCGTTTTTCCACTTTTGATATAATTCTATTGACCACTGCGTTTACTATTTGCTATTATAATTATCTGCACTAAGCTTATGTCCTGTACAATAGAACGTATACTAACATTAGTTAATAATTATTATTGTATCTCCACAGTGTTGTTTCTGCAATACATTTTCAATATCGTGCATGACTTAATGAAGACTCACATAGAACGCTGTCTGGTGAATCGAATGGCTTGCATACGTGAATGGATGCTGGTGGGGCTACGGCCATTTCCCCTGGTGTAGCATCCTTGTTCAGTGTGAATGCTATGTCACATGTGTAGATTAGCATTTCTCCTTCCGTCGGCCATGTTACATTCATTTCGGACATCCTTTTTGGGTAAATCCCAGATGTTGACGAAGACAGCACTGGACTGCTGAGACCCTCACTTGACCATGCCAGAGAGGCAGAAACAACAGTCTTTTCGGCAAAGTAGGTCACAGCGCACGACAACGTCAATATCGAGTCACATGGATGTGTGTTAGTAGGCCTTGGAGAAAAGTCACACGTCTGTTCTGCAATATTAATCAACAAACGAGTTAATTCGATGGTATCAAAGGCATGCACATAATTATTTAGTCCTATATCCAAAAGATAGACCGAAGACAATAGATGAAAGAAAGGTCCTCAGAGAATAGATGAAAGCAGGCAGAAGGGGGAGCAAATGGACAACAGAAGATGAACACAGCATACAAAGAAAAGGAAAAATGAAGTAAAGAAAAGATGCAGACAAGACAAGAACAATCACATCCTTCAAGGTAGGAGAATGGTTCCAGATAATGACGGGAGTGCGACAGGGATGCATCTTGTCACCTTTAATTTTTGCACTGGTGGTAGACTGGGTGATGAAGAGAGCAACAAAGGACAATGGCACCAGAGTGCGATTGACAAACGGAGGCAGATTGGCAGATATAGACTTTGCCGATGATGTTGCTCTGCTGGACAACACATGGAATGGAACGAAGGCACTGACATTCAGAGTTCAGGAAGAGGCAGCAAAAGTGGGTCTGACCATAAATGCAGAAAAGACAAAGAACATGAAGATAGGAAAACGGCAAGGAACCTAAGAAATCAGGTTAGAAAACAAAGAGCTAGATAAATTATGGTGGACACTTTTTGCTACCTCGGCAGCTCAATCAGCGCGGAGAGTAGTTGTGATGAAGAAATAGGGAAACGAATAGGAAGAGATCTGGAAAACAAGTGGATGCATTCAAAATTCGATTGTACGAGGCAGTGGTGGTTAGTTACTGTACACTACTGTATGGAGCTGAAACGTGGCCGATGACGGTGTCAAACGGGAGGAGGTTAGAGGCGGCACACCACAGATGGCTCAGAAAAATTCTGCGCATCTCCTGGTGAGACAAGGTAAAAAAATCACCGTAAGGTAAACAACAGGACAGGAGACCATGGAGAACATCGTCAGAAAGAGAAGACTGAAATGGGTGGGTCATGTGATCCGCATGGATGAAGCCAGGATATAGCAAGACAAGTGATGAACTGGACTCCGGAGGGAAGACGAGGAAGAGGCAGATCAAGGAAAACTGGCCAGAAACCAAAATACTTGACTTGAAATGCATGGACATGACGTGGGACGAGGCGATACAACTGGCGGTGGACAGGGAGGAATGGAGGAGGTGCCCGATGTGCAGAATTGCACGAAAAGGACTGGTGATGATGATGATAGGCCTAATGGAAAACAAAATCTCAGGAAAATGGGGGAAACCTACTTGTTGATCGGTTTCAAGCCGTTCACTCAACCTGATACTTAAGTTTTTACGGATTTTTGGAAAAGCCGTAGTAGGCTGCACTTTGCTACATTATTTCATAATTATTGTCAATTTACAATGAAATTTGATATAAAGTTGTAAACAATCGTTTGTCTGATTGGAAGTTGAATTGATGAGGCAAATAATTCATATACAAACTGGGTTGATAGACATATTATAATTATTTGCCCATATGGAATTTTGGTTGATGAGACTAATTCCTTGCTTAACCCTTTGTAGTATGTCGCTAAGCTAGTCACACTTAGGGTGTTGGGGTCCATATGGACCTCAATGTTAATATCAACTGATTATTTATAAAGCATTGTGTAGAAGCAATTGCGTAAGCGGACATGGATTCCCGAACAGTGTGGAGTCTGACTATTCGAAATTGGACAATTCGGAACATGACAATTCGGAGCCGGATAATTCGGAGCCGGACAATATGGAAGGCACAATTAAGAGCAGACAATTGAAAGACTGTCATTTTCTATAAAATTCTGGCTCGGAGAATTTGGATCTCGACAAATCGGAGTGGATAACTCGGAGTGGACAATTCGGAGCGGAAAATTCGGAGTGAAAATTTGAAGCCGGACAATTCAGCTTGAACATATCTGTTAAGACAATTCGTGGCTGCTAAAATTAGTGATGGAAGTCTCGCTTTTATGCCAGATTTTCATACTCAGCTCCATCATCCAAATGTGACCCGGTCTATGAAAAGGGACCACAACGCGGGAATGGACTTATGTATACCACCATGATCAGCACAAAATTCTGAAAAGAATGATGTATTATGTGACACAGCACTATTATCTTTTCTATTTTTTTTAAACTTTACAACGTGATGTACCTGAAAAACGAGATCTTCGGAAAACGCAATTGAAGTGAATAATCCGAATATCGCTGTTTGTTGAACCTTACACTTTATATTTAGAAACATGGAAATCAAAGCGCTGCATAGACATGTAGAATGAATTATTTAGCGCATTACTATAATTATAATCATAGATTCATCATTAAAACCGTTTCCAACAAATATTCTACTGTCATAATACCCCGACAATAAGGATGCCGCCTTGCAGTCCCTTTTATGTGCTCTAATATTACAATAAGAAAACCTAATAATAACAAATGATTTCTGTGAACCATTATGAAAATTTGATAGACAGAAGAGTCATCTAGCGAATCCCAGTGAAAACCCGATTTCGATATTTCGATGGGTGACCATGTTCTAAGGCCTGTATCTCGGTAAATAAATCCCGCGTTGTGGTCCCTTTTCATAGACCGGGTCACAAATATGCATAATTATGAGGAATTGTCGGGCTTCGAATTGTCCGGGTCACCCGGATAGATTATGCTGTTCAGACCCGGCTATGACGTCAACTAGATCGATGACAATTTTTTCAACTTTTTCTGGTTGATTGCCAACTTTACCAGTGAAAGGCTACACATGAAAATTGAGCACAAAGGGTGTACAGTAGCTGAGTCACAGAGCACCCACACTTTCGATCGATACCTTCCTATACTGACGAGAAAAGCATCATCTCCAAAAAGCAACCAACTGCTCATCGACTCTCACGTTTTGGTGTGGCATAGAGCACCAAAATGGGCTTTGAACCCATTTGTAAAAACGCCTGCCAGATAAATGAGCCCAGAAACCCATTTGGCTCCGTCATAGTACTGTTATCGGTTGCCAGTAATTATCAACATATAGCCTTTCCCCCTCCTCTACTTGACATTTGGAAATGATATCAAGAATAATTATTATACAATAATTATATATAGAGAGAAAACGAAGCAATAAATCGAAGTGAGTGTTGCCATTATGTGCAGCACTATATGCGATGAATCAGGACGCTGTTTCAATACAATTTGAGAGCAGCCCTGTCTTCCCAAAGCACTTAGTGAGATTTTTGGCCATGTATCACTATACCATTTTACCTATTATAGTTCACACACAAAAAATTCTAATAAACAATGACATAGACTAAACCAACGATACTCTAGTGTAAAGTATCACGGATTAAGTTGCAAAATAGACCTCTCCGCGGAATACATATGCATTATTACCACTGTGGTCCATTTGTACCCCTACACCCCTAAGTGTAGCCTATAGGCCTAATTGTCTCATATCTGACCCCACAAGCGGTGTGGAAATTAATTATTTGCAGGAATTACTACTCGCCATATAATAATATTATATGGCGAGTAGTAATTCCTGCAAATAATATCATAAATTATGATCATCACAAAAGTCATAACATTTCAGTATCTTAAAGGCATGTCATCGCCGAATTTCATTCAGTTGAATACACGCCTGGGGTCCATATGGACCCCTACATAGGTCAACTACGAGGGTTAAATTAGAAGTTGTATTGATCCGAATGCTTAAATGGAAGCTGCATTGATGAAGTTAAGTCATTCCTTCAACGGAAGATGGATCGGCAAGTTCTCAGCCTACATAAAATTGAGTTTGACAGAAAAACTTACTGAATAAATGGAAGTTGGATTGATGGCAATAATTCTTGCCTAAAAAACTTTCGATGGATGAAAAATTTCTATGATGAAGTGGAAGCTAGATTAATGACAATTTTCTGGATTTTGGTAGACGTCAAATACGGCATCGATGACGTTCAACTAATTTAGCAACGTCAACTAAAGTTCAACCGGATTTCTGTTAATACTATGATTATAGTACTCGCAATTCAAAATGAGAACAGGTCTGGAAACCTATAACAACGCTAATCTATATTAAGTCAGTGTCAATGCTGTGTGATTTACTTAGGCATAGTAATCCTAGTTTTTCTTAGTGACGGACGCATAGCAGGGAAGCACTTCCTGGTTTTTCCCACACACCATTAGCATGAAGAATTGAAGATCCTTAAAAAATCGTGGGAACAATAGGCCGTGTCACAATAGAGCGTAGCCTATAACTGTTGGGTAATCTATCGTTTTAGCGTTCTCAATTATTTTCGTTGAATGTAGTTTTTGTACGCAATCAAAATTCTTAAACTAATTAGTAGTCAGACTGATGCAAATAACGCTTGCTTTAATAAAAGATTAATGAAAATATTCTTGCTTAAACTGAAGTTGTGCTGACGAATAATAATTATTCGTTATTAACTAAAATCAATCACGCAAAAAGAATTCAAATGCCGCCACTTCAGGATCGCACCTCCGAGGCGAAGTTGAATAGATGAAAAAACAGTAATTATTGTTTCTCAAATATACACTGTCCAGACTGATGAAGCGAAGTCTTGCCAAAATGGAAGCTATATCGATTGATCAAAAGGTTTCATACTAAAGAAGATAGGCTAAGACTGAAAGATAATTATTAATGTTGCATTGGTCGAATAATTCTGATTCCTTATAAAGTCTTAAATTATCATAGATTATCATAGACTAAGGTACAGTAACTGTTGACCTTTTAACTTTATATTAACGGAGTTTCAGCACGTCAACAAATGTGCCCATTTATCTGCATTCATTTACTTACTTTGAAATCTTCACAATCACAAAATAACATCAGTAAATCTCGATGTGAAGTCAAGCACGTCACTAATAAGACCACTTAACTTTTGAGCCACCATGACCCGCTACCGAGTAACATTTGCAATAATATTCATAGTTGTGGGTGCGGTGGTGTAGTGGTGAGTTCGATGCCTTTGATTCAGAGGGTTCCAGGTTTGAATCAACCTCAAGCCACCGCGCAGGGACCTTGAGCAAGTCCTTCACTCGCAATTGCTTGTGCACTCTTGGCATAAAACTTCGATGCAGTGTCCGCGCTGTAGTCGGGAGCGCCTCTGAGTAGTGAGCTTGCAGTGGCGCTAAAGCGAATGCAATAAATGAACAAACAGCAGCAATCGATAACTGTTCCAGACATGCAATGGCTGACAGTTACTGTACCACTCCAGGCTAGATTGTCGACTTATGTTTAGAGAAGGCATTCCCTACAGGTCACAGCATGCAATACTTCACAGATTTAGGCATAGATAATCCTAAGCCTATGTAGAACAACTATGCACACATAATCTATATAAATAAAAATGTAACCGCGTTTGGCTCGGCTTCAAAGATCTCCGAACTTTCTTCATTGATTGCTTTCGAAACTTCACCAAAACGTTTAGTTCCAACACGGCCGGGTTTGCAGAATGCTTTTTGGAGAAAAGCGCAATCTTTTAAACCAAAAAAAGCAACTTTGCAAATTCTACTGTTTTGAACACATACGCCCGTCAATAAGCCTTGCCTTAAAATTCGGGCGCGTTTCAAATGGTGGTTCAGTGTGTTCCGTTTATGTAGCGCATTTCAACACATTCCATTGCAGCCTTTTTAACTGAAGCGTTTTAGGGCGCTCTCGATAAGCCTTGCCTTCCAATTCGGGCGCGTTTCAAATGGTGGAACGGTGTGAGGGAGGAAAGCAGGAAGAGGGAGCGGGACAAAGAGGGAGGAAGAGGGGGAGGGGAAAAGGGAGGGGGAGGGGGAGGGAGGTAGGAGGGATGGTTGAATGCTCTTTTCAGCCACAGCAACGCGTGGCCGGGTACGCTAGTATTATATAGAAATATAGACTTACCGAGGACTACAAGCAGTGCGGAGTACTTCCCATTTGTATCATCGCACGTGTATGTTCCGGCCGTTGAAGCGTTAGCATTTCTGATGATTAGAGTGTACGATTTACCGTCAGATTCTTCACGTCCATCATAGGTTTTAGTATCCTTAATACTACTACCGGCTTCCTTGATGGGTTTCGGATAATCAATGGCTCCCACAGGAGTGAATATCCACTTAATAAGGTTGCCAGATTTAAAGTTGGAAGTACACATTATTGTCACATCTTTTGTTCCTTCCAAAACTGCTTGGTTGATTGGACCCGTGATTGTACCACCAATTGTTCCTGAAAGATACAAAATGAGAAATATTACTTGGCTTTAGGCCTTCAACAGTTACAATATTGCAAAGAAGTTTCAACATTTTTAATTTAGAAATTACTTGGCTTTAGGCCTTGAACATCTAGAATAATAAAAAAAATTGCTCAATAGCACTCGTGACGGTTTATTGACACCAACGCTACAAGTATTACAGTAAATAAGAAGAGAATAAAGTGACAAAAAGAATAAAGTAAAAAAACAAACAATTGTTACTACAAACAATTGTTTTGTTTTTCTTGAATATTTAGGTGGATAAATAAGCTTTTAAACACTTTTTCCTAAGCCAATGGAGAGGTTTTAACCCCCTAAACCCCCTTTGCCTACGCCATGGTCTGTGTTTCGCCATTGACAACGGTTTTGATGCAGTTTTTTTCTCAGACTGCATTACGATCCTAAACAGTAGGCCTATTTGCTTAATTCTTCCACAGAACGTTTTATTGTTTCAGTTCAAATCAGTCGTCAGAATTATTTCCATGCTACGGTGCGAGTGAGCTAAAGAGATGGAAAACAATTATTGCGTCTTATAAGCTGCTGAATTGTTTTTAAATTTAATAGACTATTCATATGACGACGTTTCATCAACCACTTAGTCAATAATAACCTTGACCAAGCCGACAAGAAACTTAGTAAATTATTGACTCGGTTGCTTGTCTGCTTGCTCAAGGTCAAGTAAACCAGCTCAACAAAATCCTGGCTACGGCCTTCAACCAAGTGAAGCGTTGATGAGAATTCTCGTATTTTGACGTCTATTATAGTTTGCTCATAGTTGCAAGGGAAGAAAGTGTTATGTCCCAATATTAGGATTATTTATTATGTGAGTATCTTACGCATGCGGCATTATTAAGTAAATTTCGAAACTAACGATGCTTAGACTGTACGCCGCTTAGTAAAACAATCAATTAGACATAGGCCTACTATAGACTACTGCACCTGTAGGCTTATTATAGGCCTACTGCTGTATATTAGCCTACAGTGGTTCGTTTACAACGCATTCAAAATCTTACCCAGCATTGACGAGAACCAGAAGAGGTAGAAGATTTCTTTCGCCACAAAATCCATTTCGACTGAAAATGAAAATGATCTTAGTTCTGTCGTTAACACATTTCTTGCATACAGTGTTGGAAGTTCTGTCTTCTGTGAAGTTCTGTCTGCTATTAATAACGGTGCTAGCTGCAAACAATCATACACCGTGGTTCAATAGCGAAAAATTAAGTCAAACTTTTTCATATAATTATCTCTAATGCCTGATAATTAACCAGAATAAAAATGTTCAAATAATTATTTAGAGAATTGAACAAAGAATATGATTCCAACATATCACTATATAAACATGGCGCTATATAAATGTTCAGTTACAATTACAATTACAATATCACGTCATAATTTTGAATGGACAGAAAGATTATGAATCTTTTAGCTTCATCTGCAGAAATTTAGGTTTACCAGCAATTTTCTTTTTGGTTTTGTAACAAAGTATTTTAAGCATGAAAACAGTCTTTAATATATTTGGAAGAAATTCCAAGTAGTATAATAGTATTGGTTGATTTAAAGCTGGACTGTTCGGAGGTCATGATGTTGGAGAAATGAAGTATTGGTTCCTTGTTAGCATTTCAATGGTTTCTCTGGCTCTGTGCACAGGTTGGCACTGTTCTGTTGAAAATGAAAATACCCTTCTGGGGCGATTTGTGATAACAGGTAGGCCTAGAAGATGTTGTGACAGCAGAACGTTGCGATAATAGACTTCGTTAACTTTTTACTCCAGGATCACTGAAGACGAAATGGGAACGACCAAGCGTCGAAACCGCAACGAACGCTATTACAGACTTGCTGAAAACTTAAATTTCGGCAGAATGAAGTTGAAAGATTCGTATATTTCTATCCTTTCAAATTTACGACATGATATGTTGGAATCACATTGTTCGTTCAGTTCTCTAAATATTGTGAAAAGTTTAACATGATTAATCGTCAGGCATTCGAGATAAATAGTTTGACTTACTTTTAATTGAACCACGGTGCATATATAAAACAGAGCTGGATATAGTATAATTATATGCTTTGTGACGTAACAATCGACTTATTACGTCGATTGTTACGTCACCAACTATAATTATATATCTATCATCGCTAGGTTAATGTATTAATATACTTTCATTGCAGTAGGCCTATGATGATCAATGAACTTTAATACTGAGCATGCTGGCTGCTTGGTAGATGCCACAATATCTGTATTGTAGCATTTTATTATAATGTATGGCGAGACTAGGAATTGCGCAAGTCTTGATACTGCTCGAAAACAAAATAATGTTTACCAAGATTTCAAAATCATTTTTTGTTTGTGTTTACTACTATGCCTGGTGAATAAAGATTTATGCAATTATTAGAGTTTGCAAAGTTCTGTCATATATATTGGTGTTGAGTGTAAAACTGCTCATTTATATAATATGGTTCTGTTTAAGTAGCTGTCTTTTGCTGTTCACACGTGGGACGGTTTACGGGTTCGCGGACGTTTCGTCCACGGACGATTCGTCTACGGACGATTCGTCCAGCGGTGGTTGAGTAAAAACAGATTGATGAAAAGAATTCTTGTAACGTGAAAGCGGGATTAAGGAAAATATGTTTTCCTGAAATGGAAGTGGGATTGATGGAAAGATTTCAAAGCTTAAAGAGAAGTTTTGTGGTAAAAAATATAGTTTTTAGTGGAAATTGGATGAAAAAACGTAGTTTTTGCTTAAATAGAAGTTGGAATGATGAAACAAATTCTTTGCAAATTGGAAGTTGGATATGCGAAGCATTGTTCTTGCTCAAATAGATGTTGGAACGATTAATTGAACGTGTGTCTAAACGGAAGCTGGATTTATTCAATTTATTCCGTGTGACGAATCGTCCGTGGACGAATCGTCCGTTGACGAAACGTCCGCATACGGGTTTACGACTGTCATATATCGCTATACATGTAGCACAACTTTCCAATATAATGCAATAAGGCGAAAGCTGGGTGCGACTTTGCCAGAGGTTTCACACAGTTACAGTAAACTTATACACTGTAGCTGCAAGAAGCGTTGCGTTGGAAGATCCAAAAAGGTTGCTTTGGTGTGTTAAATCACTTCTGGTCTGCACAGATCTGTGTCATTGTGGTGGTGTAGACAAGTGTGTCCATAAGTAATTTATGAAATAATGTGATCCGTAATATTGATGAAATAATGCATATAGTAGCAGGAGTGTCATCATCCAACACATTGAACTCCATGGGGATCCATTTAACCCAATTGATACTTTTATAACCCTTGGCTGATACATATATGCCTCATTCATCACTGTTTACTGCTTCTCTATCAAACTGGTCTTTAACTTTTCTCTATTTCTTGCTTGTGTCTTTATAACTGCGTCATTTGCTTGGTCTGTATCCAGGGACTTTTTTTATAGTTGTTTGTTTCCTACCTGCATGGCGAAGATTGGTAGTTTATTATGATGTACGAAACCTGAGTGAGAATTGACCTCTGTACAACATTTACTACGTTTTATATTATGAGTAGCACACCCCCGATTCTTGAATATTTAGAAAGAGCACAACAAACTGATTGCATGCAAAAAGTTTCAAGCCTCTAGCCCATTTTTTGTCCAATATATCAGTCCAAACTTGGCAGATCATGCCGATTCGCGCAATCCGCGTCTTGCTTAACTTAAAAAATTAATATCTCTGTCAATTTTTGAGATATTCTGCTGATGTTTTCATTGTTTTGTTATTACTTTATTAGCATGTAGTTTATGCATAAAATTTTCATAAAAATCCAAGGGGTGTGGTGTACACCCCTGGTTGATTTGACATGAACATTTCTTAAAATTGAAAAAAAATGGGAAATATTTTTCAATTCAGTAAATGTGCACACGTCCTATCATTTTCAGCTTTAATAGCTGATTCCGAATATATTAAATTTTTCCTTGTAGGTGGAAAATGCACAATGTTACAGTAACAAAACGGACTATCAGCCTTGCAGTAACTGATTTAAGCATAATCACCATAAGCATACACCCAAAATTCCCGATATCAAGAAAGTCTAATTTTGAATTTTTCTGTCATTGCAAAGACAATCAGCAAAGTAAGAGCAGCTTTGAGTTTTGACTTAGAACAGCAACAGCAGGACACAGAAAAGAAGATGAGGATCAGGAGAGAGATGTATGGCAATATAGGCCTCCAGCAATAATGTAAAGCATTACAAGAAGAGAAAAATTCAAATCCTAGCGGTAGGGCAGAAATATAACTTAAAAATTACAAGACAGAGAGAAAGAAAGTAATATGGGAAGAAAGATGAAATTGAGAGAGCTTAAAAGAGGGCAACAGCACATGGCTAAGCAAAATGTTTCCTGGATACAGAACGAAGTAAAACAAGGCTGCAGATGTGAAGAGAGAACAGTTGAAGTTCAGTTGGCACAAAAGACAAATTTGGTGGCAACGACCTAGCAGAACCCTTGCAAACTAATGTAAAAATAAATAAAAATTTAAACAAATGGCCACAAGTTGTAGATGAATGAACTATACCCTAAATTGACTCACACACAAAAGGAGAAAAGGCCATTACCTTTCTCAAACAAGCATACAAAGATAGAGAAGCAGATAAAATTGTGTTGATGTAAGAAGTGACACTCTGCATGGATGAAGTGGACACTGAAGAGGTTCAGGGTGAGACTTCTGCCAGAATGGAATACAGGATCTTATTTGCTGTATTGTAGCCTTTCGGATGTCAGAAAATAGTTTGCTGATTGTGTCATTCAATTCAAGTGGAGGAATTGATTATTCATTCCAGGTATGCTTGAAGACCGCCTGTTGATTTGGAGGGCTTTTGTCCCCATCCCAATGAATGACCTTGCTGTTTAAGAATATATGCCCTTGTTAAAATTTCCTTGATACCAGTGCAAATCTGAGATGGTGGAGTAAGCTACCTTGGATTGAGGAGCGGTCTGGGAGCAGGTTTTCTGGTTGTTCCCTTGGTTGGTTCTTTATTAATCTGTGGTTTATATTGGTGAGATGATTCAAGTAGGATACAAGAGGGAGGATGAAATGATCTTTTTCTTTCTTTTCGTTTTCAAGGCAGGGCTTTTTGTGATTTGGCGACAATGTATGTTGATGGGGTGAAAAATTATCGATAATCCGTGGTGGAAATTAAAGGGTCAGGGAGTCGAACTCCCTCCTGGAAATTGTAGGGAGTGAAGTCATTTCCGTGGTTGATCTCGTTAGTAGATTTCATTATTTGTGCTATCCATTCCAGGCCGTAGATTCCTTCGCTCTGCAACGCATGGTGACCTGGTTGTTCCTATGGCTCGATCTTCCACAGTGCTGCATAGAAGTTTTGCTATGGTCTTTCTGGAATACGTTGCCTACAGATTAGTCTCCGTAATGAACTTCTTTGTCTTTTTTTGCCCCTTTTTCGCAAGCGTTTGAAAACCATTCGTTTTGATTATAGTTTGGTGTCAAATCGGGAGCGCCTCTGAGGAGTTCTCTTGAAGTGGCGCTATATAAATGTTCGATTACAATTAAAATTATTTGGCTGGTAATTATAGGACAAACTTTGTTGCTTGATGAGTAGTCTCCCTTCAAGGAGCTGTTGAATTCTGTTTCTTATAGCCATTCCGGTTTGTGTCAATATCTGTTCAATGTCTTGCTTGAGAGATCCATTTGGTTCTGAGGGTGTAAAGATCCAAGTCTGTCAAGGCTCTGTTGAATAGACTGGGGAAGAGTTCTCCAATTTTCTAAATGACACCTGGTCTGCACTGCTTTATATAATCCCTTAGAAATCTGAAAGAAGTCTGGATTGGCGGATTTGGTGGGTTGATCAGGAGGTTTAGAAGACAGTGGCTTGGTTCGACGTGAAGAAAAATGACCCGGGAGAAGTGGGGGGATAACTGGGATGACTGGGGGCTAATTTTCATGGAAGATTTCCGAATGTTGAAACGAAAGGGTGGAGCGATGATCGCGATATGAGCTATCATCCATCTTGGAGCGGTTAGTATATATTATATAATATCACACAACCAAAAACCGTGGATACAACTCAAAAGCGGTTACTTAAATAAGTAACAACTAACAAGGTCTTAATTCGTGAAGAAACTAGTCCCAGATTTAAGTGAAAATATGACATTTTGCTATAATAGTAGTCTCACTGAAGGTTTTGAGAATGACCCTATAGGCTATAGAACCTTCTTAACACATTGCAAAAATATCGATTTGTTCTGAATTAGGTACAGCGTATAAATTATGATTTTGATTCTAGCCTTCTAATTGCGATCGCTTTCGCATCCGTCCAATTGTAGCCTCTAGTCGAGTGCAGCCGTGGCCTATTATAGGCTATGTGCGATGCCAGCATGCATTGTGTGATTTGTGTCTGTTATAAGTATTCTCGCTATCATCGCCTTCATTACACGAACTGACATCAATGCCGCCGGTGTAAAGGTTTCAAATTACCGCCTCCTAAACATTACCCCCGGTAACTTGAAACCGGTTTCAGATTACCCCCCGGAAACTAGATTTACATCAATCACCGCATTTATTGTACTAAAAACTCAGAAAAATCATCCCGCTTCTGGTTTTGGTCTGAAGATTTCCATCCGTCATTCCACTTCGTGGTTTGCTATCAATATTTTGATCGAAAAAAAATAATAGCCTCGAAGCCATTTTCTCCATGTAAACTTCAGCGGCGAGTAGTATTTTATTTACAGATGAAAATGCTGATAACAAACCACAAAGTGGGATGACGGATGAAAATCTTAAGAATAAAACAAGAAGCGGGATGATTTTTCGGATATTTTTAGTGCAATAAATGCGATGATGGATGCAATTTACAATTTGCAGGGGGTAATGTTTAAGAGGGGGTAATCTGAAACCTTTACACCGAGAAATGATCTCAGCTCCTGATATGCGCTTACAATCTCAGAGAAAGTTCAGTAGCCTAAACCAAAATCATTTCTCGATTACAAACCTGGGCAACACGCATTTTCTCGTGTCACTTTCTGACACAAAATGCAGCAGGTCCAATCCAAAGAATTAGCCTACCGCTTGGCACTCCATTTATTGAATGTACTAAGTTAGGTAAGCTTATAGTATGATAATGTTTTGCCAACATACCGAAACCACCCAAATTTTCTTAAAATAATCAATTAAAAGAAATATAAAATATTTTAGCAGACCTTCAACGTCGAAAATGCCGGAAAATACCAACCGGAAGTCTCCAAAATTAGCGCAAAACATTTAAATTGTCACTACGCAGCCCAGTAATTTAATAGCCCAAATTGACATAATAAACGCTACCAAAATATGATCAAATTTCTTTTTTCTCGAATGCAATTCAAGATGTGCACACGTTCAGTTCGCTTAGTAAGAGCATTAAATAACTTATAAAAAATAGTCGTGCCAATGCACAATGCTGGGGGTTGATGACTTTAACAGAACGCACTAATGTCATGTCATGTTATTACGCCGACGTCGCTACGTGACGGTTGGCTACATGAGTGGACCCAGGCGCGCATTAAGGCTAATGCGGGCCCCGCATTAAGGCTAGTGCGGGCCCACATTAAGGCTAGTGCGGGCCCGGGTGCTGAGGTGATCTTGCGCGCCCTCTTCTCAGTCTTCTGAAAGCCACCGGTTCATCATGGAGACAAAACTATGTATCAGGGCCCTCTTATGGTCATCGTAGGCCTTAGGCACTTTTGCATAGGCTATTAATCTATTCGTAGGCCCCTCGGGCCTATCCAACTCAAGTTACTCACCTCTGTATTAGGGTTCCCGGACAATTCGGAGCGGGACAATTGGGAGCGGACAATTCGGACCGGACAATTCGGAGCGGACAATTCGGAACCGGACAATTTGGAGCGGACAATTTGGAGCGGACAATTCGGAGACGGACAATTTGGAGTAAATTCTGGAGCGGACAATTCGGACCCAGACAATTGGGAGCGGACAATTTGGAGCGGACAATTCTGAGCGGACAATTCGGAACCGGACAATTTGGACCGGACAATTTGGAGCGGACAATTTGGAGCGGACAATTCGGAGCAGGCAATGCATAACAGTCAAAATTAATGATGGAACTCAGATTTTCATACCCATCTCCATCACCCAAATAGACCTACAGGAGGCTTTACTTTTTCTGCCAGGTGTCTTAAGGCTTTTCTTTTTCCATGAGTTCTTCGCACTGGGACTGGAGTGCCTCTGATTAGGTTGTACCGGTACTGTGAGAGGCTCTTAATAAGTCCAAATATAGAATAGAAATAGGTTGACCGGATGGGCCACTGGACATTAGTCAATACTAAAATTAGTCAGCTTAGCACCCCACCGTCCCTCAGTCTGCGTGTAGTCTACGCAGGGCCGGATTAACCAGTACGCCATGTCTGCCATGGCGGCGGGCCCCCCGTCGTCAGGGGGTCCCCCGTCCGTGACCAACAAGAATTTTTAGGTCCACATTCCCATTGATTCAACTTCACTCCAAGGACAGTGATGTGTAGATTCATGTCAATTGCTGATAGGTTTTTATTAAAGCAATCAATGGCCCCTATAGGCCTATAATTTATATCTGCCATCTATAATCATGATTTTGTCGCTAATCCATACTTTAAATAAATCTTCGAAGCACTGATGAGGGGAAATAAAATTGCATAAAGTTGCATTTGAAGTGTCACGTGGGATCAATTTCGCGCTGAAACCTTTTGGCAATCGTCAATCGGTTATGCCTTGAGGAATGCTGCATGCAAAAAAGTTCAGAATGTGCTCAGAGTTTTAACGGTTTTCGATGTGCTAGCTGGATGCTGACACGATTTTAGACTTGTTTATACTCGCATCGGAAAAGACATAATTATTTTGGTGGTTTAGAAGCTACAGTATACTACTGTATATATTCTCTATTCAATTGAAATGTTTCAGTTCGTTATGCTGTGCAAACAGTGGCGACGACCAAGGCCATGGTAGTTATCTATCAGGTCGAAGAAATTAATGTACGGAAGATATCAAAATTTCAAAGAATATTTGACAGGTCATAAAAGGCAGGTCAAGAGCAAAATAAGCAGGTCAAGTCATGTGACCTATATAGGCCTATGGTATAGCGCCGCCACTGTTTGCAAACGCAGAGACTATATAGGCCTATACTAAATCACCAGCTTCTCTTGCCATGGTGCAGAACACTGAAGCTCTTCAATCTACATTCCCAAGGTATCCATTGCTCTCCGTATGTATGCTACAACTTACAAGACTAGTACAAGTGCATGATGGACCATTGATGGTAGGCCTATACATATCCAACTGCAATGGTGAAACATCTTAGATCCTTCATCAAAATGGCATAGGCCTAATTCAAGAATAATCTGTGGAGAACAATGACAAGAAAACGCCTAACTGCAGTGGAACTTCTCAGTGTTGATAGTGATTCATTACACCGTTTCTTTTAATGACATTTTTAACCAGCTTGCACACTGCCAAGAGTAAAAAATGTTGACCAAATTTTTTCTCAGTCCCAAAAGTTTATGACCTTTTTTTAGTCATTCGATTAAGCCTTCATGGGGGGGGGGCAAAACCCATGGAAAAGGTACCATTTTCCATGGTGAAAAAACTGACTCTGGGCCTTCTTGGGGTGGAGGCTCAGCCCCAAGCCCCTGATAAACTCCGCCTATGATTACAGGCATGCATGCAATAACATGTGAGAGGAACATGGTCACAGAAGGTCAAGGTGGATTAAGGGCCCCCCGGAGAATATGGCGGTGGGCCCCCCGAGAGCTTAATCCGGCCCTGAGTCTACGTCTACTTGTTCGTATGTCTTTTGCCCGTTTGTCTTCGATGATTTGGCAGTAGTCATAGGGCTGCTGCTTTAAGCTAAATTTAAACCTTAAGTTGCAGTAAAATATATTAATGGTTTAGCTATAATAAGAAACCTGACTAACAAGCATAAAAGAATAGGACTATGTTTGTAAGAAAACTGCAATGAATTAAATGAGCTGCCCATAGATTGGTAATTTAGTGCATTTAACTAATAATTTCAGTTGCTTAGTTTAAGCTTTGGAATGCAGTGTCTTGAAGATCGTATAGGACGTTTGTTTGGTGCCGTACGTTTAAGTATTTTATTGCCACACTGTTTTTGATCGACGCAGGCATGTGATGTTTCTGATGTTTCAATTCGACACAAATATTATTGTTTTATATAGACTACACTCCGAATTGTCCGGGTCCGAATTGTCCGGGCCCGAATTGTCCGTCTCCGAATTGTCCGGTCCAAATTGTCCGTCTCCGAATTGTCCGCTCCCAATTGTCCGCTTCCAATTGTCCGCTCCGAATTGTCCGGGTCCGAATTGTCCGGGTCCGAATTGTCCGCTCCCAATTGTCCGTCTCCTAATTGTCCGCTCCAAATTGTCCGTCTCCAAACTGTCCGGTCCGAATTGTCCGCTCCCAATTGTCCCGCTCCGAATTGTCCGGACACCCTGTATTAGTATGTATACCGTGTTTACTATTGAGTAGAGCCAACGGGCACATCTGCAGAATGGACAACAGCAGAAAAATCAAAACACTGATATGAAAACACTGACGTATGAAACACTGATATGAAAACACTGACGTATGGACGGGACAAACAAGAGAGGACGTCCGCACAGGGAATGGCTCGACGACATCTCCGAATAGAGCAGAGCCTCGCTTCAGGAGCTGAGCAGAGCGGCGCTGGATAGGAAAAAATGAAAGGACCTGGTGAAGAAGGCATCGGACACATACGGGCGCTGAGCCCACGGTTGCTGCTGCTGCTGCTGCTGATGATGATGACCTCAAAAGTGGTGGATATTTTTGCAATAGAGAAGGCGCGCATTTCGAATTTAGACCTCCGTAGTAGGTTAGCCGTAGACTTGATTGAGTCATTTCACACTTGCCAAATTCGTTACATTTTTCCGCTCTTTTAATCAACAAACCCAACAGCTTGGAGAATTTAAGTAGGGCCTATGGGTGATTGATGATTAGGCTAATAATTTAGGAGATGAAGCAATTTTTGTGATTAGCCTACTTTTGGATAGTATTCTACATGTAGTTCAATTTTTCTCTGCTGATATGGAGAAGAATAAAATTATGTTTCCTTAGATAAATTTGTTAAAATAATAAAAATCTGGCCAGTTTATTTTAATTTAACTTTGGTGTGAAATATGCAAATTTCGTAAAGGAACCAGACGTTTTGCACAGCTTTGTTGTTTGAAATCGAATGGGGTTTCAAGTATTTAAGAGGCCCACCACCTAAGCTCTGCACAGAGGCCGCCAAGAGTATAGGCCTACACACAGTGAAGGAGATCGAGATAGGCCTAAAGGAAGTGGTAGTAGGCCTACACAGGCTGACAGCAGACTCACTGCGACCAACGGTCATGGAGGAAGAATGAAGGGAAGCGAACAAGAGTAGGAGCAGGTTAGGTCATGCTGGACTGGATAATAACAAAAATGGATATGGAAAGTTTGAGGAAGATGTCCAACATCGAGATTAATGGCGACGTCGGACTTTTCAGCTTCGGATGCAGAGAACTAGAGTTATAATAGGTTTCAGAAAGAGTTATAATTGGTTTCAGAAAGAGTTATAATAGGTTTCAGAAAGAGTTATAATAGGTTTCAGAAAGAGTTATAATAGGTTTCAGAAAGAGTTATAATAGGTTTCAGAAAGAGTTATAATAGGTTTCAGAAAGAGCTAAAATAGGTTTCAGAAATAGCTATAATAGGTTTTAGAAAGAGTTATAATATGTTTCAGAAAGAGCTATAATATGTTTCAGAAAGAGTTATAATAGGTTTAAGAAAGAGCTATAATAGGTTTCAGAAAGAGCTATAATAGGTTTCAGAAAGAGTTATAATAGGTTTCAGAAAGAGTTATAATAGGTTTAAGAAAGAGTTATAATATGTTTCAGTAAGAGCTATGATAGGTTTCAGAAAGAGTTATAATAGGTTTCAGGAAGAGTTATAGGCTAATAGGTTTCAGAAAGAGCTATAATAGGTTTCAGAAAGAGTTATAATATGTTTCAGAAAGAGCTATAATAGGTTTCAGAAAGAGTTATAATATGTTTCAGAAAGAGCTATAATATGTTCCAGAAAGAGTTATAATATATTTCAGAAAGTAAGAGTTATAATACATGTAGGTTTCAGAAAGAGTTATAATAGGTTTCAGAAAGAGCTATAATAGGTTTCAGAAAGAGTTATAATAGGTTTCAGAAAGAGCTATAATAGGTTTCAGAAAGAGTTATAATATGTTTCAGAAAGAGCTATAATAGGTTTCAGAAAGAGTTATAATATGTTTCAGAAAGAGCTATAATACTTTTCAGAAATAGCTATAATAGGTTTCAGAAAGAGTTATAATAGGTTTCAGAAAGAGCTATAATAGGTTTCAGAAAGAGCTATAATAGGTTTCAGAAAGAGCTATAATAGGTTTCAGAAAGAGTTATAATATGTTTCAGAAAGAGCTATAATAGGTTTCAGAAAGAGTTATAATAGGTTTCAGGAAGAGTTATAGGCTAATGGGTTTCAGAAAAAGCTATTATAGGTTTCAGAAAGAGTTATAATATGTTTCAGAAAGAGATATAATAGGTTTCAGAAATAGCTATAATAGGTTTCAGAAAGAGTTATAATATGTTTCAGAAAGAGCTATAATAGGTTTCAGAAAGAGTTATAATAGGTTTCAGAAAGAGTTATAATAAGTTTCAGAAAGAGTTATAATATGTTTCAGAAAGAGCTATAATAGGTTTCAGAAAGAGCTATATTAGGTTTCAGAAAGAGCTATAATAGGTTTCAGAAAGAGTTATAATAGGTTTCAGAAAGAGTTATAATAGGTTTAAGAAAGAGCTATAATATGTTCCAGAAAGAGGTATAATATATTTCAGAAAGTAAGAGTTATAATACATGTAGGTTTCAGAAAGAGTTATAATAGGTTTCAGAAAGAGCTATAATAGGTTTCAGAAAGAGTTATAATAGGTTTCAGAAAGAGTTATAATAGGTTTCAGAAAGAGCTATAATAGGTTTCAGAAAGAGTTATAATAGGTTTCAGAAAGAGTTATAATAGGTTTCAGAAAGAGTTATAATAGGTTTCAGAAAGAGTTATAATATGTTTCAGAAAGTAAGAGTTATAATAGGTTTCAGAAAGAGTTATGATAGGTTTCAGAAAGAGCTACAATAGGCAGGGGCTTCTATCCCCCCCTAAGCAGCCGGGCGCAATACATATTCTTCCCCCCTCCTAATGGGCCGACCTACTTTCCCGCCGACTCCCGGCAACATGTAATCTTGTCCCATAACTACATGTATAGGGAATGAATGTTTCTGGGGGCAGAGACAAACAAGCATCCAGCAGACGATCACCGAAACACGTAGCGCCAAGACGGGGAGGGGTTTTGGGTGTGATATGCGTCCCTCCCCCACATTAGAAATTTTTTGCAATTTCCGCATTGCAATTTCTGCAAAACTATAAAATACAATGTAGGCCCACATAATAATGATGTTGTTTTTCTAAGTGTTCAAGGAACAAAATATTTTGAAATTTGAGAGACATTTCTGACAACATTTTTTAGTCTTTCGCCTAATTTTCCTCCTTGAAACATACATTTACTTCCCCTAAATGATGATGTATAACCTAATTTTTAGTGGGCCTACTTGGATGCTTTGCAGTCAAATTCTTCTACTGACGGGATAACTGCACTTGCATAAACCTGTCAAATTTATATAGGGGGGGGATCAATGTAGCATTATATAGCCTACTTTTTATGGAGGGGGGAAATTATTCTATATACCTGTTCACAAGACCTATCGATTTTTCTGGAATTTTTTCATTCCTGGGGAACTCCCTCCCAGAGATGTCTAGATTAAACACTGCATTTAGTTGTATGCCTACAAATATAGTATTTGTACAAGTATTAACATTACATCAAATCATTATAATATGATTGTATCATTTATTTGAATAGTAGGCCATAAATAATATTATTATAATTAGGGCCCTAGGTAATAGTAAATTTTATCGTGGCGTATTAAAACAGTTCATGTGATGAAATAGTGTACATAGTAATACAATTGTAGCTAATAACTAATACAATGTTAAAAAATGTTTATGGGGAAGTAATTTATGGGGAAACTTCTTCCTAGAGATGACTAGATTAAACACTACCTCCATGGCTGGCCTTCCCCCCATATCGACGTGAGTTTTGGCTTTCTTCTGTTTCCCCCCTGTTTTTCACTGGGCGCAAGTCGCGCCCGCCTATACATGGGATAGAAGCCCCTGACAATAGGGTTCAGAAAGAGTTATAATAGGTTTCAGAAAGAGTTATAATAGGTTTCAGAAAGAGTTATAATAGGTTTCAGAAAGAGTTATAATAGGTTTCAGAAAGAGTTATAATAGGTTTCAGAAAGAGCTATAATAGGTTTCAGAAAGAGTTATAATAGGTTTCAGAAAGAGCTATAATAGGTTTCAGAAAGAGTTATAATAGGTTTCAGAAAGAGCTATAATAGGTTTCAGAAAGAGTTATAATAGGTTTCAGAAAGAGCTATAATAGGTTTCAGAAAGAGTTATAATAGGTTTCAGAAAGAGTTATAATAGGTTTTAGAAAGAGTTATAATAGGTTTCAGAAAGAGTTATAAAAGGTTTCAGAAAGTGTTATAATAGGTTTCAGAAAGAGTTATAATAGGCTTCAGAAAGAGCTATAATAGGTTTCAGAAAGAGTTATAATAGGTTTCAGAAAGAGTTATAATAGGTTTCAGAAAGAGTTATAATAGGTTTAAGAAAGTAAGAGTTATAACAGGTTTAAGAAAGTAAGAGTTATAATAGGTTTCAGAAAGTAAGAGTTATGGGCAATAACATAATATCTTCTAACATTATTTCTCTTATTTAAAGAAGCCAGTCAAAATGTTTGACCAGCGTGCCCTACGTTCTTTAAAATAGCCTAGCACTATCATCTACGCCGTTTACGTGCCATTCGGCGATCTTTCTCTTCGTCGATTTTTTCATCTATGGTCCATGCTTTCATCTGTTCCCGCATTGACTACTGTAACTCATTACTCATTGGGCTACCTAAACTCCGCCCTGCTCCTCTCCAATCGGTAAGCTTACTTAATGCATCTGCTCGTTTGATTGCTCGCCTTCCTCGTTTCTCTCACAGTTCGGCTTTCATGACTGAGCACCTTCACTGGCTTCCTTTGACTGCCCGGATTCAATATAAAATTCTTTTTCTCAAGATGTTTTTGGGTCTAGAGCCTCGCTACCTTTGTGATCTCATTAGGAAGCCTTTCTCAGCTACCGTTGGCCGTCCTCTCCGCTCTTTAGTCTTAGATCGTCATGATCTTCTTGTTCCACGATCTCGGACAGCCACAGCCCAACACCGCGCCTTTGCCTCTGTCTGCCCTTTACTGTGGAATGGCCTTCCTACTATTATTCGTGCTCAGATTTTATCTGGAGTAGTGTGCCATCGACAATGGCAACTTTTGAAGTTGTTTCTCCTTTATTCTCCAACCCACCGTTTGGTGATACGACTTATAGAGACTCTTTATCCAAAATATTTTCAGATTCCAAGCATATTTAGGACTGGCGCGAACCAGTTGAAGTTTAGATGATTGCGCATATTCCGGCAATTTACTACTAATGAATAATGAACTGCTTTGCTACTTACTTTTTAGCATAAAATTTGTCTTGGTCAGTAAATCAATCAGTCAATCAATCATTCAATGAATCAGAATTTATATGTCACCTCGTCGAGATACCTACTCAGAGGCGCTCCCGGCCGAGATCAAGCGGAAAACAATCTTCGACCGTTTTTAAAACTGAAGTTTGAGAGATGTGTCGAATAGTCAAATTCCAGGTTGTTGGACCAACCACAGAGAAGGAATGGCTCTGCATTGTCACACTACGAGTGAAAGTAACCAATGAGTCACCAAGAACAGCAGAGCGCAATGCGCGGCTGCCCTTGCAAATGTAAAGTGGGAGGCAGAGTTCACGCAGATAAGACGGTGCTCAGCCTGATAAGCATCGCCACGAAAGAGATGCTGTCCTGATTTAAATGGGCTGCGAGAAAGGAAAGGCTAAACAGTAAAGTACCAAGTCAAGCTGCTACTGCATGTTTATTAGTTGGTAGTGCCGCTAAATTTGTAAGACTTCCGAATGTGACAGAGCATGCCACCACAACAATTCGGAAATCATGTTGGAGAAGGTCTTATGTCTGTATTATACATCCAAGTTTTCCAATATGGAGCAACAAGGTCACTTTGAAGATTTCCGGCCCATTATAATTATATCATGCATCCTTTTCCACATCCATAGAGAATGAGCAGATGACGACCAGATCCCATGGAAGGATCCGGTGCCTACGTTTCTAGTACAGGAACACATCGATATCATTCTTCCATTCCTTACTATGATGTGCAACCGCTCGATTCGTGAAGCACAGCTTCCAGTCTCTCAGAAACAATCGATTCTGCATCTGGTGCTGAAGTGGGAGGGCCTAGATGCAGAAGATCCGGGGAACTATCGCCCAATCGCCAATGTAACATTTTTATCTAAAATTCTTGAGCGTATCATTGCTAATCAATTAATTGCTTACTTGGATGTAAATGATTTGCTCCCTTCCCATCAATCTGGGTTCCGTAAGAATCATTCGACTGAGACTCTTTTACTCCGCCTTTTATCTGATCTCTATGGTGCTATGGATACAGGACGCGTCTCTCTTCTGCTTTATTTGATGTTAGCTCGGCTTTTGACTTCGTCGACCATAACATACTCCTCCAACGCCTTTCTACCTCTTTTGGCGTTGTGGATCAGCCTCTTACAATGTAAGTGGCTTCATTCTTTTTTAACGGAACGTACCAATTCTGTTGTCTTTGGTACATCCAGATCTGTCTGGGTTCCTGCTCCATTTGGAGTCCCTCAGGGTTCTGTTTTGGGGCCATTGCTGTATATTATTTATACGTCTGGCATAGGATCACTGCTGACATCTTGTGGTCTTTTTCACCAGCTTTATGCTGATGATGTTCAAGCGTACACCCACTGCCACCCTGACAATAGTCTGGAAGTAGTTCAGCAAATGTGTCATGCTATGGATAAGCTGGCTAGCTGGTTAGCCTCTAACCGCCTCCTACTTAATGCTTCCAAAACTCAATTCATCTGGTTGGGTGGACGTAGACGACTGGCAAATGTTGATCGTTGATCAACCAGCTGACTCGTGGCTGTTACTACCAAATTCGTCAGCTACGGGTCATCGCTCGCTCCTTATCAGAGAACTCTGCTGCTACCCTTGTTCATGCTTTTGTTACCAGCCGCTTGGACTACTGTTGCTCTATTCTGGTTGGTTTGCCTCTATTATTGATATCCCGACTTGACCGTGTTCTTCGGTCTGCAGCCCGGCTAATTGGTCGAATCCCCAAATATGCATCCGTTTCATCTTACATTCGTGATACTCTACACTGGCTCCCTATCTCACAGCGCATCGAATACAGAATTGCTTCACTGGTTTGGCGTTGTCTCCTTGGCTGTGCCCCGACTTATCTGTATGAACTCTGCTGTCCATTATCTGTTGTCCTTTCTCGCAGAGCCCTTCGCTCTGCCTCTAGCGGTAAGCTTTTGGTCCCGCGTGTTGAATCATCAACCTGTCAGCGGCGTGCTTTCTCAGTTGTAGGTCCTTCTGTCTGGAATAGTCTCCCGTTGCAGATGCGCTTGCTGCCTAGGGTCGACTCGTCAGTGTTCTACAAGCTCCTTAAAACTTTTTTGTTTCACCGTGGTTGGACTGGGAGCGCTTCTGAGTTGATTTCTTGAAGAGGCGCTATATAAATTCTGGAAATGAATGAATGAATGAATGAAAGGACGAGGTTATTGAATTTTACGGTGATGACTTCTGATGAACTTCTTGAGCTTTTTGCCGTTTTTCTAGATGACATTCAACTACATGGAATGTGTTTCCGCTATCCAGCAGCTGTATTATGATGGTAAGAGCCATTTAAACATTTAAGATGTGGAAATTCCTCTCACAATATGAACCCCGACGCGGTCTGCGGCCAGTATCAAGGAAATCTCGTGTCTTTCTTGTGGCGAGCAAGTCTGGAAGTGTCACTCTTTGTGACTCACACAATATTATAACACCAATTAAGTAGGCCTACTGTTTCCAGAGCGCATAAAAAATAGTTTCTCCCCAAAATGACCTGAATTTGCTCTCCATGCTGTCCACCGACAAGAACAGGGAGGTTGCTAAGGTTGCCACAGACACGCTTAGTTTTTCACTTTCACTTCTAGGACTTGTCTGAGCTGCTGGTTGCGCTGGCGCTCTTTGACGATTATTTTTAAGTGGATACGCAGAGACTCATGGCAATGCCCCTAAACGAATATTCAGGTTCTGTGAGATCATTAAAACGAATTCCACCTTTCCATGAACCTATCACAAAGCAATATATTTCCGTTGTTAAATCAATCATGACATTCTTCAACACGTTGAAACTATCTGATGACTTTCTACAGCATGATCGAAGTCCACATTATTGGAGCTCGAACGTAACAAAAGAGCCATGTGATTCTCAAATCCGTTAAAGTGGTTAACTGTAGGCTATCTCATAAGTAGAGTAGGTACCTCAGTGCAAAAATTTAACTCTTCGTCAAGACAAAGTGCAGAACAAAAGCCGTTCTTGCTACAGGTCGTAGAGAAACACAAGAGGCTATGCTAAGAGCCAACCAAGACGGCAGCCATCCATTTGGTAAAAATCAAATGACTGACAATTTCAACGGCAAATGTTGATACTCTTGGCTACATTTTCATGACCTTGTTTTCTTGTAAGTTTTGCAGTCAATAGCCTACAACTAGGCCTACATAAAATCTACTCATTCCAACATGGCTTTAGTAACATTTGTCAGAAAATTAATCAAATTGCATACCTCAGAATTTATGGCTGACTTGTATTCAATTATCACTAGTAATGCTAGTACCGATGTCTTGATAAGTTTTATGAGAACCATTAGCAAATTATGAAAATTTCGTCAGCTCCGCGCCAGTCCTAAATATTAATATTTGCTTTAAATTTTTTTACCTGTGACCTACTAACACATGGCGTCACCAAATGGCGGGTTGGAGAACAAAATTGAACCACTTTCATTTTTTAGAACCACAATAATCTGGAGGCTTTACTTTTTCTGCCAGATGTCTTAAGACTTCTTTTTCCAGGAGTTCTTCGCACTGGGAGCGCCTCTGATTAGGTTGTACTGTGAGAGGCGCTTTATAAATCCAAAAATAGAATAGAATAGACTGTTGAGAGACCATACTTTCCAAAATAAATTTACAATAATGATATAGCCTAATTATAAGATCCTGCGATTTAAACCAATTAATTAGCTGCTAGTTAAAGCTAATAAATTTGATGTGTGGGAGAACTTTGTCAAAGTTTCGTCGACGATAACTTCGTATTTATGATTGTTGCCGTAGCCTATAGCATATTCTTGCCAAGAAATTTAATCATTTCTGAAAATGCGGGCCCTAACAGCTGCGGGCCCGGGTGCTGCAGCACCCTTAGCACCTACCTTAATGCGGGCCTGAGTACACCAAAGTAGGCTACTCCAGCAAGATCTGTCCTTTACGGTCCGCAATAACGCCGCTCCGGATAAACCGGTCCACAGCGTGATGTTATCAAGCCAGCATATTCTAGGTCTACCGCAACCACGAACACCCTGCACCAATCCCGTCATGACATTATTTTCAATATTGTCCTGCTGTCGCAGGATGTGACCGAAGTATCGTAATTTCCGGGTTTTGACATGGCATAATAACTGGCTTTTTGTCCCTGCTAATTTGTAAACTCGTTCATTAGTCAACAATTCTGTCCATTAAATATGTAGTAGTTTCCTGATGCATTTGTTTTCGAAAGCCTGTATAAGTATTTCCTCCTCCTTCTTTAGAGTCCACGTCTCACAACCGTATAGTATGTTGCCACTGGCCACACTAAGGCCCTCGTCAGTCGTAGCTTTGTCTTGGAGCTGATTGCCTTGTTCTTTCAAACCTTTGTCAACTTATTCATGACTGATGTACCCATAGCTAACCTTGACTTCACCTCTACATTACAGTCTACATCTTTCGTTACCTTGCTTCCCATATTATAGACAAATAGGCTTACAACACAATACAACTGAAATTTGATAATACCCTCCTTACAAAGCTCAGAAGTGCACATTGAAGTTCGGTGGTAATTAAAACTATCTATAGACAATGTCGTCCGCGCAAGGCCGTATACAGGGGGGTGTTTTGGGTGTTTGAAAACCCCCCGAAATGGAAAATGCAGAAAAAAATCTATTGCATTTTCTACTTTGTGATGCAAAAAGCATGAAATAAAGGCATAAAACACCCCCCGAAATGAAATAACAGGAAAAAATTTCGGTAAAAAAGTAGAGGACTAAAAAAAAGGTCATCAGAAATATGTGCGGTGAAAATGGAAAATTTTTCCAAGATTTCAACCCGGATGACTAAAAAAAGTCATCAGAAATTTTGGTGACAGAAATGGAAAATTTTTCCAAGATTCGCAAACACCCCCCGAAATAAAATCCTGGCTACGGCCTTGCGTCCGCGTATCTTAGGCTGTTAATGGTTTTACCCTCGATTCTGAATCCATTGTTGAATACTTCCAATTAGAGAAAATTTATCATTAGAGAAAATGTTGAGCTAAAATGTTGAAAAGACATGGTGAAAGGTTACACCTTTCTTTACTATGAAGCAGCTGAACTTTTTAGGCAGGAAACCCATTTCTAACATGGTTAACCAGAGTTTGTCATGTTGTATCATGTCAAACGCTTTTGTGAAGTCAATGAAGCAGAAATATAGTGGTTGGTTCCTTTCCCTTGTTTTTTCGAGAATTATTCGGAGGTTTGCGATTTGGTCACGTGTGCCTCTTCTCGGTCTGAAACCGGCTTGTTCTTGGGCGATCTCGCTTTCAAGTTTGGATTGTATCCGTTCTAGAATCACACGTACATGTAACTGGATCTTGCTTGCATGAGAGACCAGAGCGATAGTACTATATAGTTTCCGCAATAAAGCGGGTCACCTTTCTTGAAAAGTGGAATGAAAGTTGACTGTGTCCACTTTTCTGGCCACTCCCCGGTTCTCCGCACCTCAATGCATAACTGCATATGTCGTGAAGTGTGGTCAGAGTCATTTCCCCTCCGTACTTAACCATTAGTGCCCAAATGATGGTCGCATAAGTCACACATGTGACATTGTTATTTCTAAGTATTCTGAGTGAGACAAAAAATATTAAAATCATTAATTGCACATACACGTACGGCCATCAGATGGCGTCTTGCTCCCAAATGGGAACATTGGTCACAAATCATCGTGACAAATGAAGTATGTTCCCAAATGGGAACATAGTTTAAATTGACTCTGATTTCATCAAAAGATTATTATGACACATTTACAGAATCATTTGTATTGTGTTGCAGTACAAATGTATGTGTAAACATCAAACATAGTACATCCATAGTACATCCATTTAATGCATTTATACTTATACAGACTCAAAGTCCATTGTCCGAACAACAACGTACAAATGTATGTGTAAACATCAAACATAGTACATCGAACAACAACAACGCAAAATGTTGTCATATGAAGTACTGAAGTTCATTGCAACCGATATAGTGACACAGTTACTCAATCATTTTCTCTGTTCTTACAGTAAAACTTATATCATGAAGTAAGATAAGCTTACATTATATTTAAAGCTCATTTAGACTGAGAGACCAATGTCAGGAAATGAGTTGCCCAAAGTTCTGTCATGTGAATTACAGATCAATGATAACAGTTCTTAGTTAGAATAATATTTCTGTTCACAATGCAGATGCAGTGGAACATCACACTTTATGCATTTTAGTCTACAGTTCTTCATGCTGAATCTGCAGCTGGCTTGTTTCTTGTTTGATACAAGATGATGACTGGTTCCATCCATGCGAACCTCCGCCATTGTTGGACGAGGACCTGGACCTGTAAGTGCTCTGATAGACTTGACAGTGTTCATCAAACTGCGGACAATGTTTTCAGTCGTGTTACATCTGCGAAGAACAGGATCGCGAGGGAAAGGCGAACTCTGGCGCTTGCATGCAGTGCAACAAGAACGGTTGTCGATACCACTTCCACGTTACATGGTAAGCGCATGGTAATGGTGAAGGTAACGTAACATGGGAACATGTGACAGGTAATAACAATGAGAAGTATGATTATTAATTTTGTTCAAATTCAAAAAAATTTGCTCTACAGCTACAATTATATATTATAAAATGATTGATTGATTGATTGATTGATTGATTGATTGATCGATTGATTGATTGATTGATTGATTGATTATGGCAATGAGAGTGAAGTTTAAAATGAGCAAGTCAATTTCCTGGTTTAGTTAGTCTGTAGATGGTAGACCGATAATATTTTTAAGTTGATAGCGTTTCAAGCTTACTTGGTTTACATGATGTTCTTGGTAGCCTACTTAGTCGCTGCCAGCCATTTATTTGCATACATACTTGCATAGTATAGCTCGTAATTCTAGCAATTTTATTACTTTTAGCACATAACACATTGTTACTAATGTTGATATAAGATGTTCACTGGTTAGATTACATTAGTCTGAATCTGAAATTAGACTAATTTAGTTAAAGTTATTCAATAATTCAACGCTCGTCTCATGTTCTAGGCTACTTGGTGGTGCTTTCATCAAGGCTACCCGGCCAATTGATTGTTTCCCTCCGGTTTCATCCAGATGTTGGACTGGCATTACCAGAGTATGGTATTGACAGAGCTAGTAGTATTGTTAGTAGTGCTGGTAGTAACGGAGTTGTTTTTTGTCTAGTGCCCAGGCGCAGTTTGTTGTGTGAGAAGGCAGGGAACTATTCGGACAGCGTCAAGTAGCGGCACTGTAACTAAGTAGCCTACAGCGGCTACTGCACTTACCACTACAAGAAAGTGGTGAGTTAAAAAAGATTTTGCCTACCGTCAATTTACCATTATAAGGATTAATTTTGCCATTTTCATGTTTCTTAGTAGCTCCGACGGTTCAGGAGTATTGCCGAAAAACGGAATTTAGGCCGCCATTTTCGAAGATGGCGGTTCGAACACAGCTCGGATTTATGCAGATTTTCGTTATTGTCTTCAGTGGTATGTACTTATCAACTCTGCCAAGTCTCTTCTTCCTGAAAATTTATTGAGTCGATTGATGTTTTATATGTTAAAATTCCTCTACTATTAATTGCCAGTAGCTTAGGCCTACCTTTACTTTACTTTGAATATTGCGTATAGCCTACTTACCTTAATTTAACTTAACTTTACTTGCTTAATTACCTCTACTTACGCTAAAATATGTTTGTCTTTAAGTTGCACTGTTGCCTTCACAATGCCTTCACTTATTCTGTGTTTCCATAATCAGCCTATGTCCATGGGCGGAGACCTAGAGGAGACAGGGGGACGGTCCCCCTAATGAAGGTGTTGGGGGCAAGGCCGTAGCTAAGGGGTGTTTTGGGTGTTTGAACACCCCCGAAATGGGAAATGCAAAAAATAATATAATGCATTTATTAGCACTTGATGTAAAAACCATGAAATAAAACCATGAAAACACCCACCGAAATTAAAAATATACAAAATAATAGAATGCATTCACCAGCACTTAATGAAAGAAACATGAAATTAGACGAAAAATGGTAAGAAAACTAAAAAGGTTCTCAGAAATTGTCCGCAGACGAAACACCTCCCGAAATCAAATCCTGGCTACGGTCTTGTTGGGAGGGAAGGCCCATGCATTTGCCCCCCAATCATTGAGCGTCAGGACTAAAAAGAAAAAGAAAAAAGATAAAAGGTCATCAACTTCTTGGGCAGAGAAAATAGAAATTTTTCTTGACTTTTCGGCCAGATGGCTAAAATAAGAGGAAAAGGTCGTCAGAAATTTTGTCCGGCATAAGATGGAAACTTTTTGCGACACTCAGCCATTCGTCCGTCAAAAAACTCGCATTTTTTTTCGGCCACTCGTTCGCCCCACCCTCTCCCCAGTCTCCGCCCAGGTTTCCGTTCATGCCTGTCAGATTATCTGTATTTTTACAAATATGTCTGTCTGTCCGTCTGTCTGTCTGTCTGTCTGTCTGTCTGTCTGTCTGTCTGTATGTACATGTAAGCCTCTCTCTGATCCCATCGCGTGGCCGGGTACGCTAGTACTTCAATAAATGTCAATCATCTAGCTATACCTTTCATTTTTAGTCACTCTATGTGCCCTTTTCTTTTCGAAGGGGGGGGGGTGGCTCCGGTCGGAGGGTACGGAGGGCGGTCGCTACATCTCTGAATCAGGTGCATCAGCTGCGACTGGTTTGTACGGAGGAATAATTTTTCTAATGCATGGTGATCTGGCTGTTCTTATGGCTCGATCTTCCACAGTGCTGCATAGAGGTTTTGCTATGGTTGGTCCGTCTTTCTGGAATAAGTTACCTATTAGTCTCCGTAATGAACTTCTTTGTCTTTCTTTGCCCCTTTCCGCAAGCGTTTGAAAACCATTCTCTTTGATTATGGTTTGGTGTCAGGTCGGGAGCGCCTCTGAAGAGTTCTCTTGAAGTGGCGCTATATAAATGTTCGATTACAATTACAATCACAATGAGTTATTTCATTTCCAGAAGATGGACAGCAACTTTAAAGTTATTCTTTCATACAAACCAGTCGCAGGTGATGCAACTGATTCAGAGGCGTAGCGACCGCCCTCCGTGCCCCCCGACCGGAGGGGCCCCCCCGAAAGAAAGGGGCCCCTAAAGTGACTAAAAAATGAAAGGTATAGCTAGATGATTGACCTTTATTGAAGTACTAGCGTACCCGGCCACGCGTTGCTGTGGCTGAAAAGAGCGTCCAACCATCCCTCCCTATTTCCATTCCCCTACCCCTTCCCTACCCTTCCCCAATCTACCTCCTCCCCTCCCACCTTCCATTTCACATTTCCTTCACCCTCCTCTTCTTCTTCCCTCCTCTTCCCGTCCCTCTCACCTCTCTTCCCCCTCCCCTTTCCCTTCCCCTCTGCCTCCTTTTCATATTTTCCACCCTTACCCCTCCTCTCACCCTCCCATCTCCCCTTGCCCACTACCTCTTACTCTCCCACCTCCCCTTTCATTTTCACCTCCCCTCCACCCTCTCCTCCTTCCCCTCCACCCCAGTCCCATTCTCCACCCCCTACCTCTGCCTCCCTGCATCACTTCCTTATCCATCCATCCCCTCCGGTTTCTCCCCTCCCTCATCGTCCCGCTCCCTCCTCCTTTCATGCCTCACACCGTTCCTTCCCGACAGCGATATATGCGCTATCGCGACTTTTGGGCGACTGTACAACGTGATTTCACGACAAAGAGTCTCCGAAATCTGGCAACCCTGATCGACGTGCGGATGTGTTGAATTTGAAATGGAAATCGGTCGAATCGAATGCAAAGTTCTCTTTTTGTGGAAAATATTGCGTTTTTCCCGGAAAAAGCATCTTAGAACACGGAGGTATTCGAATGGAACATTTTGGTAACATTTTCGAAGCCATCCGTTGAGACCTTTCCGAGAACACTGGCAACATACGGAAGTGAATTTAAATTTTTTTATATAGATGACCATTTATAAATCCTTTCAGAAGCGACGCCGATGAGGCAGATCTGCTCAGAATTCGGGTGTGTGGTGTAATAGTTATTAAATAACACTTCATTTAGACCAACGCACTGTAACCGCCATTCATCCTATCCCGCTAATCCCGTTCTACTCTAGAACCCTAACTCTTTATATAGCGCACTGTTACATTTGTTTATATCGCGCTATTACATCTCTCCCCTTTTTGGTCCAGGAATGTTAAGTCAATTGACCTTGCAAGATTAGCGTTGCATCAAATTAGTCAACCTAAGAGGAACAACAGATATAATCAAATCCAAAATTGACGCTGAAAAATTAACATTGCATCGAATTAGTTAACCTGAGGGAAACGTCAACAGATGTAACTAACCACCTTTCACAAACAGAACACAAACACAAAACAACTGGGATATCATTCTGTCAAGTGCCATAACAGAGATTATTATTATGCCCTGATATAATCGTTCAACCACCAAGGAGGTTCTCTGTGGCGGCTGGACCGACGTGTCGAGGATTCCAGCTCCTGATCCTCAGAGTGAATGACATCAGTATCAGGATTGTTCTCATCTCTGGTTGTGTGGATGGGAGAAGTTGGAACCGAGGCAGCAGGCATGAGGTCAGACGATGTGGTCACCATTTCCGGCTCCACAAACATGTTCTCTGGATCCTTTGTTGTGATTGGTGGTGGAGTTCGAAGTGCATGTCTCCGCTCTTCGGTCTCGACATGAAATGGTTTGAAGAAAGACGAGTTGCGAGTAACAATCCGCCTCCCCTTCTTGCTGAAATCATAGAGACCTTTTGTCCCACAACTTGATAAGGAAGAGGTTCGAATGGAGTGCTTAGTTTGGACTGCAACTGAGATGACCTTAACAGCACCGAGTCACCCACAGAAATAGTTGAGGGAGATGCCCGAGACGAACGATCAGCGTGCTCCTTCATCACAGCTTTCTGTCTGGTGTCACGACGACGAAGGTCAAGGTCGTCCACTTTGACCGAGGGTTGAGGAAGTTTCACACTCAATGGTCGGCCGAACATCAACGTGGCCGGCGCAACGCCCGTTGTTGAGTGAGGTGTGGCCCTGTAGTTGCGGAGAAACCGAAACAGCTCCTGTTTCCAGACTTTGTTTTCTACAGAGGCGGTCTTTATGACTTTCTTGACAGTCCTCATGAAGCGTTCCGCCTCGCCATTGGCTCGAGGCCAATAAATTATGATGTAATTTTACGGTGTTTGAACCCAAGATCAGCGGAGTACGATTCAAACTGTTTGCTCTGAAAGGGTGATCCATTATCAGAAGATCGCGGTCTCTGGAGGGAATTTGTTGCCGCATCATGCAACGCACCAGGAGGGCAAGCTCCATGACGATTATCAGACTTGAGAACAGATGGAATTCCGAACTCTGAAAATATCTTGTCTAGTCTAGGGATGATGGTATTTGCAGAGGTCGATGGTGTTATGTCAACCGCGGGAAACCTGGAATATTCGTCGTATAGTACCAGTAGATATGTGTCCTGAACCTCGGCAAAATCCACGCTAACGCAAGTCCATGACCCATCCGGAAGCTCCAACATCCGAAGCGGTTCTCGACTCTCCGTTGGTGTGGCTGCAGCACATGGAAGACATGATCGGACTTGAGACTCGACCATGTGGTCGATGCCTGAGAACCAGACTTTTTCTCTGAGAAATGATTTCGTTTTGGTCATTCCTTTATGACCTTCATAAGCGAGGCACACCGTCCTTTCCTGGATACTCCGGGGTAGAACGATACGACCCGGACACAGGATGACTCCGTTGTGGAAGTCCGCGGTTGACTCAGAGCGAACCTGGGAAAGAGCGTCATAATCGACAGGATCGATATGGTGATCGACTGAGTGATGGGTCCATCGTCCGGACTGAATGGAAGACAAAATCCCTTGTAATGTCGGTTCCTGCTGAGTGGCGGTGCGCACTTCATCTAGAGTCATTGCGCGAGGGATGGCATTGCTTGTGAGAAAGTTAATATATTCTTCAGCAACTTTCTCTTCGCGTGACGTTTGTTGAGGATGAAGCTGTGGGTGTAGTGATAAGTGATCTGCATGGTTGTTATCACCAGCACGATACACAACGCTGGCTGACTATGGTTGAAGCCGGAGCGCCCACATTTCAATTCTGGCGGAAGGTTTAGAGTGACAACTGCCAAAACTATGCACCAAAGGTTTGTGGTCAGTGTAGACACGCAAGGCCTCCCGAAAATGTACAAATGAAAATGTTCACAAGCCCATACCACCACAAGGGCCTCTCGTTCCGTCTGTGAATATCGCTGTTCAACGCCTGACAGTGACCGGCTGGCATATGCGACGGTACGGCGGTTATCACCATGGTTACTGCACTGCATGAGGATAGCGCCTAAATCGACTGGACTTGTCTTGTCTTGTCTTTAACCTTCCTCGATTCGAGGGTTGGTCGCTTCATGGACATGCCTTCGCCACTTTCTCCTGTCCTCCGTCTCCTTCAATATCCGCTCGACTGGCATCCGTAAATATTTCCGTGGATTTAGTCTCATCGAAATATGCCAGCACAGATGCTTGAGGCTTGAGAGAGTGCTTTGCAGATTGCAGTTAAGGAGTCTTCTTGTTCTGTAGACCACACAAACGTGTCATTCTTGTGTAGCAGAGTTCGAAGCAGCTGAGTCAACGTGGCATAGTTGGGGAAATTAGCCATGCCAAGCAGACTCCGTATCCCGCTGATGTTAGTGGGTCGCGGCAGGTTGGTGATGGCAGTGATTTTCTTTGTATCCACAGATAAGCCACTGGACGAAAACGTGTATCCAAAAAAATCCAAAGATGTTTTGTTGAACAGGCATTTCTTTGCATTCAGGGTTAAACCATTTTCGCGGGTGCGTTGTAGACAGGCACGGAGGTGAGTGTCGTGCTCCAGTTGGTTGGTGCCAAACAACAGTATATCGTCACTGATGTTGACGACTCCCTTAAGGCCACTGAGTGATTCACGAATTGCATTTTGAAATACTTCTGCTGCGGAGGAAATTCCAAAATTCAGCCTTTTGTAGCGCCAGAGCCCGGTGTGAGTGGAGAACGTGGTGATGTACCTGGAGGCGGGTTCCAATTCCAATTGGTTGTATCCTTGGTTTAGGTCAAGTTTCGAAAATACCTGAGCCCCATTAAGGTCGTGGATCATGTCGTTGATCGTTGGTGTTAAGTGTCTTTCTCGCTTAATTGCAGTATTTGCTCTACTCATGTCCACACACACCCTGACGGCTCCAGGAGTTTTCGGTTTCGGTACGACGACTATCGGAGAGACCCACGGAGCTGCACCTTCAACTCTCTCAATAACCCCTTGCTGAAGATCGGCTTGCAACTGCGCTTCAACCTGCTGCCGAAGGTGGAAGGGAATGCGGCGATGAGGTTGAGCAATTGGAGCAACCTTTTTATCAATGTGAAGTCTGACCTGAAAAATTTTCAGCTTACCAAGGCCTTTGAACAGGTCGGAATATTCATCAACCAAGGCCGGTCTCGTCATGACAACCTGTCTTTAATATAACCATTTCGATGAGGCGGAGTTGACTGGAGGTCTCCCAAGACAGAAGGGACCCACCACTGCCTTTCATGACGTAGAAATCAGTGAGTATGCATTGAGATTTTTGTGCAGCCGTGAGTGTAATCTTACCAAGAACTGTGAGCGGTTTCGGAGCCTGGTATGACATTATTTTGGTTTTTGTGGGCTCTAGTTTGCGATGTAGGTGAAGCCGTCTAAAGTCCGTTTCATCTAGAATGTTGACGCTCGCTCCAGAATCAATCATGAGGCGGATCGATGTGCCATTCAGTTTTACAGAGAACATGGGCGCACTTTGGCTGCGCGATGCTGCGTGGACTGTGTGTAGATATTCAACTTCTAAGTCGGAGTTGTCATCCTGTGGTTCGACCCGATTGACTTCCGATCTTTTGACAGCTCCAGTTTTGTTAGGTGTGCTGGAACTTTAACAAAATGACGCGAAATGCCCACGTTTCCCACACCTCTACAGTGTTTTTCAAAAGCGGGCAATCTTGTCGACCACCTGGACGCGGCCAAGACTTTCCACAATTGCGGCAAGCTGGTCTTCCCTGCTTGTCGTCTGGAAGTGCTGACTGGTGTTTAGGAAATCGATTGCTAGCTGTGAGGCGTTCAACCGAACCCACTGGATGCTCGCCTGCCATGACAGAAGCTTGTGTTGCGGCAGCCTCGGCAGCACGAGCCATTTCAATCAACTTGGCGAGCGTGAGAGTGGGATCGGACAGTGCCTTTCGACGTAAGCGGTTTGATTGGCAACCCTGAATTAATTGACTCTTCAACTCGCGATCCACATCACTGAACTCGCATGTGGACGACGTATGAGGCAATGTCTTTCGTTTGGCCCTGTTTTGCTTGGCGAAACTGAAAAATCGCAAATTCTGTGTTTGCTTGTGGGGCGAAGTATAGGTTGAGAGCGCATTTATGTCTGCGTTTGTCGCCGACGTGTTTGCGTCCGGATCTAGGACTGTAAGTGTGTAAAAGATGTCGCTCACCTGTTCACCAGCATAGTGCAACAGCATGGCCTTTTGTCGTGCATCATCCGTGACGTTGAGGGCGATCATCAGATTCCGAAATCGACCGACCCATTTCCTCCAACGAAGTGATGCGTCACCGGCTTCGGGTGAAGGGTCAAAAGATGGAAATGACGGAAGGCTGTCGGCCATGTTGAGCGTTGAACGGAATGCGGAGTTCAGCCCGAGTAACGTGAAAATGTCAACAGTTAGCACACAGTGCAGAGTCCAAGGTGAATATAATATTGTCCGCGTTTCCGAATTTATAATTATTCTCTCGTCGCCAATGTAATAGTTATTATTAGGGCTGGTGATTTAATCGCGTTAACGCGTGCGATTAACGCGTTAAAAAAATTTGCGATTACAAATTTTAACGCATTAATCGTTCGCGTTAATTAGATCTGATTAAAATGGAATCAGAGGCAGAAAAATTCGTTTTAAACGTAAATCTAGTGATGGATTCTTTGGCAAATCTTCCAAAAAAGAATTTGAGTATTTTCGTAGGAATTTCTTGCTCAATTATCACCTGCATGCGAACCAAAACATGCGTTAAACGCTAACGATGAGCCGTCGACATCGGCCGCATCGTCCACTAAGGTTGTTTTCTCACCCCCATGAGACTACATTGATTGAACTCCATGAGATGGCAAGACCAAATGGATCCAGGTTTCAAGTGATAAATGTTTACAGAAGAACAACTGAGACGAGGTTTGGCAAGAAACGCAACCTCTTGTGAAAAATTGTGATTAAATAATGAGGTTCAATATATAGTAGATCTACTATTGTTAATTAATAAGAGTATCCCGTGAACCGACCAATATAAATAAAAATGGTCTGCCTATACAATTGGCTGAATAAATTACTAATTTTGATAGTAAAAAAACTGTTGTCTAATTTTCACAGTTAGGCCTATATCATTTTAATTAAAGGTGGCTGAAATGAAAAAATTCACGGTATTTGAGCAGTTGAGTGATTTGAACAGTGTTTCAATTCTGTCTGTAATACAAAACTGTTCAATAAACTAAATGCAGAAATTCAGTAGGCCTAAGCCAAAGGTTATTGAATTGGTTTGCAATAGAAATAATGCATTTAGGCATTAACGTTTTATGCTACAGGGGTCCTTATAAAATAGTAAGATTAATATCTTTGACAAAAATGTATTGCGATTAATTTGCCGTTAATTGCGATTAAAAAAATTAATCGCACGATTAATTTCGATTAAAATTTTTAATCGAACAACAGCCCTAGTTATTAAACAACACTTTATTTAGACCAACACACTGCAACCGCCATTCATCTTGTCCCGCTAATCCCGTTCTACTGTCGAACCATAACTGTTTATATAGCGCACTGTTGTCTTGTCTTGTCTTCAACCTTCCTCGATTCATGGACACGTCTTCGCCACCTTATGTTGTGTCTGTGACTTTCCATGTTGCTGATTGGGAAAATAACGTGGTAGTTTCCCTCGTCTTTCCACCTCGCAGTGGTTGTTCTTTGTGTAGGCTATAAAACACTCCGACCAGCCTTTTCATGTGTATGCCTAAACCGTTAATGGCTACTAAGAGCCATCCTCCGCCTTACCATGATACAAGACCAGTCCTGGCCCAGCTCTTTGCCGCCCACGTTAGCCAACTTTTCAGCGCACTGTTACATTTGTTTATATCGCGCTATTACAGTGGTGTAGGAATTACGGAGAATTATATTAGGCCTACTCGGAATGTAGCGGAAATTTAGGATTTTAGGCCTATTATAAACGACATGCAGTAAGCCGAAGGACTGTAAAGGACTGTAAAGGACGCTATCGACGCAACCTCGTCCAGAGACTCTAGACATCCATCCATACCATCCCTCGGCTGCAGACTGGAATCTGTTGGTTGGCTCCACCTGTGTGTGTGCCAGCCAACGGTGACTCTTCTTTAAGCTTACTGTGTCTTATTTTTGCAAATTGATGTACTATTTTTATTTTGTCGAAATTACATTTAACATCCGGCCAGCGCAAAGAGCGCCTCTGAGTAGTTTATCTTGAAGAGGCGCTATATAAATTCTCAGAATGAATGAATGAATGAATGACTGAATGAATGTAATGGAATTAGTCAACGTTTCGTCTGAACAATAGGGTTTGCAAGGAGTTAGCCTACTTTCTCTGTCCCCCAAGCTCGTATTAACCGCCAATCCACCATATTCGTCGTATCCTAAGAAAACAGTATAATGCTTAAAAACTGATCTTTTGTACTAAACGATAAATTATGTGCATTGTTGTGTGGAGCAAACAGGTCTAGCCTATAAATTTCTTTGTCAAACACTTTGTGTGATAAGCAAATAAGTAAAATAAGTAAGAAAGACAACAACTGAATGGTTACAACATTGATCTTATTTATAAAGAAACCGTAGATAATATTACATAAGAATTTAGCGTTAATTTAAGGTAATCCTTTTGTTTACAAGACAATTGGCACTGTTTTAACAATATAAGCATTCTAATACTTCAGGAATTAATTTTTCAGATCGAAAGCAGTAACTAGGCTTAAGATTTGTTTTGGGTTAAGATAATTATGGGAAGCGAAGAAGGCATCGTTATCAGTTACTAATCCAACTATTAAGTTTTTCGCTTTTCTTATTTTGTTCTAACTCCTATTAGGCTACATCCTTTATAGCCTACACAGCGTTTTCGACAATGCTTTTTTGGTCTCTTTTCCGTTATACAAATATAGGAGTGAAAATAAGTTTGGGCTAACATTGGGTTAATCGGCTTTAGCTGCTTTGCACAGCGTTTTCAACAATGCTTTTTGGTCTCTTTTCCGTTATACAAATATAGGAGTGAAAATAAGTTTGGGCTAACATTGGGTTAATCGGCTTTAGCTGCTTTGCACAGCGTTTTCAACAAATTTTGTATCTTTTCCGTTATGCAGATATAGGAGTGATAATAAGTTTGTGCTAACATTGGGTTAATCGGCTTTAGCTGCTTTGCACAGCGTTTTCAAAAATGCTTTTTGGTCTCTTTTCCGTTATACAAATATAGGAGTGAAAATAAGTTTGGGCTAACATTGGGTTAATCGGCTTTAGCTGCTTTGCACAGCGTTTTCAACAATGCTTTTTTGGTCTCTTTTCCGTTATACAAATATAGGAGTGAAAATAAGTTTGGGCTGACATGGGGCTAATCTGCTTTAGCTGAGAAGTATTTTTTCTAATTTGTTTTACAAAATTATCTCAAATGTATGTTTTTTAGCAGAAAACTATGTTGGCACCGATCCACTGTGATGGGTCCGAGTGTTAATGCAGTCATTCTTCTTCTTCTTCAAAACACTTGTGCCAATAGCAATACGCCAGCGACACCGAGAACGCGTATTGCGAGGTTGTTTGTTTCTGCTGATCGAACTGTGGAGTCTTTTGATTGTTCTCCTTTCTCGCCTGTAGCAGTTGTCATGCTGGGGTCATCTTTGCCGCCGCCTAACAATACAAGTAACAAATTCATTGAATCAGCACAGACTGCAGTTCAAGCTGTAACAGCCATAGCATGGCCGCCCGTTGAAATGTTCTGCAGGAGGGGACAAAAACAATGGTCACGGAAAATCTTTTTTTAGCTAGAAGTTAATAAATGAAAGCAAGCATTTAAGAAAATGTAGGTGTACTTTTCATAGAAGTTTCTTAATGTGATTTCTCAGTTTCACTTTTTTATTTTTCTAATTTTTAGCATGAATAGTTTTCTCTGTCCGAAGAAATTTGTTAAAAAATCTTAAGTTAGTGTAGATTAAAAGTAGAGTCCTGAACGGGCGCAATAAGTCCGTATGATGATTAAGTTACTTACTTGTGAGAGCGTGAAAATCAACTTTTCATCATAAAAACTGCAAAACGCATCAAAATTGTAATTGCTTTTGTCCTTCACCTTAAAATATGCATTACTTCAGATTTAGATTTTTCGTATTTTAAAAGTAAGCAAGATGGACAATAATGAAGTTTCCCGTTGTGTCCCGGTATCCCATTATGCCGCCGCCCTCCCCTAACTTTGCAGGTCGTGACTGCAATGGAAAAATATAATCTGCAAAATCACTTCAATAGTAACCACACAGCCGCCACAACAATAAAACAAACTTCAATCTGACGTTGACAAACTAGTTTGATGATAAAATTCATCACAATATCGTATCAGACATACACGTAAAATTAAAGATCTGTTAGCTTAGCTTAGTGGTTCCCAACCTTTTTTTAACTGTATGGCCACTTTTTCTAAGTTGGAGGACACGAGGGCCAATTTTTCTTAGTTAAAGGACATTAGGACATTTTAGGGGGCCACAAAGCAAAAATTTTATTAACTAAAAGCATATAAAAGTTGTTATAATTAATTCAAAGTAGAATGTTTGATGTTTATTTTACTTCAAAATAAAATAATTTGTAATGGAAAATGATTATAAATTATGTTCTATCCTGTACAAATTTTTTCATATATTTTTGTTATTTCTTCGAGAGACGAGTGCCATTGTTGAGGCCTGACGGGCCATTTTGTGAGGCCTCGCGGGCCACTTTTGGCTTGTGGGCCACGGGTTGGGAACCGCTGGTTTAGCTACAAATATTTTTTTATAATTCAGTTTTAAAAATTACTATCTTTATTCAGGAAAAACCTTAAAAGCATTCGAAAACTTAAAACTTAAGTCTTATCAAGACCTAAGACAAGCTTAGGCCTAAGTCTTAAGCTAACAATATAATTTAGGCTATGTATGTATGTATATTACTATATATATATATATATATATATATGTATGTAGGCCTACTATATCACTGTATAAGTGTATCTGTTGTCTGTTGATATTATTACAATATATATTCGTTTTATTGAGATTCTCGCTGACACACGCAGCCAGTTACAAATTTATAAAAATGACACAGAAAAATCATAACAATTCAATAACAAACGATAAGGAAAAATCATAAGTCAATCAACTGGATGGAAGTCAGAAAGAGGGGAAGTGGTCGAGTGTCTTTAGGCCTAAAGTACTCGAGAAATGTAATTTCTATCGTTCTTAATCGGTCGTTCGAAACTATGAGGACGAGGACGAAGATTGTACGACCTATGAAATCTCGGTGAGAAAATATAAACCAGGACGTGTGAGTCGAACCGGATCACTCTTCGAAGTAGTCAATTTTCAATGTCTTGTACAAGAGTTTCGACGCTCTTAATATCAGGCGACAGAAAATCGTAACGTCCCATCTTACGATGAAAACTCTCTAGTTTTGATCGGTCGTCATCAGTTTTTCTGTAGTCAGGCCCCACCATGAAGGCAGGGGCAGCGCAGAGGAGGCGCGCTGTAGTTGTAGCTTCAGCAACGTTGTTTAGGGCAGTACTGTTGGTGGCAGTCCGTGAGCATTTCAGATAACTTTTAACCTTGGGCCACTCATGTCCTCCAACTAAAAAAGCGACCCTAAACGAAAAAAGACTGGGAACCACTTACGTAAACCCAAACATAATTTCACATTCGCACATTAAACCTAAATTCTATTGACCACTGCTTTTACTATTGCTAGGCGTATAGCTGCACTGTCTCCTGTACATGTAGAAAAGAACGTATACTAAAATTGTTAAGGAAGACTATAATAATCGACAGTGTTTCTGCAATTATACATTTTCAATATGGTGCATGACTTAATGGAGACCTACATGTTACAGCGCTTGCTGAAGCGAATGGCTGGCATGTGTGAAGGTCCAGTGGTGGATTTTTGTCCATTTCCGCTGGTTTAGCACGCGCGAATAAGCCGAACGTCGTGGTACATGTGTAGATTGGAATACTTCCTTCCTTTGGCCATGTTACTTCCAGTGTGGACGTCGATGTTGCAATATTCCCAGATGTTGACAAAGGCTCCTCTTTACCAGCGAGGACAGCCTCAGTTTCCGAGTTACTTGACCATGCCAGAGAGGCAGTAGCAATAGTTGTGTTGACAATGTATTTCACAGTGCACAACAACGTCAATGTCGAGTTACATGGACGTGTCTTAGTATCCCTTGGAGAATAATCGCACGACACGTCACCGTCTAAGAAATGCAATATTAATCAACAATCGAGTTAGTTCAATTATATAAAATTATATAAAAGCATGCACATATTTACATCTACAAAAGATAGTTGTAATATTTGTATATAAATGGATGGCATCCATCGAGCATGATGCGCTGCTCCTGGTTTCAGCCATGGTGCAGACCTATTCATCTTTCATGTGTCTCACACAGAAGTATCAGCATCAATTCAGCATAATTCCCCGCTAGTCAGTGCGAGGTAGCAAGTTCGTTTTATTTGGAGTAGAAAGTATTCTCTTCCCCTAGAATTCCCCCGTACGGCGCCTGGGGACGTGTGCCGTAACGAAATGGTTAAACTGAAGTTGTACTGACGAAGAATATTTGTTATTAACTAAAATCAATCACGTAATAAGAATTTAAATGCCGACTTTCAGAATCACTTCTCAGAGGCAAAGTTGAATGGATGACAAAAACAATTCTTTGTCAAATAATTATACACTGGACTGATAAAGCGACGTCTTGCCAAAGTGAAAGCTATATCAATTGTTCAGAAGGTTTCTTACCAAAGAAGATTGAAAGATAATTTATGATGCATTGGTCGAATAATTCAGATTGCTTACAATTATTATAGATTATCATAGACTACAGTAGCCTAACTGTTGACCTTGTAACTTTATTTTAAATTAATGGAGTTTCAGCACTTCAACTAAAGTGATCATAAATTTTTATCTCCATTTATTCCGGCAGTAATTTACTTTGAAATCTTCAAAGTAACGCAAGTTATATCGATGTGAAGTCAAGCACGTCACTAGTAAGTCTACGTGACTTTTGAGCCACCATGAGCCGTTACCGAGTGACATTTGCAATTCATAGTTGTGGGGCGCGGTGGTGTAGTGGTGGGTTCGATGCCTTTGATTCAGGGGGTTCAAGGTTCGAATCCACTTCAAGCCGCCGCGTAGGGACCTTGAGCAAGTCTTCACTCGCAATTGCTTGTGCGCTTTGGCGTAGGCTAAAAACTTCTATGCAGTGTCCGCGCTGTAGTCGGGAGCGCCTCTGAGTGGTGAGCTTGAAGGGGCACTAAAGCGAATGCGAGAAATAAACAAATAGCAGCGATCGATAACTGTTCTGGACCAATGACTGTACCACGCAGGCCTAATCTACTAATACAGGATAGATAATTAATTTATGGACCTATGTCTGGATAAGAGATTCCGTACTGTAACAGGCCACAGCATGCACAGATTTAGGCATAGCCTAAGTATGCAGACATAGTATACGACCCAATATAGAGATGTAGACTTACTGAGGACTACTATGAGCAGCATGGACTTCCTCCCACTTTCATCGCAGCTGTATGTTCCGGCCGTTGAAGGGTTAGCAGTTATGATGGTTAGAGTGTTTGATTTAGCGGCAGTGTCTAAACTTCCTCCAAAGTCGGTAGGCCTATCCGTTATAACAGCGCCATTCTTAATGGTTTTCTCTTCTATGCTTCCCACAGGCTTGAAGCTCCACTTAATAGCGTCAGCACTTGTAGAGGAATTGCAGGTTATTTCTACATTTTTGTCTCCAACCAAAACTGCTCGGTTCTTTGGAGCTGGCTCGATGATTTTACCAAATGCTCCTGAAAGATAACAAACATCAGAAATTACTTGGCTGTAAGCCTTCAACATTTAGAATTACAGAGAGTCTCAATAGCACGCGTGACGGTTGTTTCGCCATTGACAACAGTTGTTACAGAGTTGATGCATGTTTGTCAGATTGCATTGCGATCCTAAAAAGTCTTTGCTGAAATCTTTCAAAAGATTTCAAATCAAATCAAGTTTCAAATCAAATCAAGTTTATTGCTCCCATAAAAGAAGCTGAAAATTAGATTGCCCCTCCTGGGCCTCCCACTTCTGGCTTGGCCGAATCAGGAGTGATCTAGCACTTAGGCCACTATAATTGTTAATCTACCGAACCCACTGATGTAAAGCCGACCTGCGTGTCGTGCTATAGTGGGTCGTAGCCGATTCCTACCTGTAATCATTCTGCGGTTTGTCAGATTGAATGTCAATAAAAATGAATATTATCAAGTAAACCTCTACTCTCCAACAAAATTCTGGCTACGGCCTTCGACCAAGTGAAGCGTTGATGAGAATTCTCGTATTTTGACGTCTATTATAATTGGATAATAATTACAGAGGAAGAAAGCGTTATGCCCCAATATTAGGATAGTTTAGTCTATTATAAAAAATTATGTGAGTACCGTATCACACTAATTATCAGGATTATTTAATTATGTTAGCATCTTACGTAGGCTATATTAAGTTAATTTCGGAAATAACGATGCTGAGACTGTACGCCAATTAATTAACTTAGACATACTAAAGACTACTGCTGTAAGCTTATATACAATGGTTTGTTTTCGACGCATTAAAAATCTTACCCAGAATTGACGAGAACCAGAAGAGGTAGAAGATTTCTTTCGCCACAAAATCCATTTGGACTGAAAATCAAATGATCTTAGTTCCGTCGTTAACACATTTCTTGCATACAGTGTTGGAAGTTCTGCCTGTCTGCACAACTAGCTGTAAACAATTATAATTATCATATAAATCAAAGCTGGATGTATGGTACATGCTTTGTGACGTAACAATCGACTTATTATATCAATAATAAATAAATATTACGTCACCAGATTATCAATAATTACATTTTTCGAGTACTTTACAGATATTCGACCACTTCCCCTCTTTCTGACTTCCATCCAGTTGATTGACTTATGATTTTTCTTTATCGTTTGTTATTGAATTGTTATGATTTTTCTGTATGATTTTTTAAATTTGTAACTGACTGCGGTGTGTCAGGGAGAATCTCATTAAAACGAATATAAAATTATACATGTATATATACACTGTGTCCGGAAAAAAGGGACCCATTTTGTAAATATGAAAATAAATAGTAAATATTCTTCGATTTTCACAATTCAAAGACCATTGTAAACCTGACATATTTGTCTAACATTTGTGAAAATATAAAAGTTTCAGTCCAAATATTGACGTCATAATGACGTCATTTGCACAAAAAGTCAAATTTAAGAGAGAAATGCGCAAAGTCATCCAAACTTTCAATATTTTTATGATTTCATCTATCAATAATAAATGCTAGTTTAATATTATTTTTATATCTGAATTATGTCAGACTGCAATTTGTGGTCAAAGTATACACTTTTGGCTTCAACGTAAGCGTCAAAACGGTCGCGCTAATACCCAACAGCAGCTGCATGCCAGCATCGATACCCAGCTTGTCAAAATCCTACCAGACATTAACAATTCGCTCACGGAGTTCTTTATTGTCTCTTTTTCTCGTCTTGTAAACATCCCCTGCAAAAGTATAATCAACTGAATTTAAGCTAGGGCCGTTTGGCGGCCAAAGATTATAGGAGGAATGAAATTCGGAGTCTCCTTAGTCAACAGTTCAGCAGTTTAACGAGCTCAGTGAGTTGGAGCGCCATCTTGTTGAAATTCTTATTAATCCGAGTATTCGCGGATATCAGGCATCAATTTTATATGGAAGACACAATTCCTGTAATGAGTTGCATTTATTTTTACTCCTGTTCTATTAAAATTTCCGTTTTACCAAGAACCAATATACCGTACCAGCCGAAATAATGCATGACTGGCAGGCTAAATGAACATTAGTGCAAATGACGCCATTATGACGTCATCATTGTGAATAGAACTTTTATATTTTCACCATTATTAGATAAATATCTCAGGATTGCTCTTTGAATTGTAAAAATCGATGAATGTTTACTATTTATTTTCATATTTACAAAATGGGTCCCTTTTTCCGGACACAGTGTATATATATATATTTGTATATATATACCAACCATCGGTTTGCATAATTATGTAATATCCTTAGGTTAATATATAATTAGACTTTTATTACAGCGTAGCATAGATGTAAAAAACGATGAAAACAAAATAAAAACGGTAAAAAACGACGTTTTTTTCAAATTAATAAAAAAACGACAAAAAAACGATAAAAAACGGAAACGGAAAAAATTTGACTTTGCTACATCTAAAACCGCATTTTAACCATGAAAATCTTGATTAGGAACCTACTACACGTAGGATATCTCTTAAATGATGATGATAAACGACGAAATAATGACTTTAGTTAGCTGGATCCTTGAGAGTTGGCGGAAAACATAAGAAATATCAGAAAAAATTAAAATTAAGGAAAATAATAATATAAAGTAAATGTATAAATAAAGATAAAGAAAAAATAAAAACCGATAAAAAACGATGGGAAAAATAAAAAACGAAAAAAATTACGTTTTTTGGGAGAGAATAAAATACGGAAAAAAAGTTTTTTACAACTATGCAGCGTAGCAAGCAATTAGGCATTAACTATATTTTTAGAGGTAAGGAAAAGAAACGCTATCGAGACACCCATGTCTGAGGTGATTTATCATTATGCGAATACAATGCAGCCTCCCTCCCCGTCTGATCATCCCATCGACAGTGTATACGTTCAGTGCACTCATCACTCAACTGAGTTGTCTAATGGTGGGTGTGGCGCAGTAACTAATCTCTATGAAAACATGTCTCCTCTAGCTGGTATTTGACCACCTAACCCTCTGAACAAAATTTGGGTAGTTTACATTGCCAGAGTATCAATAATTTAATTATTACGGTGGCAATGTAGACTGTGGATGAATGTACGACGCTAAAATACCGGTAGACCTAGGTTATGCGTATTTTGAATACGAGCTTGCGTGCCGGGGATTACCAAATTTCGGACCGTCATTCGGAGGATTATAGGGCCAACGAAGGCCAACGTTTCCCTGGTAACTAAATTATAAATTAGGTTAGCATAATATGTAGGCCACTATAGACTCTAAATCAGGCTAAATCTTAAGGTAGCCAACCGCTCCCATAGCCCGTAAAGCGCTAGTCTTTGTATGGTAAATTCCTCAGTGCATTTGGCAGCTCTACTCAAAATGGGGGTGGGTACCACTGGGTAGGTTAGCGCAGACGGATAAACACACTGGCATGGAGAAAAAACGGACCCGAGTTCTAGTTGCCGTATGGTATACAATATACAATGGACATGCTTTGTAGGCTGCTATTAGCGCCGTATTTGCGGGCTGTTCTGTTAGAAGATTTATAATCTGTCACAATGTGTTCTTGTGAATATAGCCTAATATAAATCTCCGATGATTTCTCAGCGCCCACAAAAGCCACGTCCGGGAGACCAGTTTTATTCACCCGCGCTATATCAAATCAAGTCCGCAACAGCTAGAGCTGCCGTTTTCGTTCCGCTGCAAGGTCAAAATCCGTGCAGAAGAAGCCGAGGAGACAGCGTGGTGCTACGGTGGTAGTCGGTGATGATGATGGAGGTCGTCTGGTGGAACTTGATCAGAATCGGGATATCATAGGATAGCTTGAAGAGTTCGATTTTCATAAGTGAATGAAAGTATTATTGGAGAGTGCTATAATAGTGGAGCAGAGGTTGAATTAGTGAGAGAGAAATACAAACAGACAGACAAAGACAGACAGACAGACAGACAGACAGACAGACAGACAGAGGCAGACAAAGAGACAGACACAGAGACACAGACAAAGAGAGACAGTGAGAGAGACACACAGAGAGAGACAGACAGGCAGACAAACAGACAAGCAGACAGACAGATAGCCTATATATAGAAATACAGAAAAGAGACAGATACAGAGAGGGGGAGGGAGAGAGAGGAAGAGCCGGTGAATAAGCTGGTCTCCCTGACGTGGCTTTTGTGGGCGCTGAGAAATTCTCGAAGATTTACATTTTACATTACATTACATTACATTACAAGAGAGAAGTGAAAAAATTAGGCGCAGTAAATTACAAAGTGACACATTTATTTTGAACTACAATAACTATTTAGCAAACGATACGAAGAACCAACCAGTCCAACATAATTATAGTTGATAATAGATATTATTTTTTTATAGTAGTCTACTTAGGAAGGAGTTACATAGAAAGACAGACAGGCAGACAGACAGACAGACAGATAGACAGACACATTGTAGAACGGACGGACAAATACAGAAAGATACAGATACAGATAGGCAGACGGTAAGATGAACGGACAGACCCATAAGACACAGGTATACAGAGACAGATGAAGAGAGGTTGTGGAGCAACACAAAGGATCATCATTATTGTGCATTTGTGCATTGTGTGTAGTCGATGTTCTACAGATCGATGGACAGAAGGACATCTGAAGACGAATCATTATTATTAAGAGACCGAATAATTATGATTCGCAAATATTCACGAATATTAACGAATAGTAAAACTGCCAACGATTATTATATTCGCAATATATTACATGTATGTTCATGCAAGAAATTAGTTTAAATCTTACTTCTCGTTTTGTTATTTTCAGACGTTTTACTGAATGAATATCACAACATTGAGACGCAATGGTTTATATAAGTAGCCTAACGGTTTCTTGTTAAACACTTTCTGTGAATGCAAGTGAATGCTAATAATTTATGGAGATAATTATTATACATAAACATAAATTGATTTACTGGGGAAGCATTATAAACATTGCGGTTTCAATGGTTCACTCTCATTCATCAACGAATATTTACGAGTATTAAAACATCAAGTCACGAATACTCGATCTATGCACGGTGTGTTATTTTCCGTGTATGCGTGTGCTTGCTATTATATGTGTGCCTGTGTGTATAGCTGTGTGACTCTGTGTCTATGCATGTGTCTGTAGGCCCTATGTATGCTTGTGTATGTGTTTGTGTGCGTGTGTGGGGCACATGTGCACGTGCATGTGGACAAACCTATGCACTCTTTCTATCTATCGAGTGGTCTGTGACTCATGAACGTCTGCAAATAAGTGTGTTAGATTAATGAGTTGTTTACTAATCCACGAAATCACATAAAAATTCAGATGCGACGACTTCTCAATTATTGGACTTCTGAAACATGAAACTCAAGACAGAATTTAATGCGAGATTGGATTTAAGTTTTTTTGGGGGGGAGGAGGTAGGAGGTAGACTCAGCGAAACGAAACATTCATTAAAATCGTCAATTATTATTATCAACAGTTCCTGACCCAACTGCTAAGTTTATCGCTTTTCTTACTTTTGTTCTTCTAAATCTTGTTACAACTTAACAACAACCGTTTTCTTCCTATGTTTTTCTTTATTATATAAATATAAAAGTTAAAATAGGTTTGGCTAACATTGGGCTGAATCACTTAGCTGCAGTGCATGACACAATTATTGGCTACGAATTTCTGCTGTTTAACTGGAGACAACTGTAGTAGTATGCATTCTATAAAGCGACTTCCAGAATCCATGCAAATTAGTTCTTTTCTAATAAAATCGTAATATCTTAAATGTAATTTTTAGCAGAAAAACTACGTTAGCACCGATCCACTGTGATATGTCCGAGTGTCAATGCAGTCATTCTTCTTCTTCTTCAAAGCACTTTTGCCAATAGCAATACGCCAGCGACACCGAGAACTCGTATTGCGAGGTTGTTTGTTTCTGCTGATCGAACTGAGAAGTTGTCTTTTGCTTTCTCGGCTCTCTTGTCTGTCGTGTTTGTCATCACGGCGGTTACCGTAGACGGTCGTAGAGTCGTCCTCTTTATCCAATGGCCTGAAAATCAAAATAACAGAATTCATTGACTCATCACAGACTGCAGCTGTGTGAGAATTGTGGATATACATGTATTGCTAAGAGGGCGTTTGAACTACGATCCACTTTAAAGTGGAGTGTTAAAAACAGACTTTACTATGGGGTTCTAAGAAAGAAAGACTGGGTGGTTGAAGCCCTAACCCTCCGGCTATTATCACCGTGGACTGCAGCAGCTGTGCAAATATCCATAGCCACAGTTAATATTGATTATATAATAGGTCTATGTGGTGTAATTAATTCAGTAAAGTTGTTAAAATATTATTTGAGACACGAGCATTAATTAATTCACAGTAATGGATGAATTTCTTCATAATAATTATCAGGTATAAAGACAAACAGAGCTGTACGTTGAAATTATTGCTTTTCCTCCAAAGCTTATAAGTGCACATTAATTTATTGACTATAGACGATGGTTATGCAATGGTAGCCTATACCGAGTATACCGTGTAAAGGTAAATTAGACATTTGCGCACCATTATCCTACACTGGCTTATCTATAAAGTATCATGCATTACTTTTACTATCGCTGTGTCTGCACTGTGGTCCGGTAGAATAGAATGAATTATACTAACAGTATTTTGGTACCATCATTTACCTTCACAGGATTAATGCAATGCAGTTTCAATATCGTGTACGACTCAACTTATTAATGGTAACTTACATGGAACGTCGTTTGTTGAAGCGAATGGCTGGATTGACGGATTGTATTGTGGTGGCTTTGAAATCAATCCCAACGGCATGTTAGTAGCGATGAGTATCTTGAATGTTATGTTACAATTGTAGATTGGCATATCTCCTTCATCCATTGGCCATGTTACATTCAGTGTGGACGTCATTGTTGTTATGAACTTATTTCCAGATGTTGACGAAGTCTCCACTGGTTTCCCGAGACCATTTGGAGACCAAGCCAGAATGGGCGCAACAAGAGTCGTGTTGGCAATGTAGCTCACAGTGCACGACAACGTCAAGTTCGAGTTACATGACAGATTCCTTGTCTCCTTTGGAGTATAATCACACGACGGCTTGCTGGCTGAGAAGTACAAGATTAACACACAAACGAGTTAATTCAATTACATATAATACACATGCAGGCCTTTACATATTTACATCTAATCAAATCAAATCAAATAATTTTTATTGGTTCGTTTGTAACAGCAACAAGCACACCAAGTCAGAAACAAAAATTACACAAAGTATCACAAGTATCACCAAATTGTTAGACATTAATCAATCTAATAGCTTAATTAGTTAACATAAATGATTCAGTCATAATTATGGCCAAGACTGGGATAAATCTCCATATAAGTAGGCTAGGTAAGGATTGCAAAAACCTAGTGGTTCTAGGGTTAAGTGATACCAGTGTGGACAATTATCCCTAGACCTGGAATGCAAAAGATTATAGGATTCAAAATCTGACAAAGATGTTCAAGCATTCAAGTCAAGTAGCCTATTAATTTTTCCTAAATTTTATATGGATTTTTGGTAAAACCGTGGTTTGCGTTTCGAAATTGTTTTATTTTGTCAATTCAAAATGTAAGCTGGAAAGATGGAAAAAATCCATTGGCCGAAATGGAAGTTGGATTGGTAAGGTGAATTCTTTATTGAAATATAATTATATAAGGTGTGTTGATCGATAGGTCTATAAGTTTTCGACCAAATGGAAGTCGGATTGATGAGACTAACTTTTTGCTTAAATATAAGGAAAAAACTGTTTCCGAAAACTTAGATGAGGCTGACTTGATGAAGTTAAGTCCTTTAAATGGAAGATAGATCGGCAAACTGCATGTTTGCCTAAACAAGCGTTTAATAATAAGTGATCGAGCTTGACGGGAGAACGTTCAGCGTAAATGAATGTTGAATTGACGAAACGCTTGGTTAAAATTTAATAGAAGTTGAATTGACGACAATAATTCTCGAAAAAAGAGAATTTCCATTGATAAGATTTTTCTCCTGAAATGGAAGTTTGATTGATGACAGTTGTCATAAATTTTTAGACTGCTTAGTGCTTACTGCTTAGGCTACAGTCAAAATTTGATATTTTAGCAACGTAAACTACGGTTCAGGCTGGTTTCATTATATCAGTGATTAACTTTGAAATCTTCACAAAATAACGTCAGTAATCTTGATGTGAAGTCTAGAACGTCACTAGTAAGTCTACTTGACTTTTGAGCCAACAGGAGAGCGCCTCCGAGTGACATTATTTTGCAATTCGTAATCGCGGGGTGCAGTGGTGTAGTGATGGGTACGGTGCCATTGAATCAGAGGGTTTCAGGTTTGAATCTACCTCAAGCCGCCGCGCCGGGACTTTCAGCAAGTCTTTCACTCGCAATTGCTCGCACGCTTAGGCGTCAAATTATGATGCAGTGTCCACGCTGTAGACGGGAGCGCCTCTGAGTAGTGAGCGTAAAGGGGCGCTACAGCAAATGCGATAGATAAACAAATAGCAGCTATCGATAGGCCTAACTGTTCTAAAAGAATGACTGTGCTACGTAGTCAACTATTTCAGGATAGATAGGCCTACTTATTATCTTCAAATTAGACTTTCCGGAGGCTACTGTAACAGGCTACAGTACATCACAGATTATTTCAGAATAATAGTAGGCTACATGTAAATAGGCATTATAAATAGGCATACACGCCAATTTAGAAACTTGTAGACTTACTCAGGACAATGACCAGTGCGGACGCTCTCCTATCACGCTCTTTGCATTTGTATAGTCCGGCTGTTGAAGCGCTAGCAGTTTTGATGAATAGAGAGTACGTTCTATTGTCAGGGAGTACAAATCCCTCAAAAGCGTCATCCGATATCCTATCGCCATCTTTAATGATTTTCTCTGTGTCGCTTCCCGCAAAGATCCAGGTCCAATTAAGAGCGTGAGGATCGGTAGAGGAACGACAGGTTACATTTACACCTGTTGTTCTGTCCATAACTACTTGGTTCACTGGAAATGGAATCGTTAACATACTGAATGCTCCTGAAAGATAACAACTTTAGAAATTACTTGGTTTTCAGCCTTCAACAACATTTAGAATAATACAAAGAAAATTTTATTAACACACGTGACGGTTGTTTCACCATTCACAACCAGCTGTGATGATGCATGTTGATCAGATAATTGCATTACGATACTATAAAGTTTTTGATCAGTTTTCTGATAAAGACCATTGTTTTTGTTCAAAAATCTATCGTCCTAGTTATTTCCATGTTTAAGGTGCGAGCGAGCTGGAGAGATGGTTGCAAGAGAGATAAATGGTCATGTCAAATTGTAAGACGTGTGCCTTAGGCCTACAATCATAGGCGTAGGGGACATTTCAGCAGTGGAGGGAGGAAACATTGACTTTTGCCCGAAAAAAATTATGACGACCTTTTTTAGTCATCCGGCCGAAATCGTCAAAAAATTTCCGTTACTTTTAGCCAGAAAAATTAATGTATACTTTTTTTCGAGTCTACTTTTCGCGTTCTATCATTATTATAAAATATTCTGCTAATGAATCGGCGTAGGCCTACCGTAACTATAGTATCGAAGACCGAATGACGACACACCCTAAACCGGTTTACTATCATTTGGTCGAAAGTCATTTGGTCAAAAGTCATTTGGTCGAAAGTCATTTGGTCGAAAGTCATTTGGTCGAAAGTCATTTGGTCGAAAGTCATTTGGTCGAAAGTCATTTGGTCGAAAGTCATTTGGTCGAAAGTCATTTGGTCGAAAGTCATTTGGTCGAAAGTCATTTGGTCGAAAGTCATTTGGTCGAAAGTCATTTGGTCGAAAGTCATTTGGTCAAAAGTCATTTGGTCGAAAGTCATTTGGTCGAAAGTCATTTGGTTGAAAGTCATTTGGTCAAAAGTCATTTGGTCAAAAGTCATTTGGTCGAAAGTCATTTGGTCGAAAGTCATTTGGTCGAAAGTCATTTGGTCGAAAGTCATTTGGTCGAAAGTCATTTGGTCGAAAGTCATTTGGTCGAAAGTCATTTGGTCGAAAGTCATTTGGTCGAAAGTCATTTGGTCGAAATCATTTGGTCGTCACTGAAAAAATCGAACGATCAAAAAGTCGAATGAACGTTTGGTCGACAATCAAAAATTCGAACGATCAAAAGATCGACAATCAAAAGGTCGAAAATCAAAATATCGACATTCAAAATGAAGCATATGAATTCCGACGATTTTAGCCTACTACAAGTGCGCACAGTCAAACATACATACACACACTCTGACACACACTCACATAAACACTTGAACCCCGATCAGTCTGTGAGAGAGGGAGGTTGTGAACTACAGAAAGTGATATGAAAACAAAATTAATTAGCCAATAAAGCAAGGAGAGTGTATAGACCTAACGCACTGTAAGACGAAAGGTGCGAAATTTGTCAATGCATCGGAACGATGAAAAGGTCAAAGTCCATATAAAAACATTTCCAACGGCCCTAATCCCAGGGAGGAAAGGCAAACAACGTAGACTTACAGGTTTATAAAGGTCAGTTTCTCAGTTGTTGAACGCATTTTAAAGTGAAGTCTTTTCTAATAAGCATTATAGTGGTTTCATAAAATAAAGAATCGTCGGAATTCTCTTAAACATGCTTCATTTTGAATGTCGATCTTTTAATTTTCGACCTTTTGATTGTCGACCAAACGATCATTCGACTTTTTGATCGTTCGATTTTTTCATCGTCGACCAAATGATTTCAACCAAATGGCTTTCGACCAAATGATAGGATACCTCTAAACCTAGCCCTGACATGCTCTAACGACGCCTAACCTGATCCTAACCGACACGTCGGTCCCCGATACTATAGTTCCACCAATGATTCTACCATAATTCTTAGGTCTGATGCATTATGCTGTTGGTATGGATATTCAATAATTATGTCGAATATTTGAACGAAGTTTAAATAAATTTAGAATACAGCCATGCTCAGACATCTGCAGCTCAATCAAGTTTAGAATGATCAGCCTACAACAGTTACCGTTTACCATGGATTCAGTGCCGGCGCTAGGGTATCGGGCCCCCCCCCCCCAAATAAAACTTGAGGCCCCATACCTTGAGCTGTCATTTATCTCAGCAAAATTTCTCATAATAAGCTTATAAGTGCTGAAAGACATAGTGCAAGACTTCAATAAATGTCCCCTCCCAATTGTTATTTTTTTTAAAATTTCCACGCTGTAATTGCAGAATTTTAAGCTGTCATCTTTACAAAATTGCTCATTTTTAATGCTGTTAGTCGTGGTTTAGGACTTCAGAGTGTCCCCTCTCCATTGTTTAAATTTGTCCGATTTGCCAACTTTAATGGTAGCATTTATAGGCTGTCATCTTTACAAAAATTGATTATTATTGATGGACAGTGGATGATACTTATGAAATATTTCTGAAATATTGGGGATACAAGGACTCCGTCCCAACCACAATTTGTGGGGCCATGCCCTTGTCCACACCCCAAGACTAGTCTCTCCTTTGGTTGCGTAATATATTTATTATTTTGTATGCTTTGCGTTAAAACATAATTCGGTGCATGGTTTCAGGAATGCACCGTCATGAAAGTTATAATTACCAGCTACATTTGATGCCCCTTGCAAACTTGAGATCAGACACGTACCATGGACATCTGGAACCCTACACAGGGTTTAATGTTTGGGCCTCACGAAGGTTTTATTTTGGAGCCTCATCCGATTAGCAATTACAATAAGTTACAATTTATAAATGATGTGTTTGAGAAAGTGGACGAAACTGCCTGAGTCAGTTTAAATGGCTTTACTTGCGTCCAAAATCAGTATGGCCGGTATGACGATTGAATTAGGTCGGCTATGCCAGTGCCATCTGGTAAGTTGAGGCATGCACCAGACAGGGCCGGATTAAGAAATTTGGGGGCCCTGTTCGAAAATTTTGTGGGATCTTCCTCGAAAAATCTGATTACATTTTTAGTCGTTAGGTCGAAATTTCGTCGAAATATACCAATTTTTTCCCTTAAAATGTTCTTTTCTCGTGTGTGGGGGCCCCCTAAAGTGTGGGGGCCCCTGTTCGGCCGAACATATTGAACATGCCTTAATCCGGCCCTGGCACCAGACCGGATCTGGAGCCTCAAATAAATGCGCCGGTTTAAGAAATATACAGTCACAAATAGGCATAATGATCAGCTAAATTTGGGGGCCCCCTGGGGCCCCTTCAAACTCGGCCCCCCCAAATGGGGGGTATGGAGGGTGCTAGCGCCGGCACTGCATGGATTATTCTACTAGTATCATTATTGATCTAGGCTACATTATAATTGTTTTCAACGCATTCGAAATATCTTACCCAACGATAACGAGCAGCAGAGCAGAAAAACGATTTCCTTCGCCACCAAATCCATTTTCAACAGAACATATAAATATGATTTTATCTCTGCTGTCACTGTGTAAACAATGGAAGTTAATTTAGTCGCCGGGCTACTGATTATAGCGATAATTAATATAATAGATATTAATTATTAGTCCTAAAGCAGCTGCAGCTTTATGATATTCAGTGACAGATTTAGAAACGAAAGCCGAGTATTGTTACGTCACGAGCTAACGTCGTCGTTGTGTAGGCTTACTTAATTGATTATCTTTTATTGTAGCAAATATTATGTAGAGCCTAGTTAATAGGTATTGTTCGAATAAGTAAGGCGTGTTTATCTAACAACAATAATACCGATAATTAATTATGTTTTGCTGTGTTTGATGAGCAATAGTAATAATAATAATAATAATAATAATAGTTTAGTAATTCTATTATAATTTAACTTGTGATTTTAAATTTGCATGTTTTTATTACCTATTATTACTTCGATGTATTATAATGAATGTTCTGTGTCCCATTGTGCGTTTGCAAGTGGAGTAATAAAGAAAACACTTACTTACTTACTTACTTTAAGACTTAGGGTGTAATCGCGATTAATTTCAGTTTTCTATGCAGCACTCTAGGAAGAGCTTTATAGTACATGGCTCTGCATTCGGGAGCGCCTCTGAGTAGAGAGAGAGCTTGAAGGGACGCTATAACAAGTGCACATACAAACAAACGGATAATGGATATGCAGGCTTAATTAGGTCTAGATTGTTTGCGACTTCAGAACTTGCAATGCTGCTTTTTAGCATTGGTAAGTGAAGACATGTAACATGCTTACCATCTTACGGTTTGATATTATTTCCATCAATTATAATTGTATAGCCTATGGTCAGTGTATCAATAATTATTATAATCTGTGTTATCAACTTATCAAGGAAGGGGGAGGGTAGGTGGATGGCGCAGATAATCGTGGTAAAGATATTTTCTGCTCTGGCTGGTAGTGATAGGCCCATTCGACCCCGACTTCCATACAGACAATCAACTCTGCCATTACTTGTAATGCTAATCCCACGCCTGTATAAAAGCGGAGGACTAGGCTAAGTTAGTGATCTATGGCATTGTTATCACACAGTGTCGCTAAACTGGACTTGTAGAATGGCTACATAGTTTAAACACTGCAGCTGCACTGTCACCTATGTAGGCTAATTATGAAGTTTTTATAACTGCATAATTATCAAGTTACATGTAGACTGCTTGTGATATTATTTATTATTATTATTATTAACCCTCAGATTACCAGAATTTTTTTGATACACTGAGTACCAGTGGGGTGAAAAATGACCCCAACACAATTTTTTTAAATAAATTTTTTGTTTTTTGCTTTTTTATTAATTGCCAAAAACAAATAGTATTAAAGCATTTGGAACATGTTTAGGCTGTTGAAATTAATTAAATTTTTCAGAGTTATAGGTATGTTTTAGTGTTCAAAGAGTTCGAGTGTTCAATGTTGAAAACTAACATAGAAAATATCCTGTCATTGCAGCCATAGGCGCCCGCAGAAATTTTTGCAGGGGGGGGGCAAAATTTTTCGATGATCGCGGTTAAATGTTTTAGTAGCCTAGAAATTAAGAGCTTGAAAAAAGCAACGCTGGAATTTCAGAACACGAGTAGGCTATTTTTCAATGAGGTTTCTTAATGCAAATTTCTCAGTTTCATTTCGTGTATCAGCGTTTATATGAATAGTTTATTTAGTGCAAAGAAATTTTTTAAATCCAAGGTTCTCTACAGTTTGACATTCCTATACTCTATAGAGTCTGTATTGGCAGCATGCAAAATGGAAACACTGCAGTCTAGCTCCTAGCAGACTTGATTTATATAATGGTGAATAAGCCGATCTTCCTGACGTAGGGCCTGATCGAATTTGGTGCACTGTTGAGAAATTTTAAATTGCGGCATTGGTGTCAGGACTAATACTTAATTTTGTGCAGTTGTGAAATGTTGCATGATTCCAATCAAGTGAACCATAATCGATAGAAATATACTGTTTGCATGGGTGCCCGCCCGAGAGTTAAAAGCCAATGGTCATTATTCCAGCTTTTAGCAAAATGTTGATAATGCAAGACAATTAAGAGCATGCTTATTTCTACAGATATTTATAAACATAGATTTATGACTTTCACTGTGTGTATCGTTCATATCATTAGTGCTTTAATGCGAAGAAATTTGTTGAACACGTAAAAATAGTAGTTAGAAAAATAAGTTTCAATTTTCCAGGGGGGGGGGCAAGTGCCCCCCTTGCCCTTGTGTGCGGGCGCCCATGATTGCAGCTACAGTTTGCAGTTCATGCATGTATACTGGGCATGTTCTTTGCACACATTGCATGTACAGGCTGCACAGATTCTGGCCTTTTTATCCTTTCCCCTTGAACAAATGAAACATCGTGCACGTTTCTTCGACAGGGTTGGAGGCGACATCTTGATCAGCCGTTGTACTGCATCACCATTGCTGTTCCCTTCCGAGCTGCATGAGAAAAACTCGTCTTCTGTGCGTTGTTTGCGCATGCCACTCCTTTCTGTTCTTTCGAATAGTGCCCAGAAGAGTTATTTGTTTATCAGCCAGTTTTTGAGCAAGTCTGAAACTTGTGAAAAAGTTTTCTGTGGTGACATGTCGTCCAGAACCAGCCATATTTCGTGTTGGGTAGAGCACAACAGGGTCTCCTTGGTTTCGTTCCATTTCCTGGCCTATACTGTATATAAATTAGTATCTAATACATATTTTCTTCAGATAATACTATAGAAAGGATTTATAAATTATAATTATGAATTATTTCAAAGAATACCATTGAAAGTATTCAAAAAAGCTATTGGGGTCAAAAATGACCCCACTGGTACTCAATGCTATAAAAGATTGCCAGCGCCCTCTGGTGATAAAAGAGGAAAATATTAATTGATATTTCGATAGAGACTAGGTACATCTTGAAAGTCACAAATTTTAAAAGATTTTCTCGAACAGATTTTGCGCAGTGTACAGTCAAAGGTGGCTTGGGGTCATTTTTGACCCCACTGGTAGTCGCAGGGTTAAGTTGCTCGAAGGTCTGATTTTCATCTTTTATCTTCTAGAGCTTGAACATACCAGACATGTCAACCTATGCCTATAAATACGAGACAACATGAAGAGGTGGACGATTACTGCCGCATACAGGCCATCGCACCAAGACCAGAGGAACGCAGCATTGTCTTTGTCCATGGCACACTTCTCTCTTTCTTCTAAGCGGGCTCTTCTTAGTCGATGGTTCGGCTGAGCAAGGCACCGCATCCAAGCGCCGCCTCTGCCGCCTTAGCCGGAAGTCCCTCTCAGCCGGATAAAGATGCGACGATTACCGAAGCTGCGAAGAAGGGAGGAATGGAGGCAGGGAGGCAGATAGGCAGGGAGGCAGGGAGATAGGCATGGAAAGAGAAAGGGAAGAAGGGATGGAGGGAGGGAGGCGCCGCTCGAAGCTGATTGAAAGTCCGACATTTATTCTGAAGCGCTTTTATAATTCGGTTCCGAACGAAGACGGAAGGGATAATCGCATTGGGGGCTGTAAGATATTAATTGAAATCGCGTTTAAATTCAATTAAGCTGACCTAAGTTTCGTAAACATGAATAACTCTTGAGAAAAGTAGTCACTCAGTTTTGCTGGATTCTTTGTACACAAAAGTCAATCAAAGTATCAAACTGTTTAATGTTTTTTTGCAATGAAAGCGATTAGTTGTGACGCCATCTTGAATTTTCCATCGGCATTTAGGCAGCCTCAAATTAAGGCAAAGTTGCTTAAATTTATATAAGCCTATACTTATAAATATGACATTATGAGTTTATGACCATTGGCCTTGATAATAAGAAGATACGACTTGATTATTTTTGAGATATTCTTTCATGAAAAAAATTGACGTGATATCGTCACGTGATACTATGATGATATCAATTTCCATATCATTTCGCAATTATATCAGTAGCCTACTTAGTGTTGACACTAGCCGTTTATAGTAAAAAGGTAAAGTAGGCTATCTAGGAATATTATGTCTATTATAGTTAAAGATATCTTAGACTATTATGTCTATAGTTATGTTGTCATAGTCAATATAGTGAATAGCTACATCGTCGCCTGACAATTATCTTGTCGTATGTCCACTTTTGTGAATTCCGAGAAAAACGAGTTTGAAATTTCGAAACTTTGGACGCCAAATAAAAGATATTCAGTGCAATCAAATTTAAGGCACAGATGTCACATTAAAGCATTGATATTGAATAAAGAATGTTGTATTAAAATAAAATTGATATCTAGAATGGTTTTTGTGAAATTTTGGAAAATGTTGTATAAAAATGGATTTAAATCAATTGCAAATCATCCTGACGTGAGAAATTTAAAAACATATGAAATAATAAAGAAAGCAATATACAATCAATTGCGACTTTGTTCGTTTCAATTTTCGCAAGTTTAGCCTAATACCCTTTTTAAATAAAAGAATGTTTTTTATTCTCTGGACATACGACACTATGATACCACGAAGTGGGCAGTGTATTAATGTCGTATCTCCTTATCGTCCAATCAGCGACGAGCTTTCTCTGGACATACGACAATGCACTTTTAACCGTGATGCGGTACTGGAGATACGACAAAAATAAAATAGGAGATAGCCTACGACAAGGCAATCCTGTATCATGGACATACGACAAGTAGTTTCGTTGAATATCTTTAAAACGACTTGTTGTATCTCCTTACGGTTAACAGTGAAGAAAGATAAACAATGTTTTGCTACAAAACAAGTCTAAACTCGATTTTGAAAAAAATGGACATACGACAAGATAATTGTCAGGCGACGACATGTAGGCTAATTAAGGAGATACGATCTCATTTCAAGATATTCTTCCACAAAGAAAAATTGATATGATAATTTACATTCAATTCAATTTTCATTTCATTTATTGAATCCAAAATAACAGGCTACATAAATTTTTACAGTTAAAACAGCGCATAAATAAAACAAACAATGAAACAATTTAAACAGCATATTTTACAAATAATTTTAAATTGGAACAAAGGGCACATCTGAAAGGATGGGTCCCGCTAGAAGGTAATGTGACACCAATTTGCAAACATAATTATTTGACTTATTGAAAGCACATGGCCTAATTATTATCAATGATAATGCGCTCTCTCATTAAACGCCACAGTCGCATCAACTTGCATGTGTGCATAATGTATGCATGATTAATTATAAGTCTAATGAAAACTGCTTTCCTCCATCGATAAAACGTTTCCTTAACCGGTACATAATGTTCCATCATCTAGAAGCGTCGAGTCAATTTCGCATCGGACCCGGTGCGTTTTGGTTCATGCTGCGTCTCTCCACTCGATCCGTTCAACAGACTATTACTCGCATAATGGTCGTTCATTCATGTTGCTCCAGCGTTGGTCGTTCATTTATGTTGCTCCAGCGTTGGTCGTTCATTTATGTTGCTCCAGCGTTGGTCGTTCATTCATGTTGCTCCAGCGTTGGTCGTTCATTCATGTTGCTCCAGCGTTGGTCGTTCATTTATGTTGCTCCAGCGTTGGTCGTTCATTTATGTTGCTCCAGCGTTGGTCGTTCATTTATGTTGCTCCAGCGTTGGTCGTTCATTCATGTTGCTCCAGCGTTGGTCGTTCATTCATGTTGCTCCAGCGTTGGTCGTTCATTCATGTTGCTTCAGCGTTGGTCGTTCATTCATGTTGCTCCAGCGTTGGTCGTTCATTCATGTTGCTCCAGCGTTGGTCGTTCATTCATGTTGCTCCAGCGTTGGTCGTTCATTTATGTTGCTCCAGCGTTGGTCGTTCATTTATGTTGCTCCAGCGTTGGTCGTTCATTCATGTTGCTCCAGCGTTGGTCGTTCATTTATGTTGCTCCAGCGTTGGTCGTTCATTCATGTTGCTCCAGCGTTGGTCGTTCATTCATGTTGCTCCAGCGTTGGTCGTTCATTTATGTTGCTCCAGCGTTGGTCGTTCATTTATGTTGCTCCAGCGTTGGTCGTTCATTCATGTTGCTCCAGCGTTGGTCGTTCATTCATGTTGCTCCAGCGTTGGTCGTTCATTCATGTTGCTCCAGCGTTGGTCGTTCATTCATGTTGCTCCAGCGTTGGTCGTTCATTCATGTTGCTCCAGCGTTGGTCCTTCATTCATGTTGCTCCAGCGTTGGTCGTTCATTCATGTTGCTCCAGCGTTGGTCGTTCATTCATGTTGCTCCAGCGTTGGTCGTTCATTTATGTTGCTCCAGCGTTGGTCGTTCATTTATGTTGCTCCAGCGTTGGTCGTTCATTCATGTTGCTCCAGCGTTGGTCGTTCATTCATGTTGCTCCAGCGTTGGTCGTTCATTCATGTTGCTCCAGCGTTGGTCGTTCATTCATGTTGCTCCAGCGTTGGTCGTTCATTCATGTTGCTCCAGCGTTGGTCGTTCATTCATGTTGCTCCAGCGTTGGTCGTTCATTCATGTTGCTCCAGCGTTGGTCGTTCATTTATGTTGCTCCAGCGTTGGTCGTTCATTCATGTTGCTCCAGCGTTGGTCGTTCATTCATGTTGCTCCAGCGTTGGTCGTTCATTCATGTTGCTCCAGCGTTGGTCGTTCATTCATGTTGCTCCAGCGTTGGTCGTTCATTCATGTTGCTCCAGCGTTGGTCGTTCATTCATGTTGCTCCAGCGTTGGTCGTTCATTCATGTTGCTCCAGCGTTGGTCGTTCATTCATGTTGCTCCAGCGTTGGTCGTTCATTTATGTTGCTCCAGCGTTGGTCGTTCATTTATGTTGCTCCAGCGTTGGTCGTTCATTCATGTTGCTCCAGCGTTGGTCGTTCATTCATGTTGCTCCAGCGTTGGTCGTTCATTCATGTTGCTCCAGCGTTGGTCGTTCATTCATGTTGCTCCAGCGTTGGTCGTTCATTCATGTTGCTCCAGCGTTGGTCGTTCATTTATGTTGCTCCAGCGTTGGTCGTTCATTTATGTTGCTCCAGCGTTGGTCGTTCATTTATGTTGCTCCAGCGTTGGTCGTTCATTCATGTTGCTCCAGCGTTGGTCGTTCATTCATGTTGCTCCAGCGTTGGTCGTTCATTCATGTTGCTCCAGCGTTGGTCGTTCATTCATGTTGCTTCAGCGTTGGTCGTTCATTCATGTTGCTCCAGCGTTGGTCGTTCATTCATGTTGCTCCAGCGTTGGTCGTTCATTTATGTTGCTCCAGCGTTGGTCGTTCATTTATGTTGCTCCAGCGTTGGTCGTTCATTTATGTTGCTCCAGCGTTGGTCGTTCATTCATGTTGCTCCAGCGTTGGTCGTTCATTCATGTTGCTCCAGCGTTGGTCGTTCATTCATGTTGCTCCAGCGTTGGTCGTTCATTCATGTTGCTTCAGCGTTGGTCGTTCATTCATGTTGCTCCAGCGTTGGTCGTTCATTCATGTTGCTCCAGCGTTGGTCGTTCATTTATGTTGCTCCAGCGTTGGTCGTTCATTTATGTTGCTCCAGCGTTGGTCGTTCATTTATGTTGCTCCAGCGTTGGTCGTTCATTCATGTTGCTCCAGCGTTGGTCGTTCATTCATGTTGCTCCAGCGTTGGTCGTTCATTCATGTTGCTCCAGCGTTGGTCGTTCATTCATGTTGCTTCAGCGTTGGTCGTTCATTCATGTTGCTCCAGCGTTGGTCGTTCATTCATGTTGCTCCAGCGTTGGTCGTTCATTCATGTTGCTCCAGCGTTGGTCGTTCATTCATGTTGCTTCAGCGTTGGTCGTTCATTCATGTTGCTCCAGCGTTGGTCGTTCATTCATGTTGCTCCAGCGTTGGTCGTTCATTTATGTTGCTCCAGCGTTGGTCGTTCATTTATGTTGCTCCAGCGTTGGTCGTTCATTCATGTTGCTCCAGCGTTGGTCGTTCATTCATGTTGCTCCAGCGTTGGTCGTTCATTCATGTTGCTCCAGCGTTGGTCGTTCATTCATGTTGCTCCAGCGTTGGTCGTTCATTTATGTTGCTCCAGCGTTGGTCGTTCATTTATGTTGCTCCAGCGTTGGTCGTTCATTCATGTTGCTCCAGCGTTGGTCGTTCATTCATGTTGCTCCAGCGTTGGTCGTTCATTCATGTTGCTCCAGCGTTGGTCGTTCATTTATGTTGCTCCAGCGTTGGTCGTTCATTTATGTTGCTCCAGCGTTGGTCGTTCATTTATGTTGCTCCAGCGTTGGTCGTTCATTTATGTTGCTCCAGCGTTGGTCGTTCATTCATGTTGCTCCAGCGTTGGTCGTTCATTCATGTTGCTCCAGCGTTGGTCGTTCATTCATGTTGCTCCAGCGTTGGTCGTTCATTCATGTTGCTCCAGCGTTGGTCGTTCATTCATGTTGCTTCAGCGTTGGTCGTTCATTCATGTTGCTCCAGCGTTGGTCGTTCATTCATGTTGCTCCAGCGTTGGTCGTTCATTTATGTTGCTCCAGCGTTGGTCGTTCATTTATGTTGCTCCAGCGTTGGTCGTTCATTTATGTTGCTCCAGCGTTGGTCGTTCATTCATGTTGCTCCAGCGTTGGTCGTTCATTCATGTTGCTCCAGCGTTGGTCGTTCATTCATGTTGCTCCAGCGTTGGTCGTTCATTCATGTTGCTTCAGCGTTGGTCGTTCATTCATGTTGCTCCAGCGTTGGTCGTTCATTCATGTTGCTCCAGCGTTGGTCGTTCATTTATGTTGCTCCAGCGTTGGTCGTTCATTTATGTTGCTCCAGCGTTGGTCGTTCATTTATGTTGCTCCAGCGTTGGTCGTTCATTCATGTTGCTCCAGCGTTGGTCGTTCATTCATGTTGCTCCAGCGTTGGTCGTTCATTCATGTTGCTCCAGCGTTGGTCGTTCATTCATGTTGCTTCAGCGTTGGTCGTTCATTCATGTTGCTCCAGCGTTGGTCGTTCATTCATGTTGCTCCAGCGTTGGTCGTTCATTCATGTTGCTCCAGCGTTGGTCGTTCATTCATGTTGCTCCAGCGTTGGTCGTTCATTCATGTTGCTCCAGCGTTGGTCGTTCATTCATGTTGCTCCAGCGTTGGTCGTTCATTCATGTTGCTCCAGCGTTGGTCGTTCATTCATGTTGCTCCAGCGTTGGTCGTTCATTCATGTTGCTCCAGCGTTGGTCGTTCATTCATGTTGCTCCAGCGTTGGTCGTTCATTTATGTTGCTCCAGCGTTGGTCGTTCATTCATGTTGCTCCAGCGTTGGTCGTTCATTCATGTTGCTCCAGCGTTGGTCGTTCATTCATGTTGCTCCAGCGTTGGTCGTTCATTCATGTTGCTCCAGCGTTGGTCGTTCATTCATGTTGCTCCAGCGTTGGTCGTTCATTCATGTTGCTCCAGCGTTGGTCGTTCATTCATGTTGCTCCAGCGTTGGTCGTTCATTCATGTTGCTCCAGCGTTGGTCGTTCATTCATGTTGCTCCAGCGTTGGTCGTTCATTCATGTTGCTCCAGCGTTGGTCGTTCATTCATGTTGCTCCAGCGTTGGTCGTTCATTCATGTTGCTCCAGCGTTGGTCGTTCATTCATGTTGCTTCAGCGTTGGTCGTTCATTCATGTTGCTCTAGCGTTGGTCGTTCATTTATGTTGCTCCATCGATGGTCGTTCATTCATGTTGCTCCAGCGTTGGTCGTTCATTCATGTTGCTCCAGCGTTGGTCGTTCATTCATGTTGCTCCAGCGTTGGTCGTTCATTTATGTTGCTCCAGCGTTGGTCGTTCATTTATGTTGCTCCAGCGTTGGTCGTTCATTCATGTTGCTCCAGCGTTGGTCGTTCATTCATGTTGCTCCAGCGTTGGTCGTTCATTCATGTTGCTCCAGCGTTGGTCGTTCATTTATGTTGCTCCAGCGTTGGTCGTTCATTTATGTTGCTCCAGCGTTGGTCGTACATTTATGTTACTCCAGCGATGATCGTTCATTTATGTTACTCGCATAATGGTCGTTCATTTATGTTGCTCCAGCGAAGGTCGTTCATTTATGTTGCTCCAGCGAAGGTCGTTCATTTATGTTGCTCCTGCGATGATCGTTCATTTATGTGGCTCCAGTGAAATGTTTAATCAGAATAAATCATTCGACGTTGAATGCGTCTGCCTCGTGTGATTCCAAGTTTCGAAACAGAAAGATGGATGACTGGATGGATGGATGCGTGTGCGGGTGTATGGATATAGAGGTTGATAGATGGAGGGAGGGAGGAAGGGAAGGAGGGATGAAGGGAGCGTGGGAGCGAGGAAGGGAGGGAGGGAGGGAGGGAGGGAGGAATAGACACAAAGACAGACATACAGGCGCATGTAGGAATGGACGGACAGACAGACGGACAAAAAGACATATGGATATGGACAAAGAGATGTTGTAGAGCCACAGTAGTAGAAGCTGAATTAATTATTGATCGATGTTTAACGGATGAATGGACAGAAGAAGAAGAAGAGACGAATTCAAATGCAGTCAACAGATATTGTATGTATGTATGCATGTATGCATGTATGTATGTATGTATGTATGTATGTATGTATGTATGTATGTATGTATGTATGTATGTATGTATGTATGTATGTATGTATGTATGTATGTATGTATGTATGTATGTATGTATGTATGTATGTATGTATGTATGTATGTATGTATGTATGTATGTATGTATGTATGTATGTATGTATGTATGTATGTATGTATGTATGTATGTATGTATGTATGTATGTATGTATGTATGTATGTATGTATGTATGTATGTATGTATGTATGTATGTATGTATGTATGTATGTATGTATGTATGTATGTATGTATGTATGTATGTATGTATGTATGTATGTATGTATGTATGTATGTATGTATGTATGTATGTATGTATGTATGTATGTATGTATGTATGTATGTATGTATGTATGTATGTATGTATGTATGTATGTATGTATGTATGTATGTATGTATGTATGTATGTATGTATGTATGTATGTATGTATGTATGTATGTATGCATGCATGCATGCATGCATGCATGCATGTATGTATGTATGTATGTATGTATGTATGTATGTATGTATGTATGTATTTATGTATTTATGTATGTTTGTATGTATGTATGTATGTATGTATGTATGTATGTATGTATGTATGTATGTATGTATGTATGTATGTATGTATGTATGTATGTATGTATGTATGTATGTATGTATGTATGTATGTATGTATGTATGTATGTATGTATGTATGTATGTATGTATGTATCTGTCTGTGTGTATTCGTGTCTGTATGTGTTTGCGTGTGTGGGGGGGGGGGGGGGAGGAACCAACCAATCGGGTGGCGCCCTTTTCCCGATTGCAATCGGACCCTTCCCATCCATCGGTCTCTGACCCATGAACTTCTGTAAAATTGCGTTGCAACGAGAGGCCGTGCTTTACAAGGCGTGACCGAATAATACGCCATACAAACACACACACACACACACACACACACGCACGCACGCACACACACACACACACACACACACACACACGCGCACACACACACACACACACACACACACGCGCACACACACATAAATCAGATGCAGGTCAATGCGTGGACTTCTATTCAAAAGGAAACGAACTCGAAACTGAAAACGGATTTTCGGCATCGAAATTTCACCATTGTCGTTTATTACACAGTAATTGCAAAGTCGTTTTCAGTAATTTAATTTTCACGGTGTAGGCCTATTAGGTGTACGCCGCAGTGCTTGCTACCTAAGTTAGGTAAACAGAAGTCTATATTAGCTGAAATGTTTTATTTCCGTTGACTAAGACCATAAGGACCCATCTCTTGGAAAGTTGAAACCTAGGCCCTACTTTTTGAAATATTACTTTTTGGTCTTAACAACTTCGTCACACTAAAGTAAAGTGTTAGGCTAATGATACTAAATATTCACTAAGTGAACTGCGGAAATGTTACTTTTTGAAGTCTCTATGAAATTTTCATTGGCCTATTCTTAATTTCCATCTGTCTGTTTTTCATGCTCTTGCTAAAAATGCAATCATGAGAATTGAGTTTTGCCCATCTTGCAAAAATATCCACGGGCGCCCATATAAGATTAAGACTATCAAGTTCTGACCACTAAAACTGAACAGAAAAGTACAACACTAGAGCTGAAAAAATAAACTGGAAAGTTTAAAATTGCTGAAACTGGAAAATAAACTTGAACATGAATTTTAAAAAACACACAATCATTCGCTACGCTTAATCGTTGCCAATGACAGGAAAGATGATACTTTTACGCTGCATGTTTGATTGGCTTATTAGACGAAGATAAGAATCAAGTAAGTTAGGACATTCTTCATAATATATCTCCACTTGCAACTGCACAATGGAAGACACAACAATGCATCGAATCAATCAATCAATCAATCAATCAATCAATCAATCAAATAAATCAATCAATCAATCAATCAATCAATCAGTCAATCAATCAATTAATCAATCAATCGATCAATCAATCAATCGATCAATCAATCAATCAGTCAATCAATCAACCAATCAATCAATTAATCAATCAATCAATCTATCAATCAATTGATCAATCAATCGATCAATCAATTAATTAATCAATCAATCAATCAATCGATCAATCAATCAATCAATCAATCAATCAATCAATCAATCAAATAAATAAATAAATCAATCAATCAATCAATCAGTCAATCAATCAATCAATCAACCAATCAATCAATCGATCGATCAATCGATCAATCAAATCAAATCAATCGATCAATCAATCAAATCAGTTTATTCTGAGAAGAGCAACACACAAACAAAGAACCAAGGTAGACAGGAAAATGGTAGGCTACATATGAAAAGAATTAATGTTAATAAAACGATCCAAACGATTATACACAGCAAGCCAATCTCATCTATAATTAAATATTATCTGACTTGATATAATCTAATTATAATCCATTTTAACGTCACATAAAAAGTAAAATAGTAACATTTATAACATCCGCCTCATGAACACATATCTAGTTTATAAACAGCTTCCTAATTATAATCCATTTTAACCTCACATAAAAGGTAACTACAGAATTACACAAAATAGTAACATTTATAACACTCGCCTCATGAACACAGATCTAGTTTATAAACAGCTTCCTATACGTTAACTATCTACAAGCATTCCATTGCGCGAATCGATACGGATTCCAAGTAACATCTTCGTTCACAGAATGATGGCTTCTTCATAAGATTTACAATGTTGAAGCAGAAATGGTCGATAAAACGACGCTTAATGCATCGCTCTATGTAGACACGCATACAGTGTATAGTGTATACGTAAGGATAGGGTCCGGCAGTTTAATAGCTCGGAATTAATATGGCGCCTCTTGAGGTACATGTAGGCCTAGTACTAGACGTCAGGGCATTTGAATGGCGCCTCCATTCAGGCACTTGCAAGCCTGTAAACTGTTTCCTCGTTCATCCGTATGTCTGTCTGTAAGTGTAACTGGCAACTTCTATGGCGCCGGTTCATATAGGCTATAGCTGCAAAATGAATCAGCAGGTGCCACCCTGCAGAATAGGCCTATTAAAGCTGATTAAATTATTTGTTATTATTATAATTTTCATCGGACAATCGACCCTTAATTATTCAAACTTTTGGGAATGATCCGAATGGTAAAAGCCAACGCAGTTGAAAATGAATTAATTGATAGGACCAATGAGCAAAAAATATTTTATATAGAAGTTTGAAGAAGCGAACTCTTGAAATGTGGAAGGTGGATTGCTAAGAAAGTCGTGGCTGAAATAGCATGTTGCATTGATGAAATGATTTATGTTTCTGTAGAAGCTAGATGGCTGAAAACAATTCTTTATTGCAGGCTGTCTGTTTAGTTAGTTAGTTAAGATTTATGTATCTGTAATCTGAGTAGGCCTAATTGTTTCTGTAGCCTAAAATTGTTTCAACTGCATAATAATTGTACACTGTAACCGGTTGCGGTCTGTCAACCGGGTTGTTGAATAAACGAAAATTATTATTAGGCCTACTGCTATTATTTATGAGAAGAACCTGGATTGATAATGATTGCACAGGTTAAATATAAGGTTTAAGAATTTATTCCACCAGTCTAACATCTATTAATTAAATTATAAATCTTCTCAACAAACTAAAACTATTAGAGCAAGAAATCTTCTCATCGAACGTCATTGTCTTTGAGCATAAAATCTTGCAAAAGTTATTTTCATCTGCTCAGCTTCTGATTTCATCAGGAATTCCATCTTCACTCCAGATTCCATTTATTCAATCATGAGGTATTTTAAATCAATCCAACTTCTATTCAAACAGGTACTGTTTACACCAATCCGACTTTAAGTTTCCAAAGAACTTATTTTCATTAAACGAACTTCTGCGTTAGCAAAGAAAATTCGCCACCAATCCAACTTCTATTTCGGCGAGAATTCTTTTCTAACCGTCGTTCTCCAAATCGAAAAAGAACTCCTTTCATCGGTTACTTCTATTCTGTTTAAGCTTCCCTCGGGCTACCAGAGGGGGGGGGGTGGTATCCACTCCCCCCTAGGTTTTTCCCAAATCAAACTTTTTTCGTTAGGAATAAAATTTTGACGTTTTAGGTAGCTGTAGAGGATTCATCTGCACACATTTTGAGCTAAAATGTGTGATGATATACCATACCATTCAAAAGTTATACCCGATATACCCGAGGCACCAGGGGGGGTGGATACCACCCCCCTTAGATTATAGGCTGTAACTTATCCATCCTTTGACATGAAGAGACACCAATTACACCATTCTGTAGAGGGAATAGAGGGAATGTGGGGCTACATTTCCATGCTCAGTGAGTTGTCTTTGGACAACCGGAAGTGCTCAAAATATATTAAAATACAAATAAAGGTGTTTTATTATTATAAAATTTTCATGTTTTCCTATTAAAAATTATTCATAATTTATTTTTTAAGAGAAATAAATTATGTCATTCTATAGAGGGCATTTAGGGCTATTTTTTATACCAATTAATTTGACATTTGATGACCGGAAGTGCTCAAAATAAATTTAAATGTGTGAAAATGTTGGGTTTTTTACAACGCAAACCGATAAGTCTGCGTAAACGTTTTTCAGCATGTTTTACATGTTTTTTCTCTTTTTATTGTAACTAAAACTAACTTATTACTAGTTTTTATAGTTGAATATTGGACTTCATTATATGTAAACTATTTTTAATTAAATAAATTATGTTAAAAACACACATAATCTAATGTTTTGCTTATGCGAAAGTATACATTTTGTGGAATCGAGGGGTGCCTACGGTAAAAAATTCATAACTTCGGAGTACTTTCATATATTTTAAACCTAAATATACCATTTTGTGCAGCAATGAATGCTGAATCCATAGGTGTATTACAAGTTTTGATATCTCAAACCAAACCTAAAATCCAGGGGGGGGGGGTGGTAACCACCCCCCCCCCCTTGGTAGTCAGTGTTACAAAAAAAGCTTGGTAGCCTGAGGGTTAAGCTTGACTTAGGCTTTTTTCATCAACCAACATTCTATTTAAGCATGAATAGCGAGCAACTAGTTTACATCAAGGTGAGTTTCCAGTGAAATTTTTGTCGGTGAACCATTATCGTAAAAACTGTGTCGTTAACCATGATAGGTCTAATGTCTATGAACGAAGCAGTTACTGTAGTCGTTTTATTGTTGCGTCTGAAGTGATCAGGTTTTTACAGAACAATGTTTGCTTTCACAGTTATTTCCTCACAAGCTATTCCAATTCTAATCAGCCTAGGTCTATATACTTTAAAATCATAGAGCTTCAGTATAATGAAGGTATTATTAAGATTTTATTATACAAGCCAAAAGTATAATACACAAGTAGCAGAAATTGGTCACATCTTTTCTAAAACACTAGGCTAACTACTTTGTTATATTATTTTCCTACAACTCCAGTTTTAATGAGACCATTGTCGCGTGGCAGGGTTCAAATCAAATCAAATCAAATCAAATCAGTTTATTTCCTGAATACGCACCAAAAATAACAATCAAGGCAGTGAACAGGGAATTGTACATATTTAGTGGTATCAAGGGGAGACCCGGAAGGGATGGAAATCCCGCTAATTGGGCCACCCAGTAATCATTGAATTGCAAGGCATAATATACAGGACATGACAGCCGGTTTAAACGATTGCAGAAATAGAAATATAATCAGGACAGAAACTTATTAATATAGGATAGATAACACAACTTAACTAACACTTAACTAACACTTAACTAACACTTAACTAACACTTAACTAACACACCCAATTCAACACAATAATTCAAGCAGTTCGATTGATAATATAACAACGTAGGCGTTTCTTGAAGATATGAAGACCATGTAATTGACTTATAGCTGAGGGGATACTGTTCCAAATATTAGCACCAGTATATCTGATCGAAAATAAACGAGTGTTAGTATGAGCAAATGGTTGTCTATACAAATTTGCACTTCTTGTGGAATAGGAATGAAAATCAGAGGCACGGAAGAACATTAATTTTGTCTATACGCTACTGGTAACAAGTTGTGCTCATATCGAAACATAAATTCACCTATCTGAACCGTCCTAATTTGTTCAATCTTTAGTAATTTAAATTCCAGAAATAGCTGATGAGTATGAGAATTGTATGGAACATTAGCCACATAACGAATAACACGTTTCTGTAGAATTGTTAGCCTTTGTAAATTGGATTTATAAGTTGAAGCCCATATTATATTGCAGTAGGTAAGATATGGGTAGATGAGTGTATAATAAAGGGTTAGCCTAACATGGGGAGGTAACAAGGAGGAAGCTCGTTTTATAATACCGATATTCTTGGCAATTTCGAAGACAACATACTCTGCCGATGCTAGTAGGGCATAGAAATTCTACAGTGTTTGCGGTAAAATCAGTGTAAGAATTGCGGAAAAATAACTGGGGTGTTGGACCATTTTCCACATGGAATTGGTTTTTTAAAAACAGACTTTACTATGGGGCTCTAAGGAAGACTGGGGGTTGAAACACCCCAAACCCTCCCCCGGCAGCATATAGGCATTCCGTACCCGATTTCGTAGCATTGCAAGCCATAACGCTTTTTCATTGGCCGGTTCCAGATTATGAATATTCATAACCAATGACGTGTTTCGTGCCTTCTCGTGCGCTGTTGTTGCTGCTGTTATGGCCGATTGCGGTGCACTTAAACTTTAAGTTATAAGGAGTTTCCATTCGATAGTGAAGTAATCGAAAGTGTGAATCTAGACTTGAAATCAGAGCAAAAATAAAATGCAAAGGTTACGCGTTGTTATAATACATGCGTGCCAGCGAATATGTCATCCACCAACTCATCGCTTCAATAATACGCTGTGGTCAACAGCTATTGGCCTATTATGTCATGCATCAGGCGTCTGCTTCGTTGAATCAAAAGCCTCCTGCGATACCAAAAATCAGAACTGCGCTACAGAAGTCATTATGCCTACATTAGATTTGACTAGACTTCAAGTTGCACCAGTTGAAATTAGTGTTCTACGCATTCCCAATTGTAACTTTAAAAGCTCTAGGTTTATTCAGTTTTCGTGAACTGTCTCATTTTCCATGCCTATAGTGTTCGACAACTAGTAATATTTCGAGCTTATGTACAGTAGTTCATGTCAATCTCAGTTCTAGTGAAAATCACCCTAAATTTAAACCTGCGTGTGACCTATGCGCAAATGCATATAGGTCTAAATACGAGATATTCATTCAGATTGTTAAAAATTGATTATTTTGAATCATGAATCAGAACCCTTTGCATCCACGTTCACAGACCTTCTAATTCCACGTTCTGACTTCTGACAAGAATGGATTTGTAGAAGCACTTCTGTACAGTTAAAAACTAGCAAAAAAGGTCATTGTCCTCCGATTGGAAGTAATTTACCATGGAGGATGGGAAAGGAAAGAAGTAGTTGTGGCGTTATGCAGGTCTAAAAATACCTTAAAACAGCCATGTAAGAGTGAACGTTACTGCTGAATTATGAATAGCCTAAGTAGCCTAGAGCCCTAGACCTACCAATAAAAGCATTAATATGAATGCAATTAGCCTTATATCTTTACATAATAGAAAGGCATTTGCTAGAAACATCAGTTTTACTCTGTTATCATTGCTCATCAATAAATAATATTCTCTTTATTCAGCAATACAACACAACCTATATTCTAATGACAACTTGTCACGATTCAGACATAGCGTAGTCTAAACATTTGGTTTACAGCTTGACCTACATTTTAAATTGCTTACATTGCTTACATTTTAAATACAATTATTAGACTAAAATCGGGTGTTTAAAATTTTGGGTGAGGCAGTTTAATAATAATTTTCGTCTATTCAACAATCCATTACAGTTGAAACAGTTTGCATGAACTAAGATTACAGAATACATAAATCTTAACTATACTAGCTGAACAGACAGCCTGCAATAGGCTACATGGAGCTAAGACAGTTTAATTACAAAGCATATCCGCCCAATAATAAATCACGCAACGCAGCTTTATCCCATTATATGCAAACCTGTTTGGTGTAGGCTATCAATTTATTAAAGCACTTTATAAATCTTAGCAGGTAACTGCCATAATTATAGCCTACTAGGCCTAATGGGCGCAAAGGCTGCGAGTTATTAAACATAATAGCCTAAGATTAATGATATTGCCAACGCAAGCCGCAGTCTGTAAACAAAACGTGCTTAATGATGTCACTGGTTATGAATATTCATAATATCGGATCGGCCAATGAAAAGGCGCTTAAGGCTGACAATGTTACGAAATCGGGTACGGAATGCCTATATGCCCCCCGGCAATTCTCACCCTAGGTATATAGAATCGATGACGGATTCCATCGGAAACTAAGTGAGACGTGGCACGTCACATTAGGCCAAGCTGGTCCCTAAATCGACCTTAACGGTTTGCCACTTATACATTAGGACACGGTAATTTCGTTCATGTTAGACTTAGATCCTTAGAGGTTGACTAAGAGGACGCCACCAACACGATTACATCCAACACGTCTACATGGATCTCTAGCGATGGTTAACTGCCTTCACAATGTTTCACGTTCAATATCAATGAAAACAAGTCGACATTGGGTCCATAATTATAGCCTATTACAGAGTAGGCATACATATTTTTACATAAAGTCTCCAGACAGGTCCCGACTCCCATCTAATCTTCATGCTCGTCCACACTTGGATCTTTTCCCGAAAAAGTGACGTGGATAATTATACCAAGTTAATAATTACATGTATGTCTTTATCTACAGTTTACATTATCGAAGTATGAAGTTCGTTTTCGTGCGTACAGAACTCAACACCTAAACTACGGTACTCTAATTAATCCACTCTCCTCCGTTTTTGTTCCATCACCCGTACAGACCCGACCAAAGAGAGGCCAGTGACGTCCATACAACGCCACCCAACACCCAGACAGCCAGCAGACTCGCGTCCCCTAGAGACACCAGGCCTAGCAAGAGGCCGCTGCGTCTGCTCGCACCTGATGCGGCCGTGTAAGCAAGGAGCCACTCTGGGTCGGTGGGAAGCAGGACTCTCGGAGTGGCTACGACAATCTTCGTAGTGACGCTATTGCAGTTGGGACGTTGAGCAGGCGTGGTCGAAGGTGGAAGAGCTTTGGTGGCGTTGTTGAAAGGATTGCATTGCTGGTCGACACCGAGAATGATGTACTTCTGCTGACTTCCTTTGATGTAGCTGATGATCTTCTGCTGCGCTATTTCCTTGTCCTTCGCAGCTGACGAGGAAATCGAAAAATAATTTGAGTTAATATACAAATAAAGATGAATAAAATGAATAATAAAAAGACTAATGAAGATATAGAAATTAATAAATAATTAAATAGCTAGGCATGAAGAAATATTCGTGATGGTAGAGGAAAACAGACAAGTTTAAAGGTTAGTCGGTAAAACTGTCCACTCACCAAATTTTTAAATTCTGTTCATCCACTCATTCGTCTATTTATTCATGAGCACATAAATTATTCTATCCATCCATCCATTCATCCATCCTTCCATCCACAAAACTCATCTATCCATTCAACTATTCATCCACCAACTCGTCCATCCACCTACCCATCCATCCATCCATCCATTCATACATTCATCCATCCATCCATTCATTCATACATTCATCTATCCATCCATTCATTCATCCATCCATCCATGCATTCATCCATCCATTCATCCACCCATCCATTCATCCATCCATTCATCCACCCATCCATTCATCTATCCATTCATTCATCCATCCATTCATCTATCCATTCATCCATCCATTCATCCATCCAAAACCGTTCTGTTGGTCGATTTGTCTTCCGTTGCAGTAGTCAGTCACTGTTATAAAATTTATCTAAAACTGAATGTTCTTATCGTTGTGAATCCTATACAATGTAATGCATAATGCACTGACATGTACATGTATCAGCTGTAAATAAAAGCTACTTAATGAAAAGAAACGAATTACGTTTTAATTTCACGATCATTGCAAGTATTACCTTTGACGCCGTAGTAGATTCCGACACCCAGTCCTGCGATTGCCCCCAGAGCGAGCAGTGCGATTATAGGGGCACACCATCGCCTTATGCCCCACGTCCCTGCACCATAACTCGCCGTCTCAAAGTTCCTGTATCCACAGCAGGTATCCTGTTGGAATTGAACGAAATATTTGAAACCGTTATGCAAGAATTACTTGCAATTATTGCGTTTAAATAAATTAATGATCATTCGAATAGGTGCAAATTCAATGTTTACATCAAATTAGTAGTTGTTGCAATAATAACTGAAGCACCATCACCACCACCACCACCACCACCACCACCACAACCACCACCACCACCACCACAACCACCAACAACAACAACACTATCATCATCATCCTCATCATCATCATCATCATCATCATCATCATCATCATCATCATCATCATCATCATCATCATCATCATCATCATCATCATCATCATCATCATCATCATCATAATAATCATCACCACCACCACCCCCGTCATCCCAACGACCTTCTCATCATACTGACGTCATATCTTCCTCCCATATCGTCGAATCCTCTTCCTCCTCTTCCTCCAGTCGTCGTCGTCTTCTTCTGGCACCATCTCCTTCCGCAGCATTTCGTTCCTCCTCCTCTCTCCGCATCACCCGGCGACCTCTGTCTCCCTCTGACGGGCGACGGACTCCGCTGCGGCTTCCTCGGCGTCGGCGACGGACTCCTCGACCGATCGACGAGCGCCACCTTCGACGTCGATCTCGCGCTGAGAGCCGTCGACTTGCGAGCGGAGTTGTCACTGGACGACGACGATGAGATGGAAGAGAGGGAGGATGATGGACGTTTCTTCGACGAAGGAGACGGTGATCGCGGTGGTGGGTTGGCGCCGCTCACGTAGATCGTCTTCTTGCCTGGTGGATCGTTCCATCGCGGTCGACTCGATCGGTCAGTGGCGCTGCCGTGCGTGCTCGACGCTGCGCCGTCGTCGAGTTCGTTTGGAGCAACGAAATGTTTGATGTTGTTCTTCTCGCAAATGATGCAGTAACCGGTGATCGGATCACGGATGTGACGCATTGTGCTGCTTTAGATCTGCGACGCAGTGAAATGGAAAGAGGTTCAACAATGCATATGCCCGGTTCTTAAGTCTTAATCTTGCATCAAAACTAACTAATCTAAGATATTCAATAAGAAAAAAAATCAATAATATAATTAACTTTTAGAGATGATGAGAGAAATTCCAGACTACTGCTGCAGGATTTCTCATCGGACCTACTTGTACTTGAAACAACAAGCAAGGGAACGACTTTGTATTTCAAAATGGTGGTAGACTGCAGAGACCAACTGCTTCTTCCTCTCTGACACTGACCCGTTCCCTCTTTAAGGAAAACCTGCGTAGAGGCAAATAGGACTTTCTCGTTCATTAGGTCCACTCGTCTAAATTGACAACCCAAAGGTCTAATCTACCAAAGAACTTCCATCATTATGACACCAATGGTGCAGAAAATTAATGGAGAAAATTAACATTAATTCAAGCAGAGAGCTTACAATGGTCGTTAGTGAACGTCGATAAAATAGAAAATCGAATAATAGTCTAATATTAAAAATCCATCGAGAAAAAAAGACAGCTTACTGTAGACCTATCGAAAAACGGTGGAAAATGCAGTCGATATTCAAAGAAAGTTCCTTCGAACTCTGCGCAATAATTTCTAAAAGCCACCTGAATAACTTCGTCTCCTTGACAGAATTCAACTGTTTACTGGCAAAACACACGCACCAACGTATTCCCATGCACTAAGGTTTGCGTTGGTCACCAGAATCAACAATCACATCATGTCATGCACCGTATTCTGTGTGCAGGGTCTACGTTATTATTTACATGCACGTTGGCCTATAGGCAGGCAACGCATAAACGCAAGATATAGCCTAATGCCTACTCGGGCCTATTATGTGTATATTAGGCCTATTATAGGCCTACTATATTTATGCTATAGAAATTGTCATTAGGCCCATATGCATAATTACATACTTATTTTATGTATATAAATATATAAATGTACATAAAATGACAAAATAATAAATAATATGGACACAGAAAGCTTAGTTCACGTAGTTATATTATTACAGGCCTATAATACGGACGCAGGATCGCTTCCCACTTAGACCCACTACCCTCCAGAAGTTCCACTCAACCATCCATTCAATAGATGGCGTTGGTAGAATGAAAAGTTGGACGTCACGGACGTCTTGCATGGCTGCCAAAAAGTTAAATTCGGCTCCTTTTATAACCTCTGATCATACAGTCATAATTATTATGAATTGTAATCATACTGCGTTGTGTCAGTTTGAAATTGAAGATTATCAATTAGTATGTGTAGGCCTACACTTGATGGTTGTTTTAAGGAATTTTTAGAACTGCACAAACTTCTTCTTTTCGTTCCCATCTTCCATGGTAAATTACTTCCAATCGAAGGAAAATGGCATTTTCAACTACTTTTCACTGCACAGAAGTGCTTCTACAACTGCACAAATCCATTTAGAACTGCACATTTGTGTACAACTACACGTTAAAAAAGCCCTGGTACACTTCTGTGTAGGCCTACATGGGCGTTGCTAGGCCTCAATATATTTACTTATTTAGGCCCATTTCATAGGCTTATGCTTGGATCGAGGCTCTATTACGCTATAGCCGACGTAATATTTGTATTAATATAATGAAGCATAAGCCTAATAATTGCGTGCTTATTTGAATGCGTACAAGGCGGCGCTCATTTGAGGAAGGCGGGAAAGACGTTGCCTAGCAAGTGACGTATAAACAATCGTTTCGTGGACTAAGCACTGCTGCAGTCTACGCCTTTCTACATAGTCTTACAAAAGACAGCGATTGTTAGCAATGGCATAATAATTATGTAAACAGAGGAACAGAATGCGGTCATTAGGACGCCTCGAGAATCGGCTGCATGGTCACGAACTGAGGTATCTGCATTCTGCAGTGGTCTGCGGAAACATTGGATAGTAATGGTAGCCCTATACCATCACAGGGCGGATGTCTGATGCAAGAGGACAATGAAGAGCGTCAGTGTACTGATATCAGTCCAGGAGAGCTCTAGGCTACAGGGCTCGACGCTATTCGGCTTAGTTATAGTAAGCGGGACCGACGTGTTGCGCGGTTAGGTTCAGGGGCGAAACTGCACAATCGGGGACCGCTATTAATAGATTTAGGCGTCCTATTTTTAAGTTTTTGGAAAGAGTGACGACACTAACCCTAATTCTAACCCTAACCGACCGTCACGACGCCTAACCTGAGCCCTAACGGACCCTCACGACGCCTAAATCTATTAATAGCGGTCCCCGATTGTGCAGTTTCGCCGGTTCAGGTTTGGAGGTCGTGAGGGTCGGTTAGGATTAGGATTTTGGGTTAGTGCGGTCATTCGGTCCCTCTTATTATAACTATGCCGCTATTTTGGCTTTGATCAATGTGTTAATTGCACCCCGTCACTGTATGCTGAGGTCGTGTAAATTTTCGTGGACCCCACGATAATTTTATTTTTGCCATTGCCATCTAGCGATTGAGAGACTGAGTGGATCTTTGGTGACAGAAATCAGTTCAGTATCAAAAGGGCGAATTTCAAAAGGGCGCAATCAAAAGGGCGCAATCAAAAGGGCGCAATCAAAAGGGCGCAATCAAAAGGGCGCAATCAAAAGGGCGCAATCAAAAGGACGAATTAAAAGAGCGCAATCGAAAAGGCGCAAACAAAAGGGCGCAATCAAAAGGGCGCAATAAAAAGGGCGCAATCAAAAGGGCACAATCAAAATAACGCAATAAAAAGAGCGCAATCGAAAGGGCGCAATCAAAAGGGCGCAATCAAAAGTGCAATCAAATTCGCACTGTTGATAGGATATCACAGAAATCAATCCAGCTTCTTACTTGACGCTCTGATATGTGATGCTACCATTACTAATAAATTACTATTATTATCATCAATAATATTATTAGGCCTAATAATTACGGATAGGCTATAAAATCTTCCCTGCATGGCTGTCGACAGTAACTGTTGTTTTAAAATTCGACTCCTGTAATAACTTGTGATCATCCGTTCTAAACTGAGTCTAATCATACGTACCGCGTTTGGTTTGAAACAATAAGGCATAGACCTAATATTATTAAATGAAGTCGTTTTGCCTGAAACAAGTGGACCATGCCTTTTTACCTCAAATTCAGGGCAAGGCTTTTTCTTCTCCTTCGGCTGTGATGTTCACAGATGCAGCTTGCATGTATCATCTCCATCATCATCATCATCCTCATCATGATCATGATCATCATCATCATCATCATCATGATCATCATCATCATCATCATCATCATGATCATCATCATCATCATCATCATCATCATGATCATCATCATCATCATGATCATGATCATGATCATCATCATCATCATCATCATCATCATCATCATCATCATCATCATCATCATCATCATCATAATCATCATCATCATCATCATCATCATCATCATCATCATCATCATCATCATCATCATCATCATCATCATCATCATCATCATCATCATCATCATCATCATCATCATCATCATCATCATCATCATCATCATCATCATCATCATCATCATCATCATCGCCACCACCACCACCACCACCACCACCACCACCACCACCACCACCACCACCACCACCACCACCACCACCACCACCACCACCACCACCACCACCACCACCACCACCACCACCACCACCACCACCACCACCACCACCACCACCACCACCACCACCACCACCACCACCACCACCATCATCATCATGCAGCTCCTAACGCCAGCCATTATTTTGGTGACGATGGGTACGAATAAAAGTGCCGCCATTGCCGTTGTTCATTTGTCAAGTCCACCACGACTCTTAGTGTTCGTCCAAAATAATGATGTTATGTTCTCATCTTTGTTGTCTATCCAGCCTTAGTCCACTTGTGTTTCTCTTTCCTTTGAATCTTACGCGCTGCGCTTTCTGTGGAATCCGGTCGAAGGTCATTCTAGCTCTGAAAATCTATTATACACATCTATGCAGACCTACATAGACAGTTGATAATAGTTTGCTATTATAGCGCTAGATATTTTATACACATCTATGCAGACCTACATACATGTAGACAGTTGATAACAGTTTGCTATTATAGCGCATTTCTTGCACCTCTTGAAAACGCTGATTAAAGTTCACTGAGAGCAAAACGATTTTCATAACACAGCAAACATTCACACATAATGGAAAAGCCGCCACTTAAAGACTCCCGCAAACGCGTAGGCCTACACCTCAACCTATGGGAATTCCCATGAAATATTTGCTATTAATATCGCTCTAATTTCGAGCAACTTGTGCAAGCCCGTACGTGTATGTAGGCATCGCACGAATGCATTGTTAATTGCACGTGTGTATTGTGTATTGTCACAGCGGTGTGCGTCACTGTATGGCTTCATAAACTAAGAATTTCTTCTCTGTTTGCAGAGCTACGTTGGACGTGAGTACACTCCGCAAATTCTCACTAGGCCTACATGTAGTATTATTAAGAACTGATTAAAATCACAATAGCCTATAGGCTTGTACATTAGGCTACCGGTATCGTACATGCGTACATGTATATCCACACTCTTCTATATTTCTAATTTCTATTAGCCTAAAGATAGTTTAGGGCCCGTGACTGCCCTGCCCAGGGGCCCGGAATTTCTGTCGGCGGGCCTGGACATCTCAGTTTATAATAATTATTGATACACTGACCACAGGCTACACAATAATTATTGGTGGAAATAATTATCAGACCATCAGACGGTTATATAAGGAGGTTACACGTCCTCACTTTCCAATGCTAAAAAGCAGCATTGCAAGTTCTGATGTCGCAAACAATCTAGACCTAAGCCTGCAATGGCCCTGGATGTCCATTATCCATTTGTTTGTATGTGCACTTGTGATAGCGCCCCTTCAAGCTCTCCCTACTCAGAGGCGCTCCCGAATGCAGAGTGGACACTGCATGGGAGTTTCACGCCGAAGCGCTGAGCAATTGTGAGTGAGGGACTTGCCCAAGGTCCTTAAGCGGCGAGATGGATTCGAACCTCGAACCGGCGAAACTGCACAATCGGGGACCGCTATAAATAGATTTTAGGCATCGTGAGGGTCGGTTAGAGCTCAGGTTAGGCGTCGTGAGGGTCGGTTATGGCTCAGGTTAGGCGTTGTGAGGGTCGGTTAGGGCTCAGGTTAGGCGTCGTGAGGGTCGGTTAGGGTTATAATTAGGGTTAGGGTTATAATTAGGGTTAGGGTTAACCCACCCTAACCCTAACTATAACGGTTAGTGTCGTCACCCTTTTCAAAAACTTAAAAAAATTACATAAAATCTATTAGTAGCGGTCCCCGATTGTGCAGTTTCGCCGAGTATTGCGTAGAAAATTGAATTTAAATTGCGATTACGCTCCCTAAGTCTTGCTCATCGAACCCAGCAAACCTTTTTAACTGTCAGTATTATTATTATTATTGTAATATATAAACACGCCTTACATTAGATCTACAATATTATTCGAACAATAGGCCCTACTTATTATCTAGGCCCTACATACTTATTTGCTACAATAAAAGATCATCAATTAAGTAAGCTTCACAACGACGACGATATAGATTGTGACGTAACAATAAGCTTACTCGGCTCTCGTTCCTGAATCTGTCACTGAATAATAATTATAAAGCTGCAGGTTTAGGACTAATAATATTAGATTAATTATCGCTATAATCAGTAGCAGGACGACTAAACTAACTTCCATTGTTTACAAGGAATGTGCCAATGGCAGAAATAAAATCATATTTTAATGTTCTGTCCAAAATGGATTTGGTGATGAACGAAATCGTTTTTCTGTTCTGCTGTTCGTTATCGTTGGGTAAGACATTAATTTTGAATGCGTTGAAAACAATTATAATGTAAATCAATCATGATAGAAGTAAAATAATCCGTGGTAAACAGTTGTAGGATGACCATTCTAAACCTATTGAGCTGCAGATGTCTGAGCATGGCTGTATTTTAAATTTATTTAAAATTCGTTCAGATATTCGACATAATTATTTAATATCCATTATCCATAGCCTACAGCATAATGCATCAGACCTAAAAATTATGGTAGAATCATTGGTGGAACTATAGTATCGAGGATTTAGGGCTCAGGTTAGACGTCGTTATGGTCGGTCAGAGCTAGGTTTAGGGTGCGTCGTCATTATGGTAATTAAGCTGACGTCGATTCATTAGCAGAATATTTTATGGTACTTGTGGGTTATCTACCCCGATTTTTTTTGACAGAGTGTCTTTTGGCATGAATCGACCAGTTTATAATGGCTAAACTAACCCTAACACTAACCCTAACCGACCCTCACGATGCCTAACCTGAGCCCTAACCGACCCTCACGGAAAAGACGTGGAATGACAACGCTGAAAAAATAAAAAAATAAATCGGGGTAGATAACCCAGAAGTAGGGTAAAGTGGGGTAATTTCGGCATGGGGCTAATTTCGGCACCCCCCTGTAGCCGAGAAACTATCTTGCACTAAGATTCGTCTATGGTTTGACGTCATAGATCTCAACATTAAAATATTATAAAAGTTCAAAAACCAATTATAAATCGCATTAAAAGCACTTTTGGTAAGTCATTTTTGTTTTGAAGCATTTTCGCAATTATTTTTCAATTCAGAGAAAGCTGTGCTGAAAATTTGGTGTCGGTCACATAATTAAGTGTACTGATTTTTCTACAAGTATGGTCACCAGGGTGCATCATGCTGAACGATAATACGATTTATAGCTACAGATTATTTATTTTACCTACTTACAGAGTGATGCCTACATATGCGGCACATTTCGGCACTGCAATCTTGTCTAATTCCGGCAGTGCCGAAATTTGCCCAGGGAGGGTGCCGAAATTACCATTCTGCCTTATTTCAATAGTTAGCGTGTTAATTATTTTGTTTAGTTGTGTTAGTAGCCGTTGTGTAATTAAACGCACAAGGGTTTATTCAGGCAAGATGGATGATGATTTGAGTCAGAGAACTGTGCCAAGCTCTAAACGGAGACGATCGATGTGCTCAGTGGTCGAACGATGAGATTAGGTTTTCAGTAAGGTCGGTACTAGTTGATGGGCGTTCAAAGAGAGCAGTTGCTAGGCCTATGCAGTTTCGGATCTTCAACGTAGATGAATCCACTGTCACTAATAAATTTTGTCACAAGCCAGAGGAAGTGATTAGTCAAAGTGTAAAACAAAACGTCGGCGGTTTTAAAACTGACACAGATAAGGGAAGACAGTAACCCCCGTTTGTTGCGTCTCAGCCAGCGGCTTCTGTACATAGCAGCAATGATAATATTTCCCAGAGTGAGAATCAGGCCAGAGTTCTTTGAGTTAGAGCACCCATAGGAACCATAGCAGCTGGTACAAAAAGTGCTTGGATTAAAGGCAGCGCGTATAACAGCGTCAAGGAAGAGGAAGGAAGACCTGAAAGATGAATATTGACATGTCAAGAGCAAAAGACCTCGATCAGAAATATAGAAATTTGGAGAAGTCATGTAGGAGCCTCATCGTCGTCACTCGGCTGACGGAAGAGAATAAAGAAGAAAGAAGGAGAAGATAACAGCGTCTGAGTGTAGGCTGCAGTATTTGAATATATTAATTATAATATTATGTGATGTTATTACATGTATAAGATTCACTGAGGTTCTAATAGTTTGCTACAACCCTGTGCCATGAAATGGCGCCTTCAAACTGTGAATCGGCTGTCGCAAATTCGTGTTATGACATGTGCCATGGGGCGCGGTGGCGTAGTGGGTATGTTCGTTGCCTTCAATGCCTTGCAGCCGGAGAATTGCAGGTTCGAATCCACCTCAAGACGCCGCGTAAGGACCTTGGACAAGTCCTTCACTCGCAATTTGCTCAGCGTTTCGGCGCGAAACTCCGATGCAGTGTCCGCGATGCAGTCGGGAGTGCCTCTGAGTACAGAGAGCCTGAAGGGGCGTTATAGCAAGTGCAAATACAAGCATAAATGAATGCAAGTAAACACTATGTAGCCACAATTTCGACCCATCTGTTTCATTTAGCTTGCTTGAAACATATGGTTATCTTCTGTTTGGCTAATTTCGTCACCCGTGCCGAAATTACCCACATGCCTTGCCGAAATTACCCTCCCCTGCGGGTAATTTCGGCATCTGAACGCCTTCACTTCTCATGTTGTATCGTGAATTTGTGAAAGCCGATTCACAGTTTAAAGGCGCCATTTCATTGCTTAGGGTTGCAGCTAACTATAGGAACCTCAGTGGATCTTATAAATGTAATGACATAACATATATTCGAAAAACTGCTTAAGGTGCCGAAATTACCCCACTTTACCCTACCTATTTTATAATATAGGGCCTACTGATGGAATGCGCAAAGTCGACCCGGAGAAAAAATGTATAGATTACATTTTCGGGCAAAAGTAACGGACATTTTCTGAAGATTTCGGCAGGATGACCAAAAAGGGTCGTCATAAATTTTTTCAGGCAAAAGTCACATTTTTACCCCTCCACAGCTGAAATGTTCCCTAAGCCTATGATTGTACAATGTAAGACGCATGTCTAACAATTTGCCATAGGCCTACATGACCATTTCTCTCTCTTACAACCATCTCTCCAGCTCGCACTGTTAACATGGAAATAATTAGGACAATTGATTTGAACAAAAACAATGGTCTTTATCGGAAAACTGATCAAACACTAATTGGTATCGTAATGAAATTAGGCTATCTGATCAACTTGCATCATCACAGCTGGTTGTCAATGACGAAACAACCGTCACGTGTGTTATTAAAACTTTCTTTCTTTGTATTATTCTAAATGTTGATGATGGCTGAAAACCAAGTAATTTCTAAAGTTGTTGTCTTTCAGGAGTATTTGGTGACTTAACGATCCCATTTCCATTGAACCAAGTAGTTTTGGACAAAACAACACGTGTGAATGTAACCTGTCGTTCCTCTGTGGATCCTAACATCATTAAGTGGACCTGGATTCCTGTGGGAAACAACGAAGAGAAAATCATTAAAAATGGCGATAAGATTACGGATGACGCCTTTGATGGACTTGTACTTCCTGACAATAAAAGGTACTCTCTAATCATCAAAACTGTTGACTCTTCAACAGCCGGACTATACAAATGCCAAGAAAGTAGAAGATCGTCCGCACTGGTCATTGTCCTCAGTAAGTCTGCAAGTTTCTAAATTGGTGCTTACAGCCTACTATTATTCTGAAATAATCTGTGATGCAGTAGCCTGTACGGAATGTCTTATTTGAAGATAACACCTATCCTGAAATAGTTGACAACGTAGTACAGCCATTGTTTTAGAACAGCTATCGATAGCTGATGTTTATTTATCTATCGCATTTGATGTAGCGCCCCTTTAAGCTCACTACTCAGAGGCGCTTCCGTCTACAGCGTGGACACTGCATCGGAGTTTGACGCGAAAGCGTGCTAGCAATTGCGAGTGAAAGACTTGCTCAAGGTCTGTACGCGGCGGCTTGAGGTGGATTCGAACCTGGAACCTTTTGAATCAAAGGCATCGACTACAGTACATCATCGCACCCACAACTATGAATTGCAAATTATGTCACTCTGTAGCAGCTCCTGGTGGCTCGAAACTTTCGAAAGTCAAGTAAATTAATTTTACTGGTGACGTGCTTGACTTCACATCAAGATTACTGACGTTATTTTGTGAAGATTTCAAAGTAAATTACTGATCTACTGAAACTCGCCTGAACCGTAGTTTACGTTGCTAAAATATCAAATTTTGACGATCGCATGTAGCCTAAGCAGTAAGCAGTCTAATAAAATTTATGACAACTGTCATTAACATCCATGCAGTAGTGTAGTCCTAAAAAATGAAGTGGGGGAACGCTCTTTATAATAATATTATTAGGCCTATTAGTAGTATTATTAATAATATTCCATTATCCCTGGAAAAAGGTTGGGGAACGGCGTTCCCCCGCATTCCCCCCCCCCACTACACCACTGCATCTATGGGCGGAGTTTTGGTTTCCGTTCTTGGAAATGCTAATGCCTTCTTGGGAAGGGGGGGGGCTAAGCCGGGAAAAAGATACAATTTTCATGGTAAAAAAGCTAAATCTGGACCTTCTTGGAGGGAGCTTAGGCCCCCCTTTCCCCTGATAAACTCCGCCCATGGTCATTAATTAAACTTCCATTTTAGGATATGAATTTTATCAATGGAAATTCTGTTTTTTGCGAGAATTATTGTCGTCAATTCAACTTCTATTTAACCAAGCTTTTCGTCAATTCAACATCCTTTTATGCTGAACGTTTTCCCGTCAAGCTAGATCACTTATAGGCCTGTACGCTTGTTTAGGCAAACATGCAGTTTGCCGATCTATCTTCCATTAAAATAACTTAACTTCATCAAGTCAGCCTCATTTAAGTTTCCGAAACAGTTTTCCTTTAACCCAGCGTCTGATTTAAGCAAAAAGTTAATCTCATCAATCCAACTTCTATTTAAATAAAGAATTAGTCTCATCAATCCAACTTCTATTTAAATAAAGAATTAGTCTCATCAATCCAACTTCTATTTAAATAAAGAATTAGTCTCATCAATCCAACTTCTATTTAAATAAAGAATTAGTCTCATCAATCCAACTTCTATTTAAATAAAGAATTAATCTCATCAATCCAACTTCCATTTAAATAAAGAATTAATCTCATCAATCCAACTTCTATTTAAATAAAGAATTAGTCTCATCAATCGAACTTCCATTTAAATAAAGAATTAATCTCATAAATCCAACTTTCATTTAAATAAAGAATTAATCTCATCAATCCAACTTCTATTTAAATAAAGAATTAGTCTCATCAATCCATATTGCAACTTCTATTTAAATAAAGAATTAGTCTCATCAATCCAACTTCTATTTAAATAAAGAATTAATCTCATCAATCCAACTTCCATTTAAATAAAGAATTAATCTCATCAATCCAACTTCTATTTAAATAAAGAATTAGTCTCATCAATCGAACTTCCATTTAAATAAAGAATTAATCTCATCAATCCAACTTCGATTTCAATAAAAAATTAGTCTCATCAATCGAACTTCCATTTAAATAAAGAATTAATCTCATAAATCCAACTTTCATTTAAATAAAGAATTAATCTCATCAATCCAACTTCGATTTCAATAAAGAATTAGTCTCATCAATCCAAATTTCATTTCAATAAAGAATTAGTCTCATCAATCCAACTTCCATTTCAATAAAGAATTAATCTCATCAATCCAACTTCCATTTTAATCAAGAATTAATCTCATCAATCCAACTTCCATTTGGTCAAAAACTTATATCCACCAACCCACCTTATATTTCAATAAAGAATTCACCTTATCATTACAACTTCCATTTCGGCAAATGTATTTTCTTTATCAGTCCAGCTTCCATTTTGAATTGACAAAATAAAACAATTTTGAAACGTAATCCACGGTTTAACCAAAAATCCATAAAAATGTAGACTCAATGAATGCTTGACTTGACTGCTTGAACATCTTTGTCAGATTTTGAATCCGGAAATTATTTGTCGATGACATAGATGTAAATACATGTATGTACATGCCTACATGCATATTTTATGTAATTGAATTAACTCGTTTGTTGACTGATCTTGTACTTCTTAGCCAGTGAACCGTCGTGTGATTATACTCCAAAGGCAACAAGGCTACTTTCATGTAACTCGAACTTGACGTTGTCGTGCACTGTGAGCTACATTGCCAACACGACTCTTGTTGGGCCCGATTTCGGTTGGTCTCCAGAGGGTCTCGGGAAGCATGTGGACACTTCGTCAACATCTGGGAATAAGTTCATAACAACAACGACGTCCACACTGAATGTAACATGGCCAATGGATGAAGGAGATTTGCCAATCTACAAATGTGAAATAACATTCAGCCTGGTCATGGCTCATGGCCTACCGGGAGAATTGAGCAGAAAGCCAATACGGTACAATCAGTCATTCCAGCCATTCGCTTCAACAAACGACGTTCCATGTAAGTTACCATTTAATTTAGGCTAATATTGAATCGTGCACGATATTGAAACTGCATTGCATTAACCCTGTGAAGGTAAAATAATGGTACCAAAATAGCCTACTGTTAGTATTCGTTCTATGCGACAGGACCAGAGTGCAGATAGCGATAGTAAAAGTAATGGATGATACTGTATAGATAATGTAATGTAAATCTTCGAGAATTTCTCAGCGCCCACAAAAGCCACGTCAGGGAGACCAGCTTAATCACCGGCGCTATATCAAATCAAGACCGCAATAGCCAGAGCTGCCGTTTCCGTTCCGCTGCCAGGTCAAAATCCGGGGAGGTCAAGCCGAGGAGACAGCATGGTGCCACGGTGGTTGTCGGTGATGGTGGTAGTTGGGTGATGGAAACTGATTGGAATCTGGATAGGATAGCTTGAAGAGTTCGGTTTTCAGCCGTGAATGGAAAGCAGCAGAGGTGAGTGCAAGCGGAGGGGAGGTTGAATTTGAAGGGGAGATTGGGGAGATAGGAGGATGAGTGAACATGCGGAGGTACAATGTAGATAATTAAGCCAGTGTAGGATAATGGTGGGCAATGTCTAATTTACCTCTACACGATAGGCTACCATTGCATAACCGTCGTCTATAGTTACTAAATGGCGTAAGGTAGGCCTGCGGTACACCATTACAGTGTACAGTAGGATTACCAGTAGCGCGAAAAGTAGCGTACGTAGTCATGTAACGGGTTCCAGCCTGACCTTAGGAAGTTAGTGTGTAGGAACGTCACAAACTTATCTGATGAGCGATGATCTTCGTGTGCACTTATAAACTTTGGATTGAAAGCATTTCAACGTACAGCTTTGTTTGTTTTTATACCTGATATTATAAACTATGAAGTTGGCAGGTAAAATTATATACTGAAGTAAACGGCGAAATCAGCGGTCAAAAGAGGCAGTCAGCATCGTCCCTCTACAGAAGCCAGGCCTACGGGCACCTGCCAGGAACACACAAACAGGACAAGGGTTTGCTATCTATGACGCATCAATCAGCGCACCCATACAAACAGCACACCCGAGGGAGCTGTCCCTACCATCCGCTGCTATATCGTCGTCGTCGCGTGTCCTCCAACCGTCGTTCAGTCCCAACCGACTACGAACCTCTTCTCGTTGCACTGATTTCCCCCTCGCATTGACAGCCGTCGTCTGGCAAAAGGAACGCTAAGAAAACGATTATCCCTCAGGGGACCTCGAACGACTGTCTGGAAAGGGCGGCACCACCAACACAATCAACACCACCACCTGGAGACGGAAGAGATCAACACGAAGGACCTAGCGCAGAAGATCAGCAGTGAGCTGAAAAGGTACAGCATCCCTCCCACTATCGATTCAGACTGGACCTTTGAAACATCGCTGTACAAACAGTGGTTCCTAAGGTAACGTGATCTGCGTTTGGAGTGCAGAAAATATTCGAATAATTTCCATCTCCAGATGGTGATGCTGCTGATGGTGGTGGTGGTGGTGGTGGTGGTGGTGATGCAACATGGGTAGCAAACCCTTGTCCTGTTTGTGTGTTCCCGGCAGGCGCCCGTAGGCCTGGCTTCTGTAGAGGGACGATGCTGACTGCCTCTTGTGACCGTTGATTCCGCCGTTCGTTCCATCGCCGACCCCAATGTACGTTTTGTTCGATGGACTGACCCCCAGGGTGAGAATTGCCGGGGGGGGGGGGTTCAACCTCCCAGTCTTTCTTAGAGCCCCATGTTAAAGTCTGTTTTTCACACCCAGATTCCAAGTGGATAGCCTAATGGTCCAACCTCCCCAGTTATTTTTCCACAATTCTTACACTGCTGACCCCGAGATCTGGAGTGACCCCCTCCAGCGCCGTTTGATGTCATGCTGTGATGGAGCTGGTGCTGATGATGATTTGGATGCGTTGGCGTAGGATGGGATTGCGGAGGATTGATTCCATTCGCCTTCTACCCCGTTCCGCTTCGCCTCCTCCTCCGAAAGATCCAATTCTTTTTCGAGACACTTTCGGTTGTCATGAATCCAAAAGTTCCGTTGACGAACTTCTCGAAAACGCTTCTGATTGCTGCCATTTTAGTTTTCTTGCAGTGTCACATTTGAAAAGTTGATTTCATTGCTTTCCTAAATGTTACTAAATTGTTACATGATCTGTTTCTAACAGTATCATTTCCAGATTCCAAGCCTCGCCCAATTGGCGGCCATATTTTCCCCGCCAAAAATAGACCACTTGCCATGGTCCGATTTCTTTCAACTTTTAGTATGTTCAACACCAGGCACAATATACCATAAAGTCATCATAAAACGCCTTCTTACAATTATTGGGAATCATTTCGTAGATTGACTCAGCTATACAACCATTGGAAGCAATTTATGTAGGCCACCATTTTGGTCGCCATCTTGTTTTCCCATGCAACCAATAAAAATTAAGCTTGCTAACCACGATTTTCGTTCTCAGGAGGGTCAAATTAGTCTAGAAAAGCATGTTAGCAAATTATTTCATGATTTGTTCCTAACAGTATAATTTCCAGATCCCATGTCTGGTCCAATCGGCGGCCATCTTTTTCCCCGCCAAAATTAGACCACTTGCCGTGGTCCGATTTTATGCAACTTTTAGTATGTTCATCACCAGACCCAATAATCCCGAAAATCATCATAAAACGTTTTCTTTCAATTTTTTCCGGTTTCACCGAAGTTATTTCGTAGATTGACCCGACTACTACTTAAAACTGGCATTCACATCCGCTCAGGTTCAACACTAGGCAGTATGCATTGCATAGGCCTAATAAAAATAAATTGACTGTCATGCATACAATAGCAGCACAAACGACCTGGCAGGCCTAGGCCTACACTATTATCGACGGTTTACATTTCTGATCGGTTTTTCGTCAACGACGGAGAATTGATTTAATCATGCGCAATGATTATTTGCTATGATTAAACCAACCGAAAATAAAGAGTGCTGTTTGGCAGCTGGTTAAGAAATAAAGAATATACTTACTTACTTACTTACTTTTAAAAGCAAAAATGCATTTAAGGACGTATGTTAAGATTTGCACTGCTGCAGTCCAGGGTGAGAATATTTCCGGCGGTTGGGGTTTAAACCCCCCAGTCTTTCTTACTTATTGTCCCATAGTAAAGTCTGTTTTAACACCCCAATTTAAAATGGATCTTAGTTCAAACCACCTCCCTAGTAATTTTTCCACAATTCTCACACTACTGCAGTCTGTGATGAGTCAATTGATTCGTTTTTATTTTGATTGTCAGGCCATTGGACAAAGAGGACGACACTTCCACCGTCTGTGAAAAACACGACAGACAAGGGAGCCGAGAAAGCGAAAGACAACTCATCAGTTCGATCAGCAGAAACAAACAACCTCGCAATACGAGTTCTCAGTGTCGCTGGCGTATTGCTATTGGCACAGATGTTTTGAAGAAGAAGAAAAATGACTGCGTTAACACTCGGACCTATCACAGTGGATTGGTGCTAACGTAGTTTGCCTGCTAAAAATTACATTTCAGATATTACGATTTAATTAGAAAAGAATTAATTTTCATGGATTCTGGAAGTCGCTTTAGAGAATGTCTACTACAGTTGTCTCCAGTTAAACAGCAGAAATTCGTAGCCAATAATTATGTCATGGGCTGCAGCTAAGTGATTCAACCCAATGTTAACCCAAACATATTTTCACTCCTATATTTATATAACAAAGAAAAATATAGAAAGTAAACCGTTGTTGTTTAAGTTGTAACAAGATTTAGAAGAAAAGTGTGAAAAGCGATAAACTTAACAGTTGGGTCAATAAACGATGATTATAATATTGGTGAATATTAATGAATGCTTCGTTTCGTTGAGTCTAACCAAATAAATTGAACTTAAATCCTATTTCGCATTTTACATCTTGAGTTTCATGTGCAATGCTAGCGAACAGAAGTCCAATAATTGAGACGTCGGTCGTCGCATAATCTGATTTAAATTATGTGATTTCGTGGATTAGCAAACAATAATCTGTCGTTAATCTAACACAATAATTATTTGCAGACGTACGAGTCACAGACCACTCGATCAATGGAAAGGTGCATAGGCCTACACTGCATAGGTTTGTCCACACACACGTACGTACACAAACAAACACATAGGCTACGCAAGCATAGGCTACATATAGACACATGCAGAGACACATAGTCACACAGCTATGCACACATGCACACACATACATGCAAGCACACGCATACACGGAAAATAACCATCCGCGCATAAATCGAGTATTCGTGACTTGATGTTTTAATATTCGTAAATATTCGTTGATGAATGAGAGTGAACCATCGAAACCGGAATGTTTCCCCATCGACGTGGTTTCCCCAGTAAATCAATTTAAGTTTCTGTATAATTAATTAATTATCTGCATATTGACATTCACTTGCATTCACAGAACGTGTTTCACAAGAAACCTAACAAAGTTACTGATATTTATAAACCATTGCATCTCAATGTTGTGCTATTCATTCAGTAAAACGTCTGAAAATAACAACACAAGAATTAGGCTAAGAATAAAAACTTCTTGCATGAACAATAACATACATGTAATATATTGCGAATATAATAATCGTTGGGAGTTTTACTATTCGTTAATATTCGCAAATCTTAATATTCGTAATATTCGAATACTCGATCTATGGCTCCGGCGTACTTGGATCTGCTATCAAAGTATCTACAGCACTTTCGGCAAGGTTATTTAAAAAGGCAATGTAGTAAGTGTCCTGATTATAATTATACCTACTTAGACTTAATAATAAAGTACTTATCTTGATACATGTGCATAAAGCACCAAATTACTTAAGACTAGAAACCAGAGTACTTGAACATTAAACAAAAGTACTAGTTCCCATACTAATACATTATACATAAAACCAAAGTACTTGGACTTGAAGCTTAAGTAGGCCTACTTGGAGCTGAAACCAAAGAAGTTCAGAACACTTGTGAGATGATTCTGACATACATACTATTATGTAGCATTTAACAAAGTCCAAATAACCAGAAGATGGTTGGATATGTTAGCATTTATTCACAAAAGGCTCAACTAGCAACTGAATACAAGTGTTAAATGACGAAACAATGCAGAACTAGGTCAGGTTATAAATAAGTATAAATAGGTCAAGAGAGAACGGTCAAAATGAGGTCGCCATATTGTGCCGCCCCTCATAACAGATGTCCAAAAATGACCTAATTTGTGTTCATCCCTCAATTTATTTTGCACCCAACATGTCACCCAATCTTATTGGAAAGAATAACAAACAAGTCCCAACAACCAGGATGCATTTACCCAAAAACGAACAGCACATCTTAAATATTATGTTATAGTAATACTAGAAGTTGGATGAGCGCTGAAAAAATGGTATTAATCCTAAATGAAATTGCGTTACAACAAAAAAGTTGGACGAGGATATTCATAGCAGAAATTCAATTAGTGATGCAATTTTAGTATAATGCTAAATCATTGGAATCAAACTAGAAGCTCACAAATGAGAAACGGAAGTTAGCTGAGCGACAAAAACATGACACATTGAAGTATTAAATAATTTTACGATGTTGTATGTATTGGGATTTGGTTAAATGCAGCCGGGATTAGACAACCTGCTGATCTGCAATGTCCAGCAAACGAATTTTAATAAGATTACAACCTGTGCAGACTGCACAAACTAGTTGCAATTACAACTGAATAAAATTTCAAAGCAAGTCACATCACGGACATTAAACATCCTAACAGTTTTGCTAAAAATAATTGTAAATACCCTGGAAAAAGATTTTAAATCATGATACAGAGGAGGACTGGCAGGCTCAAGTCAGTAAAAATAAAATCTTAACGCCATCAAGAAATTCCAAATGTCAGTAAGGCAGTCTTCAAAATGAAGTGGAAATTTTTCAATCTGAAACTCTATAATGCTACTCCAAAATTCAAATATTTAAATAAGAATGGCTAAAATTTAACTATGAAATTCGAAAACTTGAATTTTAAAAAAAAAATTTGCATAGAAAATTGTACAGTTTAACAAGAAACTTTTAACTAATTTTAAATTTTACAAACAATTTTAAATTTCATTATGAATTCTATACTGTAATTAAGAAGCGTAATATAAAACTTTAGAGACACAGCAACAAAACTTTACACTACAAAATTACAAAGTCTCCTCTCCAACTGCAATGCTGGTTAAAAAATTGTTAAATTGTTTGGCTGAAGCAGCGAAAAAATCTACAGAAAACGTTCAAGAAAACGAAAGCTGAACAGCTGTTTACATGTAGCAAAACATTACAAAATTTTACGTGTAAACTGTCAAATACACAATAATAGCCAAGCTGATCGATCACCATTTCTGAAATGAACATCTACAAACAGAATGATTCTCAATGGCTCCAGAATTGTTCTAAAAATTGTGGAATTGTTCTGACTTTGTCTCAACTGATTCTGACAATTGGGAAAGAAGCATCTTGTTTAAGAACAGTTGCAGAAGGGTTTGGACAATTGTAGAATGGTTATTAAGTTTTCCAAATGATTCTGACCATTGGGAAAAGCTTCAGGTTTGATTCACAATTACTTTGATTATTTTAAAAGAAGAATTTGACAAATGTACACTATTATTATTATTACACACATTTATTTTTCCCACTATGTAAAAATGAGAGGTTATGAGTGAAGGATTTACTTACATGGTATGTACCACAGATAATTTTGATGACAGAGACAAAGTTCACAATATTCATCAGTTACTTTAAAACAGTTCCTTTGATAGCCATTACAAAATTTAAAACAGTCAGTTGGAACAAATTATCATGTTCAAATATAATGATATTTCCAGAAACAGTCAGGACAGCATTTCCATGCATGGAGACTCCCAGAAAGGAAGTAAGATCTCAAAACACAATGGGAATTCAAAATGATAAGAAAATCCCAAAATTCAACGGATATCAAAATATGACATCAAAAAGTCCCAAATGAAATGGAAATTCAAAACAAAATGGAAACCTCAGAGAATTCCCACATCCAACAAATATCCATGTGCAGAATACTTGAATAGCCTATGAAAGACCGTTCATCAGGATATTGGAAATTAGAAACTAGTCAGAGGATACATAAAAAGCATACAAAAAACATACACTGTATGACAGCAGAGCTTATTTTGATTCCATCACTACCATTCCTTACAACGCAAACGACAACACTATGCATTGTCATGTAATCTTATAGTGCAGCAATCTCTTAAATACTCCACTAATCAACGACAATTCACCATCAAAAAAGGAATCCAGCTGTTTATTCCATTTTCTCAACTTTCCATAAGTTTCTCACATACACTGACCTTTAACAGGTCTTACAGTTAGTATGGGCAAAATGGTTGAATTTATATATAATTTTTTTTAGTTTATTATAATCTGATGGCTTCTACCTGACATTGTACGAAACTTTATGTAGTGTAGGAATCAAGCAATTACATAGAGCTACATCAAATTTGCATTCCTTATACATCAATCAACTCTAGCTCCTCCCACAATGTTTTCCTATTCATGTAACTCAATCAACTCTACCTCCTCCCACAGCTTTTCTATTTGATATAACATCTAGCCACCCACAATGCATACCCATGAAATCCCATAAATCAGTCAACAATAGCTATACCCAAAATTTACATTGCAATTACAATGTACGCCAGAAAACAACAGCTATGCCCAAAATTAACATTGCAAATACAACTGCTGGCTGAAAGCAACAGCTTTGTCCCAAAACCAAATAGCTCCACCCACAAAGTGTTTCCATAAAACAGACAAACCCAGAAAGTAATCAGCTCCAGCCACAAAGCATTGCTTGAAAACCAACTGGCCCCAAAGGTAACCAGGAACCAAATAGTTACACCCACAAAGCAGAGCCAGAAAAGAAATAAAATTTGACCTGCTGACAAACACCAGATAAACGCAAACATTTCACAAACGCACACACAAGATGCAATGCACACTCACGAAAATAATTTCCAATAATAGAAATGATAAAATAATTATGATTTTTGAGAACCACTTTCATAAGTGGCAATTCTAACTTCTCTATTCTCCATAGATCTGTGAATCATTTTAAATTTACACAGCTGTTTTTGGTTAGTTTCTAAATAAAATACAGTAAAATCATATACTACAAATCATTCATATATGGAGTGCTTAAACAAAATTTCACTGCAATTGATATTACTATAATTATTAATTATTATTTATTACAAATCAGGAAATCACAAGCACAGATAAAGCTTAAAAATCCCTGAAAAATCATTTCTCCTCACCAGATCTAAATAAAGGGGTAAAAATTATGCTACTAATCCTTACAAATTATTTTTGAATTCCTCACCATTTTCAAAACAGAGCCACTTTCAACACAGGGCAATCACTAATAAACAATGTCAAAAATCATTAGTATTATTATTTTTCGACTCCTTGCCATTTTTCACCACAATAGCAAAATCATTACCGTAATATTCGGTTACTCAGGAATAAGAAAACTGTGTTCAATCTCGCATATGTGTCAACGCTGAATTATCAGCTGTATTACTATCGCATATCGCAGTAGTGCAGATCTCTCCGCCTTTATTTAACTGGAAAGTCTAGAATTGTTGGCAGACAAGTTACTGTATACTGTTGCCTGCCTTGGTTGCAATGTTGCACAGGAGCTGAGGGAATTGGAATAAATGCTGATTATGCCAGTGATATCCTCATGATATCACTGGCAGGCAAACAGCTCTGTGCTCAGCTGCTCTACTGTTAATGCCTGTCCTGTTTACAAATATCAAACAACAAAATCAATGTATTTAATCATATACAAATTTATTTAATCAAACAATCAATTACAAGCAATCAATCATAAGCTGTTTGCTATGTGATCCACAATAAAATATCATCCAATCAGTGAATCGTGCAATCAATGAATGAATGAACTCAAATCAATCAAGCTGATACAACATTTGAGTCGATTGGTTGAAACACGAGCATTGTAATGTGGTTCAAGCCTTCTCCCCGATATAGTTTTTTGTATTGGGACCTTGAGCAAGTCTTTCACTCACAATTGACAATTATTTACTTGATTTACAGTAAATATAATCAACAACAACAACAATAATAATAAGTTAGCTGTTTCAACAGTTTTCAGTTTGCATCCAGCGATTCAACGCTGTTGCCTGCATGGGCACATTCGAAAAGTAGCCTTTGTGAAAAGCCTATCTGATTGACTATATACGCTGTCTTAGTTGCCTTTGTAAATTGTACCACATCGGAAAATTTAATAATAATAATAATAATAATAATAACAAAAACATTAGCCAACCCATAAAAATGCTACCCCTATTTTTGGAGTCCACAAATTTAAGACATAACCAAATATTCAGATAATAATACAAAGTAGCCTTTTTCTTTCTAACACTAACAATAAAAGATCACAATAATTAATCAGAAGATCTCTTCTCATTTTCATTCTTCATTCATTGCTATGTATTATAATTATTTATAATCAATGAACGTCAAACCTTTCTAGTGAGACAGGCGATAAAAGATCACAATACGCATTATAATTATTTATAATCATATATTATTTATAATCAATGAATGTCAAACCTTTCTAGTGAGACAGGCGATAAAAGATCACAATACGCATTATAATTATTTATAATCATAATTTATTTATAATCAATGAATGTCAAACCTTTCTAGTGAGGCAGGCGATCCATTCGTCTTTCTCTTCAGCCGTCGACGCTGACAAACGATAGACGTTGTGTTTCCCTACAAAACATCAATTCAAACACGCATTAAAATTAAACACTCATTCACATTCGCGTCATGCTCTGATATGAACGGGCAACTCCTTAACTGCCAGGCAACACCAAAGTTCTTGGTGGAAAGACTCCTTCCAAAGCTGCTTTTATTACAGGTCTGGTACATCTGACCAATCAAACTTCATTTTTTTTAAATCGTTCAAGTCTGTTTTCTTTTGTCGTGGCTGGGCTGGGAGTGCTCCTGATATTAAAAGTTTTTTGAAGGGGCGCTATTATATATGTCCATAAAATGAATGAATGAATGAAAACACAAACGAATTTGGACCACAAGTCAGCACATCCAGTTCAAATTTTAAACTCTTAAATTTGTGCAACTCTTTGTATACATGGGACTATGGGGTAAAGTCACAAGTTGGTGTAGCTGCTGTCCGTTGCGAGATCTGAGAGTATTGAAAAGTTCTTGATCAATGGATGATGTACGCTTATCTGTCTGTACACCAAAATTCAGATAGCAATCGGTAAACAAAAAGAATATTCTTAGACCTTCTGCACGTCTGTCTGATCAACCTGCAATCCTTTGGCTGCAAGGCGACAAACATACCCACTACACCACCGCACCCCACGACTAGAAGTAATTTACTACTGACAATGCTATAGAATTGTCGTAAATACATTTACAGATCTAAACGCTAATCCGTGGTTGTTACCTTCGATGACTTTTCCCTCAGAGTCTGTCTTGCACGCTTTGATGACGTCGTTTGTCTGTGAATAAAGCTCAAAGCAATTCGGTTTTCCTCGGTCGGGAACTTCGCGAACTTGAACGTCTTCCAGTGGAATGATTCCCTTTGGTTCTTTGTCCTACACACAGACTTTTCATATTAAACCTCGTGAGACAACTCGTAAGTTGGGTGTCACACTCTGTATACGTAAACATGGATGTCTTTCTGTATGCATGATTGCTTGTCTGTCTTCTTGTATCATGATGTATTCTGGTTTTGCAAACATATTGGCATATCAACGCAGCTGGTCTTGTGAAGTGTAACTTTGACTGCGACGTTAACAATGACCTCGGCTAAAACTGAGCCTTGACTATGACTTGGAATATTATCACTTTCAATTTATGACTTTGCCTATGACTATAACTCTGACTATGACTGCATGATGCTGACAATGACTCTGAACATAATTTGGCCTTGACATTGACTCTGACTTTCATTATAATTCAACGTCTATGACTATAACTTTAACTTTGGTTATGACCTTGGCTACAACTCTGACTACGACTTTGACTTCACTTGAAGCGACCATTAATTAATCATAACAGTGCTCCAGAAGTAATCTAAATAGACTTTATGAGTATGCACTAATATGCCATCCTTGTCAACTTTTAAAGTTTCTGTATAAAAAAAATATCCAGACACATTTATGCATGTGTGTGTGTGCACAAACAAGTTTTTAAAAAAAATATGCACAAATACATTTATGTATGTACGTAATATTAATTGTATTTTCTTTTGTGTCAATATCAACGACGCTAATTGAGATGGGAATTCCGAAGCATTTGGTTAAACTACTAAAGGGCCTCTATGTGGATCAAGAAGCGGTAATAAGAACTGAATATGGTGACACAGGGAAATTTAAAATAAGGAAAGGAGTGAGGCAGGGGTGCATTTTGTCCCCTTTCCTGTTCAATCTGTATGCCGAGAGAATTATGAGGAGGGCTGGATTGGAGGGGGTAAGGATAGCGGGGAAAATACTAATAATCGGAGGTACGCCGATGATACGACATTATTGGCGGGTAAGAGGGACGACCTAGTCGAGTTAATAAGAAGAGTCAGGAAGGAAAGCGAAAAGGCGGGACTATACTTCAATGTAAAGAAAACAAAGGTTATGACAACTGCAACATGGGAAAACTTTGAGGTGGATGGAGAAACGATAAAGGTAGTATCAAGCTTCACATTCTTGGGATCTATGATAGAGAAGGAGGGAAGAAGTGATATGGAAATAAGGAGGAGGGTAACAATGGGGAAAACGGCAATGAACGGTCTGGAAAAGATTTGGAAGGACAAATACGTGAGCAGGGAAACAAAGAAAAGACTGGTAAGAGCACTGATCTTCCCAGTCGTCCTATATGGATGCGAGACATGGACAAAGACACGAGATATGGAAAAGAAAATCAACGCGTGTGAGATGTGGATTTGGAGAAAGATGCTAAGGATTTCATGGACGGAGAAGAGAACTAACGAATCGGTGCGCGAGGAGCTCGGAATAGAGAGGGAGGAGACACTGCAGCAAACAGCAACTTGGAGGAAATTGAGCTACTTCGGCCATGTGATGAGATCTAACGGTCTGGAAAAGGAGCTGATGACGGCATGCGGTGAGGGAAGGAGAAGATGCGGAATACTAAGGAAGAAATGGTTGGATGAGGTACAGGAAAAGTCTGGCATGAGACTGGAGGAGCTAAGAGAGGCAACTAGGAAGAGGATCAACTGGAGAGGATACATCAGGGCTTTCGCCAGAGCTCCAGAAGCTGACGGCACCAGGTGTGTCAATATCAAACGCACACCATCACTTTTTTTTACAATAGCCAAATGTTATTGAGAAAGGAAGAGTCAATCCAGCCTCAGCGGGTCTATACGACCTTTTTGGATTGACCCTTTGACTTATGCACCGATCAATCGAAAGTCATTGAGTTTGTACTGATTACCTTTATTTTGTATGTGTTTGATGCTTTGTCAATAAACGGCTTACTTACTTACTTATGTAAATAAGTAAGTATAACTGTAAACAAGTAAGATGTAGACAGACTGTAGTGAACTGGAAGTAGTAAAGGCAATTGTCGTTCAAGATGAACCAACGTCTTTTCCAACTCTTGTATCGTCCGCCTGCAACAAAAACAATCCGTAAATTATGCAATTTATGTCCAGCAATAATTTATTAGGGACACCCATATAGCGCCCTTTCAAGAACCAACCTCGGCTAATAATGACAGACTTAGGGTTGAAGAAAAACATGGTGGAGTAATACCTGGGGACGAATGTGTCACAGGAAGACCATTTCAGGTGGCATGGTCAGCGACCGAGAAAGCACGGCGTTACCTCATGGCGGTCCGCGAGCGAGGGAAAATAAGTTAAGATGAATGAAGGAAACTTTGGTGTTGGACATTCAAGGTAGAACAGTAAAGTTCCCTCAGGTATGCGGGAGCTGAACTTTCGATGCAACGCTATAACAATGTAGAGATCTGAAATGTTATCTGCTGAGGGAAAGGAGAAAAAGAACATCCTGCATGTACTCAGAAACATGGACAAACTTAGGTAAGCAGACAGTTAAGGCATACATGTGTGCATATACCCTAATCCAAGCACCCAATATGGCATGAAGGGCCCTAGCTCATCACATAGAGCGCCACAATAATCAAGGTTGGAAACCACGAAAGAGTTTGGTGTGTGTAGGCAACATGTGTAATAGCAATTCAATAATAATAATAATAATAACAATGATAATAATGATAATAATAATAATGATAAATAAAGCAATAGAGCAAAGCCAAAGCAGAAGAAAATGATGCTGTCTCTGAGTTAAAAGAAATCAACGACAGGCAAATCATGCAAGATCTTATTACTATTGATAATATTGTTTAACATTACTTATGCTACTACTACCTTTTATTATCATTAAACTTATTATTATTATTTTTTAAATTTTTTTTAATATAATTATTATTATCTTTTAATATCTTCGACAAACAACATCAGACACATAAAGCACGAAAAATAACAATATAATAATAATATTATTATTATTATTATTATATACAAGATCAAGGCACACACACATTACCTCAGGATTTAAAAATAACATCGGAAACTTGTTTATAATCTGGGTTAAAACTCACATTTCTACTCTTATAATTATAATAACTATTATTAAATATTATGTTATTATTGTTGCCATGCCTGTTCTCGTTACGCAAATGATTCCTTTAGTACAAAATATTATTATCATTGATATTATTTGCATTAGTAGCAATTAGAAATTTGAAAACTTCTAAGTTAAATATTTAACCATTTAATGCCGAGATGGTAGTAAATGGTATGGGAAATCCTATACCCTCCGGCATTAAAGGGTTAAACAAACTTGACTAGGAGCAGTTCGTACCCGCTAGAAGTTTAACTAGAGCGAATTCTGAGAAGTTTAACTAGGACAGAAGCCAAAAGTTTAACTACCAGAGTAATGTGAACAGTTAACATCATCCCAAAGTTAACTTAGAGCTGAGTAGCCATGAATTCCAAGAAGTTTAACTAGGAGAGGAAATGAAACAAAATATAAATAGTTAGCATCAGCCACAAGTTTAACCAGCAGTTAATTCAGAGAAGTTAAACTAGAAGAGAATCATAAAAAGTGTAACTAGTAGAGCATAATAAACAGTTAATACCGGGCAGAAGTTAAATGAGCTGTTAATTACAAAGTTTAACGGTTAAATGAAGAGAAAAATAAACAGTAAAGCCAGTGGTTAATTGTAAGCAGTTATTAGAAACCAAAAATCTAACGTTCTAGGAGTTATTTCCAAGGAGTTAGTACCAATGAAAGCTGTAACAAAGAGCTACTAACAATAGCAGTGGCACAATAGGCATTGCGCGCCAAAGCAACAGAAAATAACGATCTACTTACTCAACTTGGATGTTCCTACGCAGAGAAAATAAAGAGATGAACTTGTAGAACATATCAAAACTTTCCAAAATCATCAAAACACAAAGAAATCAATCAAAAGTAGTTGTCTGATTTGCCAAAAACAGAGATGGGTGGAACAGTTCGAAGTCAAGATTCAGCTCTCAGACTTGGCATAATTTCAAGTTCAACAGCCACCTCTGTGTGCAAGGTTGTCAGATGTTGGCTATATTGCTAGGCAAGCACTTTGGGTATTATGTGGGATATCTTTGCATCATCATGGGTATTATGATAATTATGCCCAAGTACTTGGAAAATATCCTCTACGTAACACTGGGCATTACACTGGATCACCGTGGGAACTTAGGTATTAGTCTGTCATAACACTGACCATCACCCTGGATATTAGTGTGTTACTACCCAAGTATGTAAATGTAATTCTGCATATGAAACCAAACATTGCACTGGACTGGTTTACCTTAGGAACTTAGGTACTAACCTGGGCAAAAACCCTCAATAAAATTATTACCAATATCAAGAACAGTAGACTAAATATGCCAACCTTGTTACCCATTAGTAATACCCAACCTCCATGGCACAGACTCAAAGCTGTGCATTTTTCGGCTGAAGTCCACACAGAACAACAGAAATTACTACCCAAAGTATCTGTGCAATATCCTGACCAACAGCTGGAAACAACCTTACACAACAGGGTGCAGCAGTTTGATGAGATGCAATGGAATTCGAACCATAAACATTAAACAGACCATGGTTGAAACACAGAGACATTGGCAAAACTCAACTAAGGTCGCTCATACTCACATCTACCTCCAGCTGCATGAAAAAAATTGCATGAAAATGCACAACTCAGAACTTACATCCATTGCAGATTATACAGCATCATCATCACAATCATAATAATCATCATCATAATAATCATAATCATCACCATTCCTCACAGGCTGACATTTAGCCAATGTTTGGTGGTGATAAGTATGAAAAAATTATCTTTAGAAATAATTGTCGTCAATTGTCAATTCCATTGACACCACTAGTGGTAGTCCAAGTGATTTTATGTTCTCATTTGTAATTGTCTATAAAGTATAAGTATGTAAATGTGTAATAGATATAACTGCATAAGTCTGTACATGCACAGCATACGTACGTAAGGCCTAGCTTTGCTCTTTTTCCTTTTGAACTTTGCATGTGCCACATTTAACTCTACTCTTAAGAATGTTCAGTTTAGCCATGGTTGGGTCAGGAGTGCCTCTGAATAGATGATCACGAAAGGTGCTATATAAATCTCTTAGATGAATGAATGAATGTCGTGCAATGTGTGGTATTCTGTTAACAGGCAATGTTCTTTTTGCATGTCCAAATCATTGTGATCTTTAATGAAAAACTTTGCCAAACATGTTATACATTGAGACCCGATCATCATCATTTGGTAATGATATCACTATCATCATCATCATCAGTTTACATTTATCATTTTCATCATCATTCAACCACTGTACCATTAGTAACACCATTGCCACAAATTCAACCACTCAACAACAACCATGGATTTTTATCTTCGTCATCACTATATAATTAGTTAATTAATTGGATAAGAAACAGAACACTGAAGCCAGCAAACAAAGGCCATTGTTTCTGCTTAATCATGTAAGTATATTAAACACCTACATCAATGCATATAATTATATAAATTACATACACTTAAAACAAACATATATAATTATACTGATTCAGATATTATCCAAAATTAAAGTTGAAAAGATCTGACTGTATGTATGTGTGCTATGTACAAGTATGTACATTGATGGGTGTGTACGTGTGCATGCAAGTGCTGTGTGCACAAGAAAGAAGCTCTAGGATGTATTTAGAATCAGGAGAATTTTAAGGACACCAAAAACAAAATGTCTCATGAAGTACAGATATACATAAAAGTATAAGTATGTAAATGTGTAATAGATATAGCTGCATAAGTCTGTACATGCAAAGTAGATGTATGTAAGAGATGTAACTGCATAATGCTGGTAAATGCATGTTTGTATGTGCACTTGTTATAACGCCCGTCAAGCTCTCTACTCAGAAGCGCCCCGACTGCAGCGCGGACACTGCATCAAAGTTTCAAGTGGAAGCACTTGAGCAATTTCAAGTGATGGACTTGCCCAAGGTCCCAACGCAGCGACTTGAGGCAGATTCGAACCTGCAACCCTCAGGCTGCAAGGCAACAAACATGACCACTACACCACCGCGCCCCACATTATATAGATGTAACTGTATAATGCCTGCAAATGTGAAGATGTACTATTGTACTGTAACAGAAAATGTAAATGTGTAATAGACGTAACTGCATAATTCCAGAAAATGTGTTTACAATAAACCTCGCAGTGTGTGCTGCTATTATGCGTTACCTTGTTTCCACAGCCATCCTTCTTTGACAGGATTGAAGAATGTGTGCATCAAATCGTTTCCATCATCCTCAGGAATCTTAAACGGTTCTTTCTTGATGCTCTCGTACAGACTCTGCAACCAGATGAAGAGAATAAAAGACGATCAGCGACATCTCTATTCAGACGAAGAGACATCAGCGACATCCAAATATTTTCAAGTTTCTCATCATGTCATTTTAATCTCAATTTCACACTTCCGTTGTTCACTGTGCAGTGAAGTTCAATAATATAGCTGGAATGTCAATCAAAATTTGGTGACCACGTTTTCTCAGTGGTCGGACCCAGATGCTGGAACAGTCTTCGTCCCGCCCTGCGAGCGGCTGGCTCGGTTGACTCCTTCAAATCTGGACTCAAGACTCATTTATTTCTCAAGGCCTATCCTGCTGTTTAGTTTAGTAATGTGAGGTGGCCTTGTGGCTGTGTTACGGCGCCATAGAAATTGTCATTGTTATTATTGGTTTGGTAGTTTTCAAATAACTGCCATGACAGAATCTTTTTTTTTCAGCAATGTTGAGTACACTGATCTCTCTCAGTTGTAGGGCCATCCACCTCGAATGACCTCCCTTTCAAACTTTGCATCATAGATATCTCCTCTTTCTTATTTGTCTTGGCTGGGCTGGGAGTGCTTCCGAGTAGGTTCCTTGAAGAGTAATGTATAAGTACATGTATTCAAATCCTTCTGAAGGAGTGCTACATGTATATAAACCTCGATTACTGAATAATGAATGAAAGAAAGTATTTCCCTCTCACAGACATTGATAATTATCGCAAATAAAATCAATCAGAACAATGACATTTTACAATGGTTTCACAAACAATAGTGCCACAGAATAAGAATGGCATCATTCTGGTGACTGACCACAAGGAGTTCCTGTGGCAAGTCTCCTCCATTGTCGATTCCACGGTTCATTGTTATGAATTGTTCGACCGACGGTTTGTCTTTGACGCTTGGATTGTGAAGACTAGTGTTGAGCATGATTATGGAAAACGACAGCACGTAACACGTGTCTGTGAAACACAAAATAGACAACACAAACAGGTAGTCAGACAACTGTCAATCAACCTTGAGCTATCAATAAACCTTACAAATAACCTTATACCTAGGTCCATAAGAAAATATCATGCAGTATAAGGTCTTTGCTTCAAAATCCTCGATATGAAGTACATGTATAACGCAATGGATTATGTATGAATATTCTCATGTTTGCACACCAAATGTAAAAAGGCAAAACACAGACTTGTAAAAATAACAACACCGTTAAGAGCATACCCCTCGAACTGCCTTGAACCTATTTTATTATCATTTCGCGAGTGCTCTAGTCGCTTCTGACTTCAGCCAATGTCTCGCATCCTCTTCCGCATTGCACAGGGCCTGCAGGCCACCGCTGAATTTTGTCCTTGGGCCCACGTTGACGATGTGCTCCATGGATTGCCACTGTCCGCACTCGCAGTCCGCCGACGACCCGAGACCCCATTTGTGCAGGATCGCGCGACAGGGACCTTGCCCCGTGCGGAAACGATTCAATAGGGTTCAGACGTCACGTGAGCAGTCGAAGCTATGCACTGATCTGACTCAGGCACAGAATTGAAGACCTTCACATGAACCATGAAACAAACTTTTGACACGATCCCTGAATACATAATCGATTAGACACAATCATCTGCAGCAAACAGAGCTGCCTGTCAATCAGCGTACCTGTCAATCAGGTTGCAAATGAGACTATAAAGCTGTCAATCAATCCTAACCAACGTAATGTTATAATTGAATAAATGCAAATACCTTTATTTGAGAAGACTCCTGGGTTGAGTTCGCAATAGCGTTCTGCAAAACATTCCATCATTCGATCGATCTTCTGAGCTTCACCAGGCAACCGAAAGCTCCACAGGAACTGCCTAGAATTTAAAATTTTACACAGTTGAAAAAGTGCACAATTTACATCACAAGGCCTGAAATTTGCATCGACAATACCTACATGTATAGTGCATGCTCTATGCTGGAAATCGCATAAAAAATTAACAAAAAAATTGCCTAGATATTCACATGTAGAATGCCGACCTACAAACGTAAATGAATAAAATTAAGAGAAAAAGCATACACTTTATGCATGTCAGAATGCCTACTTTATGAGAGAATTGAATAAAGTACATACAAGAAAATGCCTAAACTATATAATGAAAATGCCAACAAATTACAGAAACAATACTTGCATCTTTGTACAAAAACACTTATAATTTATACAGAAGACGTCCAAAACTTAACAGTAAAAATGTCTAAAATTTAAAATGAAACTGCATAATATTTACAACAATGATGTCTAAAATTTACAATAAACAATGAGAGCATGTTCGAAGAAAATTTCAAAAAGTGCAGTGATAGACTGCAAGTTAACAGCATAGAAATAGGCAACTAACACAGTTCAGCATTTAATATAAATGAAATCATTCAGTAGATAAAAAAGCATTTATAATTTGGTTTCACAAATTCAGAAAAGTTCTTTGTCACCTCAAGGCCTGGACAAGAATCGTGTCTGAAAATTCGTGAAGATTAACAAATGACTTCAGAACGTCCATGTTGAAGTCATTCCTAGAAACATAACATAAGCCATAACACAAACATAAATTCATTATGAAAATTTAAAGAAGGCTACTCAGAGGTGCTCAGACCAGCCACGGATAAAGAGAAAGGTCCAAAGCAACTGGCAGAAAGCAGACAAATTATTCCGAGGCAGTAAGTACAGCTAACCTAATGGCTGCAGATAACAGTTTGTGCACCACACAGACAAAAAATCAATTCAGTTTTTCCACTTTCAAGTTGAGTTCCAGTTCAAGCTTTGTACTTCTGTTTCATTTTAAATTCAGAACTTTTCAACTTCAACTAGTTAACAGTCAGGTTAATTTCAGTTTAAATAGTTAACCTTAAAAAAACCTGCTGTAAGTCGAGACAATTGATTTATTGAACAAATCCATGCCAGAGTCCCACCTGCAACCAACTTGATCTACCATATAATGAGCACACTGACTACAAACTATGCAAAAAGATCAGAAACTCGCCACCCACCCATTGATATGTCATGGCAAAGAAAATGAAATGACCAACACTTCATGTTTTGATACGCATGGATGCCTCAGGATTAGCGTTTAAAGGGACTGAGCACTTAAAAGTCTTATAATCTCTCTCTCTAAACTCGTTAGTTTACCTTTCGCCGAGGTAATCCCCGATTGCTGTCTTGTTGAGTCCTTCGCCCTTGTACAGGAATTGCGCAACTTCTTCTGGATCGTTTTCCAGGACTTGATGTTCAATCAGATATTCAATGCCCTTCAAAACAAAGAAAGTTTCAAAGCATTGAAAGGAGTACAAATCTCATTGTAATGCATCAATCTTAAATAAACAAAAGTAAGTCTATTCATATGCAACAAATGAATGATAGCAAGAATGAATGAATGATTGAATGAACGGATGCATGACTGGATCACAGCAATTCATCTGATTGTTTTTCTTCGGCAAACTATATAAAGAACAAACGAAGAGGAGTGAATAAAAGAACTGACAGAAGGGTCAGCAGAATGGTGAATGGGTGGGGTGCAGTGGTTATTATTTCGCAATAGTTGTGGGGTGCAGTGGTGTAGTGGTGGGTTCGGTGCCTTGGAGCCTGAGAGATACAGGCTTGAATCCACCTCAAGCCGCCATGTAGGGACCTTGAGCAAGTCCTTCACTTGCAATTCTTCGTGCGCTTTGGTGACACCCTAGTAAATTATGTGAAAAATAAATAACAAAAGAATTAGCAGATGGAAAGGTGAACAGAATGGCGAAAGGAAGGATAAGCAGAAGGTTAGAGGAATATAAGGATGGAAGAAATAGAGGGTGGATGATAGGGGAAGAGAATGGTGATAGTCTGACCTTCTTTGGGTCCATGTTGAACTTTTTCCTTCCAATAGAATGGTGTTTCGAGATGGGATTGTTCCTGAGGAAAAAAATAACAAGATCACAAACCACATTTACAATAAATTACATCTGCTAGTTTGGGGACTAGATCTATCACAGTAAAAAGAACAAAATTCTAACAGGCATTTCAACGACTAAAATTAATAATTGTCAGTTCAAATTTAACTTAAAAGCGACATAACATTCACCTCATTGTCCACTACAGCACAATCTGTATCTAAGCAGATAAGACCCTTTTTAAATATCCCAGTAAGAAGACACCTTTAATATTTAATCTTTCAAAGAGCAGGACCCTTTTTTAACACTTGAATGACACAATTGATTAATCCAAGTCACTTTTAGTTTGCTTTCATCAGCACTTTATAAATTTATACGATACAATTATACAATACAATTGCCTTCCATTCCCAATTTCCCACATTGTGCCTTCCCTATCTTTACTTTCCACACTGTTCAGTAACAAAACACGACTCTTTGAATATCTCTGAAGATGAAGTTCTGATACGTTGAGTTCTAACCTGTCATCCAACGTCATATCCAAACTTTCCATCTCGCCCTGGATATCTGACAACTCATCGCGAAGTTGCTGAAAACAAAACCAGATATCAATTAGAATTGCAACATATTACTACACTGCAAACCTTTTAATCGTTTGTTGTCAATAAATCATCTAACATACTCTTATTTTGCCAATGTAATCACTTCATTATTTATATAACAATGCCAATTCTTATTCTTCCATGATGACTCTCAAGCATTACTTTGTGATTTTATGAAGATGATCATCAATTGGCTATTAAAGCCAAAAAGTTGCTTCTCATCAATGCAGCAACTGTCGCACTCTGTGACAATGGAGATTTTATGGTTCCGCGCTCTCATAAATTGATTCGGGCCCACCGTGCCTTCTCATGCATTGGACCTTCATACTGGAACACTGGAACAGTCTTCCATCAGCAATTCGCAACATTGCACCACATCATAAAGCTCAGGAAACATTTTCAAAACCTCATAAATCGTATCAGTTTAGATCTGCTGGGCAATTACATAAAACACATTCGTGAGACTCCTGTTAAGGTGCTATATAAGTTGCCATCTACAAAAATACAAAGTCATGCGTATACTATACCTGTATGTCGAGGAGTAGAGCCGCCTTTCTTCGACGAATCTCCTCGAGAATGATCTTCTCTTCAGCGGAAAGCTGTCTCTCTACAAAGGAAATCAGGAAAAGTATGATAAGAGAAGGTAAGTGGTGCTACGGCAATGAAAGGTTTAAGGAAAGGTACATTAAGGAATGAAAGGTAAAACAAACAGCAAATTGAGGGAAGGGAAGAAAAGGGTAGGTAAGTCGAAGTAATGCAAGAGAAGGGTGACAAGGATGAGGGAATGAAAAGCAACACAAGGAAAGTGGTGTTAAGAAAATTGAAGATGAGAAGAGTACAATGTGGAAATAAAATGGTAATGGGTAGAAAAAGAAGATAAGGGAAGGTAATCCATTTTCATCAATTAAAACGAGAATCTTTTCATTGATCCCGCTTCTATTTAAGTTAATTACTTATATCAATCCCACTTCTACTTACCGAGAATTCTTTTCGTCAATTCAACTTTCATGCGACCACCGTTGATATACGTGCAGTGGCGAATAATGGTTGATAAAACAGTTATTGCTTAAATAAAAACTTAATTTATGAAACGAATTCTTGCCTAACAGAAGCTGGATCGATGAAAAATAAAACTATACAATGGGCGAATAATTTACAGCGCCCAATTATATTGTTATTCTAAATACACTGTGTATTTTTCGCCCCCTGGTAGTACATGATCGCCTACGTACGCGTACGATTTTATCAATATTACAACGTTGTTAATAATCGTTAAAATCTGACAAAGATTTTAAAATCGAATACCTGCTGAAAGTGAACCACCATCTCTGCTGTCATCCATTCTATTCGTGAAATAAACAAAAGGAAGATTTTTCACTAAATCTTAAAGAATACTTGATTTGATCCAAAACTAAGGACCGATTGAGAATTTTCCGATTCAGATATCAATATTTCAGTTGCTGTTTTCTTCACATTTTACAGAAATATCTAAATTTAATTGAATCTCCATTTTTTCCTAACACAATAATTTGACCTAGTTATGCAGCAACCTGTGTGACGTCATTAAGATTTCAGCGTATGCTTGGGGCGCCGCTGATCGCTCTGGAACAATTACATGTATTATTATGTGACAGGTTTATTATATGATTTATATCTATATATGAGAGGAACAAAAAAAGAAATTAAAGTTGTTATAAACTGATATTGTTATTTTGTACAGCAAAATCTTCATAATTATGTCGTATGAGGTTCGTTTTGCTTTATATGAACTTCTACCATTTTAGCAAAAAATCCTCATTGCTCCGATATTTTTTTTTACCTCGGCATTAATTTTAGGCCTAAATATTGAAATCGACCATAATAAAATTATAGCTGCAGATCATGAGCTTCTTCGGTGAGTCACTGTTATTGTGGTAAGCCATCGCGGGCCTTAACAATGTTAACATGTCTGTTTTCAACCAAACTAATAATAATTATCATTTACCTATTGCAATTTGAAATTTACAAATTTAGGCTAAGCTTAAATATTGCGTGGTCAGCCGGTTCACAATATTATCAAGTGCTTTAAGGTAGGCCTATAGCACAGTAGGCCTACTGTGTTGTAACCCTTAAGAAAAACTTAAGCACCTATGAAAGCTAATATTTAGGTTATTTTGAATTTACGCCAGAAATGGACAAATTGTGCATCATGTTTTCATCGCTAAATCTGATTAATGAGCAAAAATCATTGAGCATCGCTGAAACTCAGATATATATCCACTCCGTAGGTATCCAGCAAATTGACCTTATTGATAACTCCTTCAGAGCTAAGCTCGTGGCTCCCGCTTATTCACAAAAGCTACGTAGGCTACGTCAGTAGTGTTTATCAGAGGGGCAGCTTCTAAAGCCCAATCATGGGCCTTGGTGCTTATCCTGGTTATCCAGCGATTTCTGCCATCTAGCGAATGTAAAGAAATTTGTTTTATTGCAACGCTCTTCAATGTTGTAGTTAATACGAACTCTACGAGATGCTTGCAATTTTTTGACCTAATAAATCATTAGGCTATAGCTAGGCCTAATGTTCTGTTGATAATAAGGAACGTCATTCTAGGCCAAGAAGGAGGTGGATGGAGGAAATACACAAGAGAAAGAAGATGAACTTAGAGGAAGTGAGATTAAACACGACGGCGGAAGATCGTAAATAATTATTATCGTGGAGAAGGTTGACCACAAAGCCGTAGGCTACATAATAATTATACGGCTTTCGTTGACCATGGCCGTCGCTAGGGTTCAAAGAATCGACGGCACAATCACAAGGTTACAAGGTGATAAGCCTAGGCCTATAATAATAATAGCCTTATAAGGATTCTAGAAAAATATTATCACATTTATCGATTTCAATTATTTATTATAATTGTCTACTTAGTTTGTGCATTTTTATGTTATGTCTGTTTATTTTATGTGTAGGCCTTTAGGCGTAGGCCTTTAGGCAAGCGCGTGCGTGCATGTAGGCTAGGCCATGTACATGCGTATGCATACAAGCAGGCCTAGGCTACGTTTATAGCCTACGCGCATCAACTGGGATATGTTCTGAGTTAATAGCTCCTGCGGTTTCAGGATATTAAATAATTATTATGCTATTAAAATTATTAATCCGTGTTCATCATTATCATCTAACAGACAGAAAGACAGAGATTGCAGCATAATTATATAGACATAGGCATACACATTACACAGGCCCTACACGTAGACAGACAGACAGACAGACAGACAGACAGACAGACAGACAGACAGACAGACAGACACACAGACAGACACACAGGCAAAAACAAGCAGGTAGATCAACTGGCAGATAACAGACAGACAGACAGACAGACACACATGTAGGCAGACAGACAAACTGGCAGGCTGTCGGACAGACAGACAGACATACAAGTCACATGCTATAGGTAGTATAGGGTCTACATACCGACAAATAGACAGACAAGACATATACAGACAAGACATATACATATACAAACGCTTCATGTATAGCCTGATTAAGTGGCTATTTTCTACAGCTCTACCTTAAGGCGCTATATCAATTCTCTTAACTGAGCCTCTAAGACTGGGCTGCGACGAGATACATAGGCCTACATATATTCTTACATGTACATAGGCCTAAGGGACATGTAGACGCTAAATAACCGATTGCCTCCATTTAGCCTAATTGGGACCGTTTCACAGATACATGCGCATACATAATTACAGATAGGGGCCTACAGACATGCAGGGGCACAATGTCATAGCCTACATATCAATAGACAGATATCTATCCAGCTCAGAACAATGATAGAGGCACTAACAAACTTCGAAAGTACCTAACATAGTAGGCTAATCTATCGCTTTAATGTTCTAGGCCTAAATTGTTCACTTTGAATGGGTTTTAGTGTTCGTCGAATGCAAGCTGGATTGACGAAAAGAACTCTTGCTAAATAGAAGTCGAATATATTGATGAAAATAGTTTCCACTTAAATAGAAGTGGGATTGATGAAACGATTATTCTCAAAAATTGGAGTTGGATCGACGACAGATCATATTGCGCGCAGCTAATAGCAGCCCACAATGCATCTCCTCACTAGGGGTTTCGAACTCGGGTCCGTTGATCTCTATGCCATGCAGTCTGTTATCCAACGGGCTACCCCCACCCCAACACAACAATTGCACGATATCAATTTTACTACAGAAACCACACAACATTCAAACTGCAATTAACCTGCATTAGCCTACATTTGCATTTGCAAGGTAACAACCTACATGTATAATTTATAGCCTATTGACGTCACGTTACATTTGATATTCGTAACATATTTAGGCCTACATCAGATTATTACGGTAGCCTATAATTATAGGCTAGCTTATAATTTTGTTTATTATTTATTATAATAGGCCTACATGTGTAGAACGTTTACACTATGTCATCAATGCATTTGCACATCATTATAGCGCTACATAGGCCAATTACAACAATTGCATTGCATTGTACTCGAAGCATGAGCGGCGCAAACTAAGAGTAGGCCTACAAAATATTGCAGCGAAGACATTATTTTATCAATGTAGAATATTGTAGATGGTCTTCTTGCATTATTTTACACTACGACATCAATGCATTTGCACATCATAATAGCGCAAGATAATTATACAATAATTGTAATGCATTATCCTCGAAGCATGAGCAGCGCAAACTAAGAATACAAAATATTGCAGCAAAGGCATTATTATATTATGAATGTAGAATATTGTAGATGGTCTTCTTTTCGTTCGAGTCATTCATCACATTTATCTCGATGGTTCAAACCCCCTTTCGCCCTCTAGCGACCGGAAATAGATTGGAACACATCGTCGACGAAACCAATTCTACACGTACACGATCCATCTTATTGTGTACATGTAGACTACAGAACTGCTGCAGCTGCTGCAGTCGGTCGATCGGTTGGATAGTAAGATGTATCCATTCGTTCTATGGCTTACCTCCCACCTGCGACTCCCTTCACTCTTCTTATACACAATATTATATAAGCATATAGGCCTATGTGTGTATTGTGTTAGGCCGACGTACTATGTTACAGTAGCCTATACATGCAGATCGGCTGTAGATAATTATAGAGGACAAACGCAAGAATTATTTCCAAATTTAATAATTTCGAGAAAACTGATTTTTTAAATGTCTATGAAAAAATAAGATAAGATAAGAATATTCTTTAATATACCAATTGCTATCCGCATTTTGGTGTAGGCTACAGACATATACAGTGTTATAATTATAATTAGTAGGCCTAATTACTAGTAATTAGGGCCTACTCCTTCTTTATGTCATTGAATACTTCATTAAACGGTGAGCAAGTAATTACAGTACTCATATTATATTAAATAAAATAACATGAAAAAACTAGATTCTTAGGAAGGTAAGTTTAAAATATGAAAGTATACATTTACAATATTTGGGCTTCACGAAATCTTTACTACGTTGACACAATTACAATACGAGATCAATTTCAAGAATGATTAATACATAGGCTACATTTTGAGCAACCTGACAGGTCAAAAGTGTGTTTTGCAAACTTGTAAATTAGTTAAGTTGAAAACATTTTGAATGGAGACCTATTTAGTCATGAATTATTTGCATACATGCATACATACATACATACATACATACATACATACATACATACATACATACATACATCCATCCATACATACATACATACATACATCCATCCATCCATACATACATACATACATACATACATACATACATACATACATACATACATACATACATACATACATACATACATACATACATACATACATACATACATACATACATACATACATACATACATACATACATACATACATACATACATACATACATACATACATACATACATACATACATACATACATACATACATACATACATACATACATACATACATACATACATACATACATACATACATACATACATACATACATACATACATACATACATACATACATACATACATGATATATACATACAAACTCACATACACGCTCACATACATTATCTAACTACATACATCTAGGCCTACCTGTCTGGTGCCTGAAGGCATAAAATAATTCAAACAGCGTGAACAGAACTGCCATCATTGCAAAGCACGTACTCCTTCCTCTGTGTCGTCCTCGTGAAAACCTTCATTATCCATTGCAGCACTGAGCGTCTGTAATTGCGTTTAACAGACGATGTATCGCATGCATCGATTTATATAGCGCCTCTCACAGAATGACTATTGACTATTCGGAGGCGCTCTCAACACGAAATCTCCGCACGAAAAGAAATGTCTTTAAAGAATGAGAGACTGATGAGGAAAGAGGAATAATTTGGTTCGCCCTTTGTGTGCGATGAAGGTCACTTCAAATTAAAAGACCAGCCACAGCAAACGTCCGATGTTGAGTTCTAGTTTCAGTTCTAGTCATTGGAAAAAATTCAAGACGACCAGCAGAGCGCAGAGAGCGACATAAATAATAATTGAATATGCAGATATCGACTTTTGCATGTAATAGTCTGAGAGGCATTTGTGTAATTTCCTCGGCATCAGCGCTGTGCTTTGGAAACCAGAAAGAGGATCTTGTATAATTGTATGCGTGCAGTCATATATGTAGCCAGTGCAATGCTTCAACCATAAAAGTGGAAATAATAATTATGCACAATGCGATCGAGTTGCGCTACAGTTAGGCCTGCTGCCCTACTGTAGCCTACATAAACTGTATGAGGATTGAGGACGTGAATTCGAGGTAAGCTTCTATTTGCAGTAGGCTTATTCTTTCGGTTGCAGCTTGTTACGTAATGCTGTAAACAAACTACGGTAAGCATAATAGCCTAATTATTACAATATATCAATGCTCTGAATATCGGCATGTTATTTTCGTTTTAACATCAAGATATTTTCTAGCATAGACCTAATACCAATATAATAATCATTGTTTCCTTGCGCAATACAAAGTTTTCTGGCCAAATGACATAAGTTTTTGGTAAAGAACCAAGCTCTTGTGGCACACTCTTATGTTTTCTAACCTGACCTAAGTGCCGAGGATTCTATAGTGCGGGTCTCTTAACTTCCTAAGTTACCAAGTAATAAGTATGGTAAGCTGCAAATGTTTTGGGTTAATTACCAAGTTACCTGGTAGGCCTACATCAAATCACCGTCCAGCAAAATTAATTCTAATTACCGAGTTGTTTCCAGTTTTCAAAATCAAGCCACTTTCAGTAGAATATAGTGACTTTTGAATACGTGTAAGTTGAAACATGTGCCGTTCATTATAAAGCATTCAGTGACACATTATGTGACCGTTATCGTCGACAATAACACTGGTAACACACTATCATGTAATTGTTATGGTGTTACTAGAATAGAACTATTAATACGGCGATGGTTTCTGTAGCCTATAGAATAGCAACGTCTTAACGAGATGATTAGCATTGCCCTCCTCCGTAATTTGGACTGGCATTACTATCCAGGAACCATGCAGGTTGACGTATCTATTATAGCCTACGTGTATATCAAGGATGAATAACATTGAATGTATTCCAAAAGTTTAATTAACGACATACTTGCATGAAACGCTTTTTATGGTCATTAGGTAGAAACCATATTCACTGTTAAAATATTATTAGTCCAACTGTGCGCAGCGAGCATGTATTTCAACGGTATTTTAAAGACGTCTTTATTATAGAAATAATTATTATGGCATCAAAAACAGTTTGACGACAATTGACGAAATTGCTTTGACGGATCTAAGGCTCTCAGCGTTTGTATGGTCCCGAAAAGCAGTTCATCTTCACACGTTAAGCTGCATGCTTATCTGAAAGCTGATTAACGTCAGAAATATTTCCAGGGTGGTGCGGAGACTTGAAAAAGATCATAAGTTTATGTCGCCTCTTTTCGGTTGAAATAGGATTTCTTACAGAGAATAATTAAAATGAAAGGACAAGGGCGGATACAGAAACTTTGGACGGGGAGGGGGGCAAAAAATTTTGGCCTTGGGTCCGGAAAAATTTTCTTTTCTATCCGCCCAAAAAGTTGATGACCTTTTTTAGTCATCTGGCGAAATTTTCGGGGAAATTATACCATTTCATCCGACAAAAAACCTGATGACCTTTTTTAGTCATTAAGTCCAAATTCCTGAAAATATACCAAATTATAAGCCTGTTGAAACCAAATGGGGGGGGGGGCACGATACATTAGCATTTCTAAATGGGGGGGGGGAGGCTGGCCGGATTGGCCCCTGGATCCGCCCCTGTGAAAGGATACAGTTGAGACTTGGTAGCCGGTAAGTTAGAGTGCTCAGTTTGTTAGGCTATAAATAACTTGTGGATTAGTGTATCAGGAAGCCTCCTTAATCGAATCTGTTTCTTTGTTTGAACATCGAAGAAGTCCTTCACTAACAATAATCAATCAACTAAAAATATTATTACTCACAATTACTTTTTGAGCGCTGCCGACTGTTAGTTGGCCATTTTAAGATCGTCGTGGGTAATTATTGATTCCAGGGCAATTCGGAGTCGAAATATTCGGAGCCGGACAATTCGGAGTCGGATTGTTCGGAGCCACTGATGCGCATGATCATGCAGCACTAACACTAGGAGTATTTCGAAAGCGTTTGCAAGCAATTATAGGCTAAGTGAAGTTAGTGATTATATACAATCAAGATGACTGTGTAACTGTGACTCGAAACTGGGTTTGTTCATTCATTTAATGCCTTAAGCTTTTGACATTATTTTAATTTTGCAGCAAGTAGGCCTAGGCTACATGTAGGCTATAGCCCAGTGTGTGATTTGTCAAAAAAGAAGTGTGGGGGTCGGCTTAATTTCCTTGCTTTGAAGGGGGGGCCAAAATACGCCGCGGCATATCCGACTAGGGGGTCTGGGGGAGCGTCGTAAGCTCCCCCAGCGGGGTCCGGGGCGGAGCCCCGGCCGCTATTGATTTGGTGCAATCCAAAGCAAAATCTTCTATTGAAAGTGAATTGAATGAATTGAATAATATCACCTTTTTAAAGATCAGTTAACATGTTATTTATGTTAAAGGGTTTGAAGTTTATAATAGTGGCATAGTGCAACATAAGAACATAAAAGTCTAACTTCAACATAAAAGTTGGCTGTACAAATGCAGTAAAATGCACAGGTGCAGGATATATTGAGGTCACAATTTAAAGCGAATGGAATCAGAAAATGTAGTAACCAAAAAACTTGAAACTTCTACCGGCAGTCCAGCACACGATCAATACTTCGCAGTTAGCACCAAAATCAATGATCATACTTAGTATATGTACCCTTGGAAAGCCGAGCATACTTGGAAGTTGGCACCAAAATACTTGTTACTTAATACAACGCAAAGTGAGAATAATACTCAGCAGTCAGCACTCAAAATAATAAAACAATAGTAAGGTCCTAGGATGAACGAAGTGCGCGGAACTTCACAAGTCACAAGCTGTAACGCATAAACTAAATACTGTCATATAACTTTCGGCAGGGGATTATAGCCGTGGGGTAGAGTACCCAATGTAGTCAAGTACGGGTGATCCTGATCTGTAACTTACTTACTAACTCGCTCTGGTGAGTCCTAGCTAGTAAAGACGACACGGTGATTGGTTTTATATACAAATTATTATTAGACAAATATGGCGACACTAGTTTAGCCCGGCGAGGTTATTCAATACGACTCGCAGGTCAGAACCAGTTCGATTACAATCTATAATTCTAAGTATTTGAATCCCTAACTAAAGCACACCGTTATTATCTTTCAACTCTACAACAGCCTACCTACCTATCTATCTAGACTTAGTCTTGTGTCGAATTCCTGTCCCCCAATAATAAACTATCTACTCTAATGCAACTCCGGGGTGACAGACCGAATCCTAGCCTTACACTCTATCTTATACTCTGATGCGACTATGGCGACCAGTGCCAGCCAATCATTTCTTCCGGTGTTCTGCGATTGGTCTTCTGCGCTGGTTTCCTGGTGTGTGCCACCAATGGCATGTCGTTGCGTGCTTGCATGCGCCGTCTGACTGACACCTCATGAATATTTATCCCCCCGTATCTCCATGTGTGTAGTTGTTCCTGATTGACAGGTTGAGTGACAGTTGTACATATCTTATCTTCCTCTGTGAACTAGTCATGAGTCCCGCCTAGATGTGTGCATTATTGTGTATATTTTGAACTATATTCCTGCCCAATTATCTCCTCATTATAACTCTATGCATGTCTAATTATCTCCTCATTATAATACTGTTCTTATAACAACTCACAAGAAATAACTTCAAATAAGAAGATATTTGTGTTCCTATTGAGGACTAAAAACAGAAATAATTAAAAATGACAACAGAAACAAGAATCATCAATAACGAAGTGCAAATTATTTATGATGAACTAGTCATCATGCGAAAATTATTGAAATGAAATTGTCATGTATGATGTTGCCTAATTTGTGATGAACTCTAGCTAAGTGGTAGTGACTAGTCTTTAATCATGGCAAAAAGTTTATATCTTGGTCTAAGCTCATCAACATTCCTTTTCTTCCCTGTTGGTTTGTCGTTGGCACCATGCCTGCCTTTTTTGAACCAAGATAAGACATACTCGTGACAATTGAAAAATTGCACAGCAGGGCCATTAACAGCTATCATCAATAAAGCACTGACAGTTTCAGTTTTTAGTCGGTTTCTTGTGTCTGTGTGCTGCAGATTCATGGAACTGCCAAAAGAGGGGGTCGAAATTGGACCCCCACACCTTTTTTTTGGAGGTCGAAGTGTGGGGGTCGGGCCATAGCAAAGAGGGGGTCCGACCCCCCCAACCCCCCGGCAAATCACACCCTGCTATAGCCTAATCGCGACTGTTCGTCTAACATTTTTAGTTAATTAAAAAAGGCCCAGGATTGAGAAATAGCAGTTGCTGTTCTAGAATGGAGAGCCATGCGGAATATCAGGACCAGACTGACTGATTATAATTAGCGAGGCATACGATGCAGAGAAACGATAAGAGACCGGAGTAGACCATAATATTAGCCTACATCGGATAGCCTAGATATAATTTCAGGACAATATAAACCTACTGCCCTTCCAAAATTCAGAACCACACGTTAGGACAGATTGAAGAACCTCGATAGCAGGAAGCACACCTTGTCATAATTATAATGCGAATAAGCATCTCAATGTAGCAAGATGAAGGTGACGGGAACACGTAGGTCTATGCCTACTTCTCAGCTCAACCAATCGACTACCACCGCTTCCCACGCTGCTTGTTATACTAATTGCTAATTAGTGGCATCTAGGGCAAATTAGCGAGGCATACGATGCAGATACAGCAAATCAGCCGACGGCAAATATTCGAGAAGAGTTTAACGAGTGAACGAAACGATGAGTACAGAAGTAGTAGACCTAAAATTTATATGAATTCTAATCCGAGTCATTTCCTGGTTGGTTTTACCTGGCCGCAAATGTCGTCTTTAAGAATAGCCGCACACCTTCAATAACATCGTAGCGCGTTGTGTAGACCTATGGCCTAAAGCATACGTGGCAGAGAATAGAAGGCTCTGATACGTAGTTTCAAGACCGTAGCCAGGATTTTATCTGGTGGGGGAGTGTTTACTTGACAGTGAGCAAGCCTACGAGCAACCGAATCAGGTGACATTGGGTAGCAGAGCAACGGGGATGGTTTGGAGACGTCTCATAGCGGGTTTCGGACAATCTGAACTTCTCCCTGTCTCTCCCTGTCTCTCCCTGTCTCTCCCTGACAGCAACTTGCCGTCCTGTCACCAACTCTTCCTCCCTTACTGCTTCTATTTATTTCCCGCTGTCTCTCTGTTTACCTAAATTCCATTTTGCCTGTGATGATATTTTATTCTCTTCTTATTATGGTTATGATCAAAAATATGGCGCCATACTTATAGATCTATACTATGTTTTCTTTTCTATTCCTTTGTTCCATTGTCCTTTGACCATTAATTTTCAAAATAATCTCCCTCCTTCCTACCACTCATCGGTATACGCATTTACTCCTATTCATAAAGACGAGTAACGACCTACAGAGGAGCAAGAGTAGAAAAAAACAGCTAACAGAGAACAGAGGATGCGGGGGGAAATAAGATGACATAATTATAGGAAGGCGGAGGAATAATAACATTACAGATGAGGTCATTGTTTAGAGTGGAACAAGAGATAAGTTGAAGGAAGAAGAAATGATACCGATGTATTATTGTGTGGAGGGTAAGGACAGTGCGAGAAGTGTCGTAAATAACTGTGGATCAGACATATGGGGGAGGGGGCCGTGCCCCTTTTGATAGCAGACTAGTACGAAAATCAGCTGAGCTGGGTTCGATTCTCGAAGCCCTTGTGGGATAGATTATTGCTATGTTGGCTGATAATTATCAGCGCTGTTGTATTGCATGCTGTCTGTTCTGTTAGTTGTTATGTATGGTTTAATTAAGATAACTGCATCACTGTACTGTAGTCTTTACTGTAACCTGTAACGGTCAGTGAATTGGATTGTCGAATAAACAAAAATCACTATTATTGTCAGTGTTGTTGAAAGTATCGGGCAAATGTACTAAAGTAAAAGTAAAAGTAAAATGGATTTTAATTACTTAAGTAAAAGTAAAAGTACTCATCACAAATTTTACTTAAGTAAAAGTAAAAAGTAGCCCCATCAAATAATACTTTTTAAGTAAAAAGTAAAAGTACCGAGTCTTTCTGTAAGCTTAACTCAATCAATTATTAACCTTCAAAAATACTAAATTCTCGAAATGGCATTTATCGTTGAGTCTAGTACGCACGCTTCCGATTCATTGTTAGCACAATGCTCAGCTGAAGAGTCGTTCTGCTGCAGAAATGGCAGTGCATCCAACGTGCTCCACCCATTGAAAATCTATTTTTAGGCATGCAAATCTGAATAGGCTTTCTTAGCTTAGCGAAACGAATTGTTAATTAGCACTTTGAAGTAACGAACGTTGTAACGAGTGTCGCATAAATTGTAACGAAGTAAAAGTACTGAAATATTGGTAAAATGTTACTTCGTTGAAAGTAAAAGTATTTCATTTTTTCGATACTTCGCTACATGTGAAAGTACTCAAACTTTTACTTAAGTACAGTAACGCGTTACTTTTACTTCGTTACTGTACAACACTGATTATAATTGTTGATCCACGCAGAGCTTGGCTGAGGCATTGAAGACTTACATGTAACTATCCTTATAAAAAATTACAGGCTCAAATCCCAAACCGCTGACAATTCTCACCTTGCGTAAGGCATAGAATTCTCAATTTGGGAAGACGAGGTCAGTTTTAAAAAAGCACGTGGATACAACAGAGGAGCAGCTTGAGAAAGATGGAAGTGAGCAGCAGGCAGCAGAGGATCATCTCTGAGGATGAAATGAGAATCCGAATGAAATAGAAATGTATAGAAGATGGATTGAAAGCTGGAAGTGATGCAGCCGAGATGTAAGACGGGTGTCATCGGAATTAGCTGGGCCTTGATTAAAGACGGACGAATATAGTATAAAAGAGGACGAATAGGACGTTGAGAGAGAGACAGACAGACAGACAGACAGAGACAGAGAGAAAGAGAGAGAGCGATGTCAGTTGGCGTCGTAATTGAAAAGAAGTGATCGATCCGATGATATGAAAGAGGAAAAGGAGGAGGAGAACAATGGAGAGAAGAACGTGAAGAAGAGGAAAAGGATGAGAGAATCAGGAGTGGAGTCAGGCGGATGAAAGGAAGAGGAAAAGGAAGAGTAGCAGGGAACAGGAGAGAAATAAGAGGGATAACATGAGAGAAAGAGGCGATGGAAAAGAAAGAGGCTGAACAGGAATAGTAGGAGAGATGAAGTATGGGAGTCAGGCCGATGAGATGACTGGCGAGGAGGAAGTGACAAAAGAGGAAGAATTGGAGCAGGTGAAGAGGGGGAAGCGGATGTGGAAGAAGGGTAGTGAGGAAAAGAAGAGGAAGAAGAGAGGCAACAGGAGAGGAAAAGCACTGGATTATTAATAGGAGGCGGAAGAGGAGGAAGCAGAAGAGGAATCGGAGGAGAGGGATGTGGACGAGAAGGCCATGGTTCGAAAAACGAGTTGTGATGGAAAGGTCTAAGGTGGAAGAAAAGCCGAATAGGAAACTGGCCATAATATTATGTCATATAATTCACGTTCTCAGCGTGTATGATGTATTTATGTATGGGACGCAACCCTCGTCGTAATTATAAGTAAGCGATAAATACAAAGAGCGGAAAGGGAGAGACAAGAACAGAGAAGGAATTTCTATCGCTTTAAAAGTCACTACAACCGGAAATCCTATTGTAAGAAACCTCCATATAAATAACCGTCGGCCGAAAGAGTCTCCTTTGCGCCGCCTCTTCTCGTCTTCTTTTAACCATAAGAACCACAGTCCGTCGTTCTCAACAGCACGACGACCACAATCATGCCTTTCTCTAAATCGATCGACGGCTCCCTGCAGAGGCGACGAAAAATGGCTCTCTAAATCATTCCAACCTTAATTCCGTTCTGGACTATTCTCACACTCTCTGCTGACAGTGTCTGATAGCATCAAACAATTGTGTGGCCTTTGTACGGTCATACATTTATACATGAAATGTCTGGTCTCGAAACACCGCGCCTCCGATTTGCATTTCTATGTGACTTTGTTTGTAGTAGGCCTAATAATAAAAATAGGCCTCATACAATTACTACAATATAATTTTTTTATTAGTAGCACTACTCAAGGGCGGATACAGAAATTTTGGACGGGGGGGGGGGGGGGCAAAAAATTCTTGGTCTTGGGTCCGGGAAAAAATTTAGGCCTTGGGAAAATTTTCTTTCTCGTATCCGCCCAAAAAGTTGATGACCTTTTTTTTTTTTTTTTTAGTCATCCGGCCAAATTTTCGGAGGGGGGCCACAATGCATGGGTATTTCTTAATAGGGGGGCCAAATTGTACAATATGTACATTGTTCCACAGCATGTTCAATCCAAATGGGGGGGCCACGATACATGGGAATTCTAAATGGGGGGGGCCATGGCCGGATAAGCCCCCCCTGGATCCGCCCCTGGCACTACTAGGCCTACTATTACTGCAACTACTACAACCACTGAGCTACAACTGCTAGTAGTAGCAGTGGTGGTAGGGCCTGGGAGCGCCTCTGAGTAGCTTTCTTGACGCTATAAAAATGAAATGAATGAACGAACGAACGAACGAATGAATAAGAGATCCAATGACTAACTTACAGTAGGCCTATATAAAGTCAGTTTTGTTCCGACACAGGCTCTACTTATCTCTTGCAAATTTTCTGCATCACTGTTCTTATCAGATTTCATTATTATACAAAAGGCGTTATTTTAATATCCTTATTCATTACCAGCCGCACAAGATAAGCTGCTTACATGCAACCGCATTAATGACTAGGTGTTGCCAAACCGACAGAAAATTACTTTTTTCGAATTACTATCGAATAATTGCAATTGTAATTAGGAACTTCAGTGGCCTGGCGTCTATGATTGTGTCTGGTCTTTAATAACGCGGATTTTAGGAACCCTCAAAAGGTTCTAATGTTGAAAGCTAGAATCGATGGTGCATCAAACATCAAACAGGTGTGTAGTAAGAAGTCAGCCCGCTAGGAAAAAATTAGGGTGCCTATTGCCTAATGCCTGGTTAAAATCCGCGGAAACTGGACTTTCACAAAGTAAAAACTAATTAAATTAAGGCGTCCAATGTTGAGACGTGTCGCTGTGAAATTTTAAATCCTACTTGTTACAAACCTCATCGTTGAAGTCTATAAGAAACGACTCTTCTTCGGAAGTCATCCGCACTCGAATGATGCGGTCGCTCTATTATAGGTCTAAACAAGACTCTGGTAGCAGTAGTATCGAGTGCTTCCAGACATGAATTTAAACCCGCAAGCCACACTAATTTTCTCTATATCCGGACAGTAGGCTACTGTTGGATTTTTTAGTAGGTTCATATTGTTTAGCCTAAGTCTGACCATCCCAGAGATGCTAATAACCCCACAAATCCCAGCCATAATTTCCGAATGACCTTTCATGACCTGCCATAGGGACAATTAGAGTTTTGCGACCAAGGTTTTATGGTGATTGTGTCGTTTGGTCGAGTCAGCTGATCTCTGGTTCATAATAAACAGGATAGGTGGCGCCACGATGGCAGGAAACGATTCCCGGAAACGCAAGGAATGATGGGATGGAGACCACTGCAGAATGAGCCGATGAAATTAGACACGCCTGAAAAAGGTGTTGGTAGGGGTGGGGGAAAGCAAGATGGACAGGCGAAACGGGTGGAAAGAGAGAGAGACAGACTGACAGACAGACTGCAGGCAGGCAGACAGGCAGATACAGATTGACAAAAAATGATTACTTTATAGACCTACTATAGTTGTATTCCTGGATATGTAAAAAGCATTCGATACTGTCAATCACAATATTCGTCTCCACAAATTGTTCACGTTTGGACTCAGAGCAATATAATTAGGTAAGCTTACTTTGTCAATCGATTGCATTATGGTAACTATTTTTTATGATGCCGTAGCAGACATAAGCTACCAGACACCGACTGAGTACCACAAAGATAAACACACAATCAGAGAATAATGCTGATTGAATTCTGAATTGAAAGAGTGAAAACAATGATTAAAATGAAGGAGTGATCGTAGATATAGGTCGAGGAAAGAACGAATGACTATGCGATGAAATAACGAGTTGTCAATTACATGTGAAGCAGAGCGGATGGACGAATGGATACACAGACAGACAGACAGACAGACAGACAGACAGACAGACAGACAGACAGACAGACAGACAGACAGACAGACAGACAAACAGACAGACAGACAGACAGACAGACAGGCAGGCAGGCAGGCAGACAGACAGACACATAGATGCAAGCATACACGGGGAGAGATGTTCGTGCTTTATACACTTTTCTCGATATCTCAGAATTCGTTTCTCGCACTGAATAACCGTTGATGAGGAATTCTGGTCACGACCAACGATAACCTTCCGCTCGGTTCTCCCCCCTTAGGCTGTACGTCTTCTCGTCTGTTTGCCTGCCTCTCTCTGTGTGTTTGTGTTGTTGTGTGTGTTGCTGTGTGTCTGTGTGTGTTGCTGGGTCTCTTTCCCTTGTCGGGAGGCAGGTTAATTTCCTTGTAGCCTATATTGTGGGCAACTATACATGTCTGTCTGTCTGTCTGTTTGTCTGTTTGTCTGCTTCGGTGGTTGTCTATTTCCTTTCAGTTATTGAACCGTTAGACTAAAAGACCTACATTCGCTTCCCTGGTCAGCAATCTTCCAAGATAAAAATCAGCCATAAATACATAATCGCCAGAAAAATCGTTCGAATAATCGTAAGACTTACTTTGTCATTTAATTCACCCAATCATGGCAACACGAGTTACGCTGACAAGACCATGTACATCATACATGTATATTGTATATTGTACATGCATATTCAATAGGCCTATTCCTCGAAAACGTACGCCTCCGATACCACAAGTATGCTCCCATATTAAGTTTTGCTATTTTTTTACCGATGGACATTATTAATTCATGGTTGTTGCAAGTCATAATTTGGTCAATGCATATAATATTTTATAGCCTACGCCCGTAAACCAGATGACCACGGCATCACTAAAATATTAATGAATCCGGTATGGCATCGGAATTTTTAAATCCTGCCACCTCAATTAACCTAAAATACTTGTGGTGTTAGCCTACTTAACAACGGTTACCGTCGATTGTAGCATCTATACTATATAATAGGCTACTGTAGCCTACATCGCTGTTGACGCCCCGCAATTCTTAAACATGGAGGAACATTTTGCGCTGCATGATGCAGATCTAGTTCACACGATAAGCGCATAATTGGATAAAAACCCAGCAATACCGGTGTAAAGGTTTCAAATTACCCCCTCCTAAACATTACCCCCCCCCCCGGTAACTTGAAACCGGTTTCAGATTACACCCCGGAAACTAGATTTGCATCAATCACCGCATTTATTGCACTAAAAAAAATCAGAAAAATCATACCGCTTCTTGTTTTGGTCTGAAGATTTTCATCCGTCATCCCACTTCGTGGTTTGCTATCAATAGGCTATTTTGATCGGGACAAAATAATAGCCACGAAGCCATTTTCTCCATGTAAACTTCAGCGGCGATTAGTATTTTAGCTACAGATGAAAATATTGATAACAAACCACGAAGTGGGATGACGAATGAAAATCTTCAGACCGAAACAAGAAGCGGGATAATTTTTCTGATATTTTTAGTGCAATGAATGCGATGGTCGATGCAATTTACAGTTTGCAAGGGGGTAATGTTTAGGAGGGGGTAATCTGAAACCTTTACACCGGTACTGAACAATGATATCAAGATGGCGTCTTCTTCCTCTTGACAACAACAAACGTAGCGTAATCATTTGCGCAAACACCGAAACACTGACGTCACAACCGCAGAGCAACTATTCCGCAGGATACTACACAAGTCCAGTAGTCCACACAATCAAAGCCGCCCAGCGGGTGGAAAATACGTTTATTTATGTCTCAGATTTACACATAAGGCTCCGACATATGCGCTACAGCAGAGAGTCTCCTGCGTGTCTTATGAACCGCAAACAACGCATGCGCTGTGGATGATAGCACGCGATACAAGACGTCATGCGGACGGAATGCGATGACTAGGCAACAATGACTTGACATCCGACAGACGATATGATCCAGCTGCGATGAAAGACAGATTTCCACTGCAATAGAAGATGGAATTATAGTCGTGCGCTATATAAATTGTAGCGATTATAGTCAAGATCTGTATTCGTGGATATAAATGGACGTTTAGCCTATAAAACTGACGTTATAACAAGACGTTGTTCAACATACAGTCTAAATTAGGCCTAAAGGCTATAAACTCCGGTAAGTAGTCTTATTAGACTAGTCTACTGCTGTTTTTATATCTATAGGCTAGTAAATAAATACAGTCAAAACAAATTCTTGATGTAAAATTAATGGTAGGCCTAATCGTGTATTTTAGCGTCGTAAATTATTTAACATTGCATGGGTTTCAGCATTAGGCCTAGTCGAATACGAGTCGGGTTGATGAAAAGAATTCTTGCTAAATAGAAGATGAAATTATGAAACTAAATTTTAATTAGGCTAAATAGAAGTGGAATTTATGCAAACATTTCTTGGTTCTTGTCTAAGTTGGAGCTGGATTGGTGAAAAATTCTTATTATGCTGCGCCGGCGAATTATTTAGAACGCTAAAGCGACACATTGCCGGGTAAAATCTTTTTTTAGCGTATTAATTTTTGGGCCTATAGACTCATGTAGCCTAGTGGGAAATGGCGTATTAACTTAAGGCATGTAGGCCTTGTATTGTTATTCAATCCACCATCGATCATTTCTGTGAGAATGTTTTCACAAATCGGGTGCTCCAATTGTTCATTAAAATATATTTTGATCGATCCAGTTTCTGTTTAGGCAAGAATTCATTTAATCGATTCTGTTTCTATCTAAGTGGAGTTAATTTTCATCAAATTTTTTGCTTAAATAAAATTTATTGTTTGTGGATCCAGCTTCGATTTCAACGGGATTATTTTTAAAAATAAATTGCACTTTCATTTTCCAAAAATATTCAGCTTCTTTTTCAGCTTAAAATACACCAATCCATCAACCATTCCTTAAGCATTCTATTGATCAATCCAACTTCTATTTCAGCTATCAAATTTTTTATCCATCTTTTACTTCTCAAGCGTTTTTCATCATTCCAGCTTCTATTTCAGCTTAAAAACATTACGCTGGCTTCCATTTCTCAAGCATTTTTAAAAAATAAATCCAACTTCAATTTCTGAGCTATGAAAAACCTTTATTTAGCTTTTACATTTATTTCTCAAGCGATCTTTTTGGCAATCCAGCTTCTATTTAGGCTCAAATAACATCAACCCAAATTCCAATTATCAAGCGCCTTTCATCAACCCAGCATGTATTTTAGCAAAACTACACCAATTCAGCTTCCATTTCTCAAGCGTTTTTCATCAATCCAGCTTCTATTTTTGCATAAAATACGACAATCCAGATTTCATTTAGGCCCTAACAATGGTTCTGTTAGGCTAATAAATCCAGCTTCCATTATCAGCCTTATTTTTATATCCGTTCATCTTCGATTTCAGCCCTAAAGAAATCACCAATCCCACTTCTCTTTATGAAGAAATTGTTCTCGTCAATGCCACTGCTATTAAAAACGCAAATGTTTTCTCAATCCTGCTTCTATTTTTAGCAGATGGTTATTTTGTTTATCTATCTTTTTCATCAGTCAACCTTATTTTCCATCTAGAGTTCACCTCACTGGTCCACTTTCTATATATATTTCAGCAATGGTTGCATAAATGAACCTTGCATTTATCAACAGTTCTTTTTGTCAAATGCACCTTCTAAATAATTTTTTGGGAACATTTTGTCGTGAGACATTTGTCGTGCACAATTTTTCGTGTCACCGACATAATGGGAAAAAATCGGACACTCATCCAGTCCTTTAGACAATCTGCTGTGTAACGGAAAAAATTGGAACTGTAAATAATCAGCAAAAGATTGGAACTGTAAATGATCAGCCTCCCCGTGGTAGTTACAATTAAATTTTAGCGGGCCCGAATAAATTTCCCTTAGCGACCAAATAAATAAGTGTTGACTCTAGACATAGGTTGTCTTTGTCTTGTTCTTCTTGTTGCCAGTGATGCCACAGCTGTGTTTTTCCACCTAGATCTGTGTTTTTTTTGCTTTCGTCTGTGTTTCTGGTTTTTTTGGGGGAAAATCTGTGGTTTTTTCCGTTTTCGTCTGGGTTTCTGTGTTTTTTTTGAAAATCTGAGTTTTTTTCGGTTTTCGTACGGGTTTGTGGTTTTTTTTTGACTTTTCGGACCGGATGACTAAAAAAAAAAAAAAAGGTCATCAACTTTTTTGTCGGCGAAAATAGAATTTTTTTTACTTTTCGGACAGGATGACTAAAAAAAAAAAGGTCAACTTTTTTGCCGGCGAAAAATAAAAAAATTTCTTTACTTTTCGGCCGGGCGACGTCTGTGTTTTTCTGTGTTTTTTTAAAGGAAATCTATGTTTTTTTCTGAAACCTCAGTGGCAACACTGCTTGTTGCTGACTTCTTTAATGGCGGACGCCACGTTGTGCGTTGAATAATTTGTGGTTGTTTCTCGTTGATTTGATGTTCTTCTTTAAGTTCGGACGCTGCGAGTGGCGTACATAAGTTGTTGTTTCGTTGTGCGATAATTACAAATAAAGAATGGCAACAAACAAAGTACAATTCACAGACGAAGTGATTGACAGTAATGGACCGCGTCGCAGACCGACGATGACTATGTCGATGATTCAATGAAAGAAGTAAGAGACCAGACCGAGATAACCCAAGACATTGTCGCACCGCATGGAATATCTGAAGGCGCAACTAGGAACGATGCAATTGCCTAACGCTTCATTGATGGCCGTCCAGAATGAAGCTGCAAGGAAATACGGGGAGCGAATTCATTCATTCATTTCGAGAATTTATATAGCGCCTCTTCAAGAAACCTACTCAAAGGCGATCCCAGCCCAGCCACAGCTTAAAAAAATAGGTGTTGAGCGACTTATAAAAAGCAGGTGAATTTAGCCTAGGCATAAGTCGCAAGTTTAGTGGGAGGCCATTCCAGATAGCAGTAGAAAAGGCTCGGCGCTGTCTTGTAGAAGTCCGAGCTCGAGGAACCAAAAGCTCCCCCGTTGTCGCAGAGCGAAGGGCTCGACGCGCTGCAAGGTCGGAGACAGGTCGACAAAGGATAGACAGGTATGATGGAGCAAAATCAATAAGGCATCACCAGACAAGTGCAGCAACTCGGTAGGAGATGCGCTGTGAAACAGGTAGCCAGTGAAGAACGTCACGCATATACGCAGAGACGGGGGCGTATTTAGGAATGCGGCCAATGAGACGAGCAGCCGAACGAAGAACTCGTTCAAGGCGCCCAATGAGTCCAAGTGGCAGACCCACGAGTACCGAATGGACCTTACCCGACCTGCGTCGTCGGACGCTTCCAAACCGGAAGCATTGGACTTCGTGTGCCAGTCTTCACTTGTGGGGCGCGGTGGTCTAGTGGTGGCGTCGTTGCCTTGGAGCCGGAAGGTCCGAGGTTCGAATCCACCTCCCCGCGTAAGGACCTTGGGAAAGTCCTTCACTTACAATTGTTCAGCGCTTCGGCGTGAAACTCCGATGCAGTGTCCGCTCTGCATCGGGAGCGCCTCTGAGTAGAGAGCTTGAAGGGGCGCTATAACAAGTGCACATACAAACAAACAAACAAACAAACACTCGCGCGGCCTCCTGTTAGAGAATAAGCGACCCAGCCTCGACCCGACATCTCTTCATTTAATCGTCATCGTCCAGTTATATCATCCGAACGTCTTACGCTCTCTCACCCGGATTCCCCCTTCACTGAGACTGGCGCTGCAGGTTGGAATGAGCTCAGAGGGGGGGGGGACGCAACAGCACGAGAGATGCAAATACGAATAGTCGACCGTCGCATGCAGTGGACGTAGCTTGGAATGCAATGTCTATTGGACCTATTGGTGGAAAGTCTGTCCATTTTTATTAGTCTCCTCCCAACAATAATGTGACCGAAGACGTATAAGAAATTCAGCAGACCTTCAGGTAATTTGCATGTAATTGTTACGAAACCAGATTCTATTATATTATGCGATTCTAGAGCCTCGAAAGCACATCGCTATAGCTAACTACTGTCTAACTACGCTGCTATAGCCTACATTAGCTGCCTGCATCACTAAGCTTATTCATTATGTTATATGATCTATCCAAACTACATCACAAGTTATTACTGTGGTTACATTATTATTATTATTATAATGTAACAATTATCGTTGCCGGGCAGGCGTTGGAACCATTCAGCAACCAAGCCACATTGCAAGTTTTGGGATAATGTACTTTGCATAATAATGACTAGCTTACATCTGCTGCACTGCTTTGAATCAATGCATTTATTACTGCTGCAAAGTAGTGAATCCGAATCAAAGTTGCAATATCTGTGAAAATGCTGTGGTGAAGGATTTGCTATAAGTATTCTCAGTACAGGAGACTTGAGCCATGCTCCGCATATTACAAGAGGAACGTTGCAAGCACCTCCCGCGGATACTAGGCCCACAATAATATGTAGGATAATTTATGTACATAAGTGCATGCATTTGGAAGAACCATAATTAGATTTAGATAGTTAATATTTACTGAGGCATCCATGCACCACAGCTCTCCAAAGTACCTGAACAATTTAAAGTTTTCAACTCTACCATACACATGAATAGTATTCGTGTATTTATGACTATTGTATGTACATGTATGTACATTTATGTATGATTGTGTTCATTCCAGGGATGCCACTCTGAATTTTGAAAAAGGTCAGACCAAGCCAAAAGAAAGGCTAGATCGGGAATTTTGGAGAAAATACATGTATTTTTCGATTTTTCGCGCTTGAAATTCAAATTTCTGAAGAACTTTTTTAGTCATCCGACCAAAATTTGCTTCCTTTTCCGAGAATTTTTTTATTCTTTCGCTCCAAAATAAATCTATAACTTTTGGGGACCGTATTCACAACATTTTCGACTTTTTTCACGTCTTTTGTGCATTTTAACCTAACACAACCAATTTTTATGCGTGAAAAGTGGAAAAAACCGCCGTGTGAAAAAAGGCTAGATCCTGACCAAAAAACCTAGAAACATAGATAAGGCCGAAAAAACCTAGATCTAGGTGGAAAAAGCTATGAGTGGCAACCCTGGTTCATTCGTGTATATATAATATTTATATACGTATATTCATATGGCACTTTCCCTGACATGCATGGCCTGATGCGAATTTGTATACGATATGTATTGAAGAGAAATAAATTCTGTCAAAACCGAGATGCACAAACGGTGCAGAGTCAGTGATGACGTTTACACGTCAGGCAAATTACACTCGTAAAACAGGACCGTGTCTATGGTCGGCATGGTGACCAATATTGGTGATTCGCTGAGTCTGCAATCCATCGATTGCGGCTTCCAACCTGTCTTGATGTCTCCGTGCAACTATCCGGACCACAGAGTACTAGGGATCTAATGATTGTGAGGAGCCTATAAAAATTGACATATAAATACTGTAACCTAGTCTGGCGTCATCCGGCGCTGTTGAAAAGCTCTCAAAGTCCGTGACAGTGGTCACTTTAAACCTCAAAGTAGTCACAACGGATGGCGTGTCAAAAATCATAAGCTTAGTAATTAAAAGGTGTTCTTTCAATGAAAGCTGGATTGATGAAACTAATAAGTTGCTCGAATGACAACATTAACAGAATAATTATTTGTTTCTCCAATTCTGTTGGCGCCTCTCGACCATTATTACGGCTGGACCGCATTCGCGTCCCAACATCCGATTTGCTAAGTCATGGATATAAACATTCAATAAAATATTTGTGTCATTTCTATTCACGCATGTCATCTTGCTTTTAAAGATGGCCGTCAATATGAAATCGTTGAAGGCGTACGTCAACGTGACGTCATATCTGGCGGGTGATGACGACATGAATGCATCTGAGTTTGTGGTCATCGTGCGACCCAGTTGGACGATTCTTTCGTCTCACATTCCAATGGCCGTCTACGTTGATAGGACGCTGACGCCTCTCTGGTACGTCGTCGGTCTCCTTGGCAACCTATTGTCGGCCGTCGTCTGGTCGCAACGGCGCATGCGCCGCAACAACACTTCCGCTTTCTATCTGACGTCACTGTGCGTGTCCGACATGCTCTTCCTCGTTCTGCACAGTCTCCAGGAACTCAAGTACGCCTGGCTCCTCCAAACTCTCGAGTACCCGGTCGTCTGCGAAGGATACTTCCTGCTGATACTCGTTTTCCAGTACCTGTCTCCTGCGCTGGTTCTCTGCTTCACAGTCGAAAGATTCATCGCTGTCTGCCATCCGTTCGCTAAGGAGAAGTACTGCACGGAGGCAAGGGCCGTCAAAATCGTCATCTGCCTCATCGTTGTCTGCGTTACACTGTGCACCATCCAGGCCTACTTCTGGCGGTTCAACCCCGCAATCGGGGAGTGCGAGGTGCGGCCAGAGGTCGTGGCAGCCGATGACGATGGTGGCAACTTGTCGCTGTGGAGCGTTTGGACGTGGGCGACGGAGATGGTCATGTTCGTCGCCGTTCCTCTCGTCATTCTCGTCTTCAACATTCTCGTCATCGTCGAGGTCCGTAGGATGTCGCGAACAGACGTCGTCGTCCTGGTCCCTCTGAAATCGTCGAGGGGGGATCATTCCAGAGGAGGGCCCAACGGTGTCTCCTCCTCCAACAGCGGTGGCCACACAACAACGACGAGCGCCGCCACAACCGTCATGCTCCTGTCCGTCTCCTTCTACGTCATAGTGACGACACTTCCGGCGACTCTGGTCTACGTGCTGCACTCGCAGTTCCCAGAAGGCGACGCGTCGTTGACGGACGACGAGATCTCGCGAGATCCTGTCTGGCAACGATATCTCGTCTACTTTACGGTGAGGAAGATCGTTGAGGAGGTCTGTCTGTCGCATTATGCCTGTAACGTCTTTCTCTACCTCGTCACTGGTCCGCAGTTTCGCGCCACTTTCCTTCGTCTCGTCTGCTGCAGACGAAGCGGGGGGCTACCTCACGAACCGAGTGGAGGCGCCACCTTAGCGTTGAGTCGCTACAACGTTGCTTCGTCGGGGAGTAGGATTGACAGCAGCATTAAACGAATGAACCTTGCACATGTTTAGGGTGTTGTGCTTAGGGTAAGACCGTGAGTCGTGGAGGAATAGGACAATATATCCTACTAAGACATAGGACGAATGACTAAATTTGATTTTTAATATTCATGGGGCTAATACTGCGGAAGGGATACGAATCAGCAGCATGTTAGTCAATCAGAGATAGTTTTTTTTCTAAAAGTCGCAGTCGATGTTTGTGGTCAGATTGACTCACTTTATGTCATTATTTAATTCATCTGGTTGCCCGTATAAGAAAACGTTTTCTTAGCTTGCTGTTAGTACTCCACTGTCAGCAGGGGCGCAACCAGAACATTTTGCTGGGGGGTGCTCAAACATTTTATTGCAAACGCCGAAGGAGCGAACACCGAGTGTCGAAAATTCCCTACCCCCCCCACCCCCCACCCCCACCCCAACAAAAAACTCATCGGATTTGGAAAAATTGCGTGGGTCACCTTTTGGCCCTGGGGGTGCTCAAGCACCCCCCAGCACCCCCCTAGTTGCGCCACTGACTGTCAGTGCATATATAATCCATTGATAATACGATTGTAATCCTCCTGTACCGCTTAATTGCGGACTGTTTTTTGTGCAAGCAAGTAGTTAGGCAGGTATGTAGTAAGATATGTAGATATGCGATAGGCAAGTAGGAAGTGGTGTGTATGTTTGCACGAAACACCCTAATACGAAAGTGGATTATAACGGGTGAGTCACAAATGAAGCAGTTCTAGCAGTACATACTATGCATTGGAAATAGGTTTCAAAAGATTAACGAAGCCAATTTGTGGAAAGGTTAATCGGAAGTTATTTGCCTTTGAAGATGCGTAGAGCGCGGTAGCCTACGCCAATGGCTGCAGTGTTTATGCTGTATAGCACAGTGTAAGGGATCTAGTATCGCTATTCGACCTTGAGCAATTACTTCACCGCAAATCCATCCATTGGGTGGGGGGGCAGTTAGTCAATAGCAGCGCTATATGAATGCAGAAAAAAACCTGGGCTTTGATTGGTTCAAGATGCAGTCAGGACTGTCACGTGATGTTCTCCAACATAATAATCCCCTACGACACACACAAACACACACACACACATATCTGTGGAGAGACCATATTGGCCTAAGTTGGCGCTCCGCCCTGCCACCATTAGCAACTAACGTCAAACGATAAATTGCCATCGTTAACTGGTTCCCTGCACGACGCTGGTTTCCTGTCGACAGAAGTCAAACGACGACGAACGCGCCTCGTCGTAGCAAGGAAACAGCGTAGCGAAGGCCATCGAGAACTGCCAGATCGATCACGCATGGGAGACAGAAAATGACCGACGGTCACAATTTCACGTCACATCGTGTTCTGATGTCAACAAGAATTACAGATAATGGCTCACGTTAAACACGTTCGTTCAACACGGAATGACACCACCACCACCAGGCTCTTTCTACGAATCTACGACACACCATGTAGCTATTGATATCCAGCTATTATGCTGTAACCGCAGGGTACGCGGACGTTTCGTCAACGGACGAATCGTCAAACGGTACAGATTATTAATTCTCGTTGATAAAACAATTTTTTTCCTACCCATGAAGTAATTGGTCGTAACATTTTACCAGGTAGTGGAGGTGACTCGGTTTATTCCTCTGCGGTTCTGCTCACTACACTTCCCTTACCTTTTCATTTCCCCGCCTTCCTTTATGATTCCCATGTAATAATTTACCATGCATTGTCCGCCACTTTAGGTCATCGGCAAAGTGGAACAATTAGTGTAGACTTGCACAGTCTTGCAGTGTCAAGTTCATGTTTTCCATATAAATTTAAAAATTACCCTTTTCAGGAAACTCGATTTGACAGTGTCAAGTCCTGATTGCATAGCCTACAAAAAAATGGATGACGCCGCCTAATTATTAATGTTGAAACCAAGCATAACAATATAAACAAGGACAAGTTGTGAAGGTAGTGTGGTCATTGAACATGCTGTTGAGATCTCAATCAGCTGTGCGCAAATGCGATGCAAAAATATGCACGCATATCGCATAGCCTATTAAGCTACGCTAGACACACGACACAGCCACGTGATTTCATGTAAAATAATATATTTATTTGCAGCCTGCAGGACCCACAAAATGGCGGTGACTAGGCCAACTCATGTGTATTAATATTATTGATCCATGGCCGACGGCGAACCAACCGCCACTTCCGTTGAGGGCAGCGTGTGCTTGTTTATTATGTGAACTCAAATTGGTCAGGGGCGTGGTTGCGCCAGTAACTCAGTGACGTCATCAATCCATATTTAGGTTGGGTAGAACTCTCCCTCTGTTCCGATGGAAGGTGGGGTAGAACTTTCACATTGTTAACTACTTTTGGCCTATAAGGCAACCATTGTGGCCGCTCCAGATCGCGATGAAATGGAATAGAATCAATAGATATGGAGTGCTACAAATTGTGTACAGCCCACTAAACTGCTAAAGTAAGAAAGTCAGTGTAATGCAAGAAGTACGGGTGTGTGCAATTTTTCGCGACACGTTCTTGTCTACAAGACGCGGTCTGCAGCTGTCGTAACCGGAACGCCGTCAGTGCTACGAATGTCGACGCTGGAAGGAGGTCCAACGGAAGAAGTCAACCTCAGAACGAAGCAACCGAACCAGACGAGTGAAGAAACGCCGACAGAAGCCCTTCGCTGCGTAACACTTAGGACTCATGCACACCTGCAGAAACTGTCGCCATGCGATTGGAAACATGAGTCGTCAACCAGTTTTTTTTTGGGGGGGGGGATTTGGGAGGGCACGCCATCGATTAGAGAATTATAGGTTTAGTTTATTGACAATATTGATTGCTTGCATGTATATGTCTTTCAGTTTTATTTTCAGTTGTCTTTCATCTCAATAATTTTCTAAACGAGTTCGTGATTTGTTCTCTATAATATTAGACTATTATAGTCTACAATAGTACTTTGATGACAATCATAGACACCCTGGTCCATAAAAGGCTATGGCCTAACTCGCCATTAAAATAACTCATGCCAATATTGCTTTTGTAAGAAACAAGAATGCAATTTAAAATCAATTAAATATTATCTGGAAATGAAAGATGGCAATGTGTTGTATAGGTATGCGGACCTTTCGTCCAAGGACGATTCGTCACGGACTGTTCGTCATAGCCTGTTCGTCAAGCGGACGATTCGTCAAAGGACGTTTCGTCCACGGACGATTCGTCCACGGACGATTCGTCATGCGGAATGAATTACAAAGTTAATCGTGACAATCGTATCAATATACTGGTAAACTCCTTGTAGATATGCAGCTTTCTGCTTCTAGCAATGTGTTTCCAACCCTTCAAGACTTAATTGGGTGACTACACATGAACAACGATTGCATCCCGTGGTGCCATCCATCGACAATGTTGGTTGTTCTTGCTATCCCGTCACCGGCCGATTCGTACTAGTTCCACAAAGGGAGAGCAAAGATAGGAGCAGCATAATTTCCCTTAGTCGCCTCCCTCTGACGTAGGCCTGTGTGTGTTCGAAATAAGATTTCATGCAGTTCATCCATTTTTTCATGGTGTGGCATATCCTCTGATTCTTCCGATTCTCCTCACATCCCTCGTCATTTCAACCCTAAACATCTCCCACCTTAGCCGTCCATCTATCTGCCTGCCTGAATCTCCGGACTTGACCCGCTGCCTATCGATTTTGTTTTGATTAAGCGCCTATGAATAAGCTGGTTCCTGCGACTTCGCTTTTGTGGGCGCTGTTGAAGTCTTGAGATTACGATTACGATTGCGATAAGAATGTCAAATGCACTCATGAACTACGTCGTCTATTGCAAGGGCGGATACAGAAACTTTTGACGGGGAAGGGGCCAAAAAATTCTTGAGACCTTGGGTCTGGGACAAAAAAATTCGCATCCGCCAAAAAAGTTGATGACCTTTTTTTTTTTTTTTAGTCATCCGGCAAAATTTTTTGGGAAAATCATACCATTTCAGCAGCCGCTTAAACCAAATGGGGGGGGGCCACGATACATGGCATTTCTAAATGGGGCCATGGCCGGATTGGCCCCCCCTGGATCCGCCCCTGGTCTATTGGAACGTGCATGTCGGCCGGAGGTGATTATTAGCGATAACTCGTATGTGACGAGCAGGGCCGGCTTTAGCCCAAATGGCGCCCTAGGCAAGACATACATTTGGCGCCCCAGGCATAGGCCTGCATTTGGCGCCCCATGCATAGGCCTGATGTGGCGCCCTTAGACTCCCACTCAATTGTTCAGCCCACGTCAGAATCTAAAGATGAATTAGCCAGAGCCGGTATACGCTCACAAGGCCGTCAGGATTTTATTTCTGGGGATGTTTCCTTGACCGTGAATTTTGAGGTGCGTACACGCTGCGGTCGACGTTTTAGGCGAAAATTTCTGACGTCCAAAAACACTAGTTTCCGCGATTTTCGACTATTTTCTGCTCAAAATTACATTACACACTGTCATGTGCTAGCAAATGCATCATTATTTCATTGTTACATTATTTCATTTCGAGGGTGTTCAAACACCCAAAACATCTCCCTAACTACGGCCTTGTACGCTCATCAGCTGAGTAATTCATTATAATTTCTTTATTAGTACACTGAAGGCTGGATAATATTCAATTTTGTGGAGAATGGTATATAATTTAAAAATATTAAAACCAACTCTTGTTGAAATGGCGCCCTCTTTGATAGAAATGGCGCCCCTAGAACTTGGCGTCCCATGCAACTGCCTGATCTGCCTATACCTAAGGTCGGCCCTGCCTCAGTTACTGCCCCTTTCTTGAAGACATTGTCGTCCCTACTAAACTATTTATTTAAATCTGAATAAAGGGCCTAATGTTGTAATCTAATCTTCGTATTAGGTGTACTCAGCAAGGCCCACTCCCATTTCATACATTTCATTTCTTGCAACATCTTCACTGTCAAAATTGAGCGTCGCGTATTCTAACTTCTGTCTCCTAAAGCAAAGAGTAGCCTACGGAATGCCGTTAAAAATCGAAATTTATTTTTCGATATAAAATTTATACAGTCCTTGAATTTGAATTAGGCCAGCCTGAACAGGTGCAATGAATCAATAATTATTTTAAATTCTTTCCATTAGCGAAAGTCTTGAGTTTAAAACAATATAGTGTAAAAAAATTAATTTGCCGGTGCCGCGGCGCCCCCCCCCCCCAAAGACTGCGGCGCCCTAGGCAACTGCCTACTTTGCCTATAGCTAGGGCCGGCCCTGGTGACGAGTATGGGTTACTTTAGGGCTAATAAAAATCACTCCATATGAGATGGGCGCTACACAGATAGTCGTTCTTTTACAACTTGGACTGAAATTAATGAAAGTTGTACGGTGACGAATCGTCCGTGGACGAAACATCCTCTGACGCTTGATATGGATATTTCAACTTCATCTTCCGCTTGACGAACAGGCTATGACGAACAGTCCGTGACGAATCGTCCTTGGACGAAACGTCCCTGATTCGGGCTGGGGCACTGTTCTGTCGAAAAAAGCAGCCTTCTGGGACTAGATTTCTGATTACAGGTAAAAGATGTTGTGGCAGCAGAACGTCGCGATAATAGGTTCCATTCATTTTTGATGCAGGATCAATGAAGACTAAAATGGGAACGACCAAGCGTCGAAACCGCAACGGACACCATAGCAGACTTGCTGAAAACTGATATCTCGGAAGATGAAGTTGAAATATCCATATCATTCTATTTTTTCTAATTTATGACATAATATTTTGGGATCCTATTCTTGGTTCAATTCGCTAAATATTGAGAAAATTTTAGTATGATTAATCATCAGACATTAGAGATGTAAGAAAAACAGTTTGGCTTACATTTCATTGAATCTAACAGAAAATTGCTTGTAAACTGAAATTTATGCATATGAAATTGAAAGATTCACATCTTTTTATCCGTTCAACTTTATCTCTTTCTCTTTAAATGTTGGAATCATAGGCCTATTCTTCGTCCAATTATCTAAATATTTGGAAGCTTTTAGCGTGATATGTTATCAGGCATTGAAGATAATTATTATTTGAAAAACAATTTGGCTTACTTTTTTTTTACCCACGCTGTATTTCGAGGTCTGTGTTATATGCGTCTGATTTTAAGGAGTTTCTGACGATTTGTAGCTTGTTCAGATTTCTCTTTTCATGCCAATGAGAAGTGAATTTCAATATTTACGTCGAATGACAAACAAAGGTTTTAAACACTTCCACCATAAACTATTGAATTCATAATTATAGGCCTATTATAACGCCGATGGACGCCCGCAGAACTTTTTGCAGGAGGGCAAAACACGATTGTCACAGTTAAATTCATTAATCGCAAGAGCTTGAAAAATGCAAGGCATGCAAGAAATTAAAAATCAAAAAGGATTAGTTTAAAAGTAGGCTTCTGAAGGGGTGCTATATAAGTCCATAGAATGAATTGTTGGATAAATGAATGAAAAAATAGGTGTAAGTTTTCCAGGAGCAAGCACTCGCTCTATAGTTACTTTAATGGTGTATTTGTAATTTCTAACGTCTAAAGCGCCAGCGCAACTCGAAAGACAATTGCAGGGCGCCAACTTATTCACGAGCAGCTGCATAGTTGTAGGGCTGTCCAAACGTAGAAATAAAGAGGCCCGAGTCTGCATGGCTGCAAGAGGAGCAGAGTAGGCCTAGCTGTTAAGACGGGTGTCTTTTAGGATTGGAGATTAAAGGATCCTCGGGTCATATGAGTGGGTGGGGGGAGTTATGAACAGGCGAGTATTTCTTTGTTCGTCTTGTGCTCCCTCCAGCTGACACGCTTTATTATTCGCCAAATCCACATTTCGAAAGCCTCCAATCTTCTTATGTCATCCTTTCTCATTGTCCATGTTTCTGACCCATACAGGACCACTCTCCATACCAGCGTCTTGACCATTCTCTTCTTTAGATTCATACTCCCATCTTTTGTTGAATGCGTCTTTTCCCATGGCTATTCGTCTTTTTATTTCTACATGGCATTTTGCATCATCTGTGACCATACTTCCTAGGTAACAGAATTTCTCTACCTGTTCTATTTCCTCTCCGTTTACTGTGATCTTA
>OX243818.1:40800595-40829595 GCA_945859605.1 Lumbricus rubellus | reverse complement strand
CACCTTCTTCGCTTTCCTCTCCGTCTTTGGAGTTATTCGGATCTGCTGGGTCTCCTTCAATTGGCCCTTCGGGTTTTTGGGGGGGCTTTTCTGGTTCTGTACCTGATAATTAAAGTAAAAAATTACCAGTGCATTTTAAAGCTCAATCCAGAGCTGTGTGAGAAACATAATAAAGTTTACACGGAGCATCTTGCCTTGTAAGTTTTTCTTCTATATATTTCTATTTGACTAGTCAGTCATATCTATGTTTGTTCTCCTCCTCTCTGGTCTGTAAGTTTAGGTTTATAACGGGTTCTGGCAATGAGAGCTGCAGCTATGTTGTGGTCGGTTGTTAAGGGAGAAAACTGCAACACTTGTTGCACTAGTGAATGTGGCGAGGACGTATGCCGAGAAGACAGTGCGTCATTGATGGATGAAAGGTTGAAGGCATCGGTGTCAGCTACACAGCGCTATCCTTAAAATGGTGGTCGTCCTTGGAAGGATGGGTGTCCTTGGAAGGTGTGTGCTCTTGAAAAGGTGGGTGTCCCTGAAAGGATGGACCTCCTTGGAAGGGTGTGTGTCCTTGGAAGGTTGGGCATCCTGGGAAGGATTGCCTTCTTGGAAGGTGGGAATACTTAGAACGGTGGGCAATGGGCACTGGGCATCCTTGGAAGGGTAGGCGTCCTCTGAAGGGTGGGTGTCCTTGGAAGGGTGGGCGTTCTTGGAAGGGTGGGTGTTCTTGGAAGGGTGGGTGTCTTTGGAAGGGTGGGCGTTCTTGGAAGGGTGGGCGTTCTTGAAGGGTGGGTGTCTTTGGAAGGGTGGGCGTTCTTGGAAGGGTGGGCGTTCTTGAAGGGTGGGTGTCTTTGGAAGGGTGGGCGTTCTTGGAAGGGTGGGCGTTCTTGGAATGGTGGGCGTTCTTGAAAGGGTGGGTGTCCTTAGAAGGGTTAGTGTCGTTGGAAGGTTGGGCATAACCCTAACCCTAAATAACCAGGGTGATAAAGTCATTGGTATTGAGTGTGGTGTTGTATGGTTCAGAAACCTGGACCATGAGGAAGAAGATATAAAAAGACTGGAGGCATTTGAAATGTGGACGTGGAGAAGAATGAAACCCATCAACTGAACCGAAAATAACACAAACGAAGAAATGCTGAGAAGAATTGTAGAAGAAAGAACACTGATAAGAACGATAAAAGAAAGGCAAAGAAAAATGGATTGGACACACACACACACACACCACACACACACACACACACACACACACTAAGAGGAGATTCCTTGCTAAGGATCACTGGACAACACATTTTCATGAAAGTTTTGCCTTTGACATGAAATTTGCAATTTCTTACAGATTTTAGGGTGCTGAACACGAATATGACAACGAAATTTCATAATTGGCTCCAGTTTCTCTGAAATCTTCAAGAGTTTTTATTAATAGAACAATGCGTACATAGTGACATTTGTACCAGTAAATTTCGCTTCTACTTCCCACTGGCTCTTGTACAACTGCTCAGGATTATTCTCCGGCGAACGTCCAAGTAGGCCTATGTATGTATGTATGAGCACTTGTTATACCGACCCTTCAGAAATCTACTCCGAGGTGCTCCCGATCTGCGCGGACACTGAATCGGAGTTTCATGAAGCGCAAGAGCAACTGCGAGTGAAGGATTTGCTCAGGGTCCATATGCGGCGACTTGAGGTGGATTGATACCCAAAACCTTGCTACACCAAGGCACTCAATATACCTCGACACCACAGCGCCCAACATACAATACAATACAATACAATACAATACAATTCACTTTATTGCAACCAGAAAACAAGAAAACAATAAAAGTACAAAACATGCATGCATTGGCTACAAAGGGGGGCCCAAAAGGGATGGACATCCCGCTGGGAAGGGTCACCCAAGTAAAAAAGTCCCAAGAAAAATTAATCAAGATAGCTTAAAAGAAAGAGACTAAAACAAATTAGGTGATGACAGATTGCAGAAAAGCTTATATTGTCAAGAGCATATAGAGAAACAAACTTAACTAAGTACTTAACTAAAATCTTAACTACACATGGTCATGTGCACTTCAAGTAGCATTAGTGGAGGAGAGTAGAAGAACACGAAGTTTCTTTTTAAATACCTGCAGACTACTCGATTGACGAATGTCAATTGGTATTGTGTTCCATACTTTAGTGCCATAAGATTTAATAGTAAACCGCCTAGTATTAGATTGAGCTTTGACAGGGCGAAAAGCAGATGAATTCCTAGTGAAATGCGAATGGATGTCAGAGGCGTGAGGGAGGTAACCTTGGAATACCGAAGGAAGGAGACCGTGTTCGAGTCGAAAAAAGAACTCGCTAATTTGGAGATCCTTTATCTGGTCAATTTTCAGGAGATGAAGTTCATTAAAGGAAGGGCCAGTGTGTTCCCGTTTACGAATACCCGCAATTATACGAACAGCCCTCTTCTGTAAGATTACAAGTTTATGAAGCCTGGATTCGTATGTCGATGCCCAAACAAGGTTGCAATATGTGAGGTAGGGGTAGACAAGGGTATAATACAAATTCATTCTAACTGTCTTTGGCAAGATATAAGCAACGCGGGAAATAATACCAATATTTTTAGCAATTTTAGTTGCAATTTGATTAATATGAACTTTCCAGGTCAAATGTTGATCTATATGCACACCTAAGAATTTTGTAGATTCAACTTGATTGATGGAAATATCATCAATAAGCAAACAGAGATTGTCATTTGGCTTTATTTTCCGGTGGGATTTAAATAAAATAAAGTTGGTTTTATCTAAATTAAGGGTGAGTTTATTTGCATGGAACCAAACAGCTATGCTAGATAGTTCAACGTTCACAGTTTGAAACAACGTCTGCCATGAACCATTGGAGTAAAAAACGTTGGTGTCATCGGCAAATAGAATAAAAAACATTGTTGGAGAGACATTGGCCAAGTCATTAATATAAAGCAGGAAAAGGAGTGGTCCGAGGTTGGAGCCTTGAGGAACTCCATATTTGATCAACCCTAGCTCAGAAAGGACACCATTACAGAGAACTCTTTGTGTACGGCTCTCAAAATAGCTGGCAAACCATCTGAGCTGAGTCCCCCTAATTCCATAGTTGTCTAATTTTTTAAGCAAAATATTTTGGTCTACCGTATCAAACGCTTTAGCTAGATCAAAGAAGATTCCCACTGAGTATTCATTATTTTCAATAGCCTTTGAAATCATGTCCTGCATATTTAATAAGGCCATATAGGGGGAATGACCAGGTTGAAATCCATGCTGAGATGGATAAATGATGTTAGAGTTTTTAACATAGCCATAGAGTCGATTATACATAAGTTTTTCATAGAACTTGGAGAAGTAAGGAAGAACGGAAATGGGTCTGTAATTGATTACATTGTCCTTATCGCCCTTTTTTAGTATTGGGACCACTTTAGCTATTTTTATGCCTTGTGGAACAATCCCACTACTAAATGAACAATTTATTATCTCCGCTAAAGGTCTGGCAACCAAGGAGAGATTGGGGGCCGCAATACAGGGGTCTATATCGTCAACACCTTTGCTATGCGTTAAACGTATATCACGGCCAATATCCATAATTTCCTCCGGGGATACCATTAGGAAACCTACATAGTAGGCGTATAGTCAGCCAACATATACTGATAGTGTTTTCCATAACTGCAATATCTTCTTGAAAACGTTCACCGTTCTCATCAATATATCCATGCTGCAGTTGACAGGGGAAAATCCAAGTGGGAGCAGAAAGGTGGATCTTTCAGGACACATTGTAGCCAACTTTGCATTACATAGAGTCATAGACAACATTTAGGCTTACTCAACCAAATCCTTGTGGTTTTCTGCCCTGACATTACAGAAGAAGTTAGTTAACACCAGATAAAATGCGTCTGAAGCTTGTTTCTCGTCACTCTGAAGCAGGTTGTCGAACATTTCCTCTCAGAATAACTGGCCGATCTGAGGACCAACAAAAATTCCCTCTTTAATGTTTGCTTCGCCAGGGAATTTGACAGCCAAGTACCTGAAAGCTGATCCAGTCCGGCACAGGAATTTTATGATGTTCTTCATCACACTGAGTTTGGTGTGTAGCGACGATAACAGGGTTTTCTGGGTTTCAACTTTTGTTAGGCGTTGCACATGGCCTACTTCTCTCCGACGCTCAGAGATTTCCTCACATGCCAGTTTTTCCTGACTTAGCGCAAAATCCTTGCTTGGCAAGTTGCTCGACTGTCCTATTCACATCGAAAACAGCAGTGTTCAGTATATCCAAGCTACAGACTCGTCAAGAGAGCCAGTACACCTTCAAGTCACAACAGAGATGCCATCCAGACCTACAGTAACTGTATTGAACAGCAATCATAAAGTGTTTAGGTTGTCATACGTTCCTTCACTAGGGCAGCCTGGCCGAACGGAATGGATGTTGGTTTCCATTATGCTGCAACACTGCTTTGAGACTCAATTTCGTAGAGTCTATGAGTAGTCGCCATTCTTGATGGTAATGTTTGATTCCGTGGACATTCGTCAGATAATCTACATCGGAGTAGAAGACAAGGTCATCTTCATTGGTGAAATTTTTCTCAAACTGCCCATGACGAGTGCGAAACGATGTTACTCGGGCATTTTCCTGGAGAAGATTCCATTCTTTTAAGTCTTGATCTAACTAACTCCGCCTTGGCCCTGGATCGGTCCAGGTCGCAAATAAGATCGTTCAGTTCACCTTGAGTCAGAATGTGTGGCGCAGATGATGCACCGTGGCAGCAGAGCCGTTTTAACGCCTAGGCACGCGAGGCACGGGCCTAGGGCCCCGCGCAACAGGGGGGCCCCGCGGCGACCCAAATAGACTACATCACATAACAAATGTGCAACATGTTATACGAACTTTGATGTATGTTAGACTAACATTTTTTACACTTTTAGTACAAATATTGCTATGCTATCTATGTCAGCGACTCAGCAGTAGGCTATAGGCCTATTATTAATAAATGTAACAAAAACTGACACACATGCACATAGAATGCATGAATGCAATAGGCTACTCTATATCTGAGACTTAGGGATTGAGGCGGAAATCGGATTTCGTTCAGTGTTTAATCTAGGCATCTTCATGGGGGGGGGGGGCTCCACCTAGAAGTGACTACCCAGATATTTGATCAAATAATAATAGGCCTAATAAGGCTAATAGTTTTTAGTTGCCGTTTAAATTAGTGTAATACTCGAGCTCTAATCAGACTATTCAGGTCAGCACGGCAATTGTTGAGAAATTTTTGTAAAATGACAGCTTAAAATGCTGCCAATGTAATACAAAAATTCAAAATTTTCCGGTGGCAAGGGGCACATTCCCTCCCTTTGCCCTTCCCCACTCGACACTACGCGTCTCAGCGATCGGCCGGCATAGGCCTATACTTGTTCCCCATCCTCCAGAAACCTTTATCCCCCAGAGAGGGGGAAACTAGATGAGACTCATCACTCGTGGTTACGTCTAGAATTAGTGTTTTGCCTAGGGCCCCAAAATTCCTTAAAACGGCCCTGCGTGGCAGATCTATAGAATCATCATTAGATGTTGAAGGCTGCGGAAAACCTGAAGTCGCTTCCCTCATCACCTGAATAAGCGACAAATTCTTTCGGTAGATCCGGAACTGAAAGTCATTCACCATGCTGAGCCAGTCAAATTGCATATGGTATATCTGGGTACACTATTGAACACTTCTCTCTCCTTATCATGCCTTCAGAAGTAGGTGGAACCATGCATAAGTATCGTAGCAGTTCTTTGCGTGATTGCTTGGAACAGCAAAAGGGAATCGGCCATTTTCTCGTCTTTCAACTGCTTCGGAAAATTCTTGCACACGGGGTAAGGGGTGAATGACAGGCTAATATTGCAATACGACACATTATTGTGTTTCAATCATGTAGTTTGAAATGCGGTGGTGAGAAAAATAATGGTTGCTCACATAAATTATGTAGCCCGACTCAATGCGTAGGCCTACCGCATTGAGCCATTTGTACGTAACCATCTCTGTTTCTCCTAAACTAGAGCCAATCGACAAATTTCATTGTCATTTTCGTGTTCAGCACCTCAAAATTAGTAAAGATTTACTATTTTCATTTAAAAGGCAAATTGTGTGTTGTCCAGTGGGATTAGGATTGATGGGAAAATTGACGGGAAAAGAAGAAGAGGACGACCGAGACTGGATGATGCGGTTACCACGAATTCAAGGAAAAGGCACAATTACGGAAGATGGAGTGGCGACATTATTTTTCTATTCCAACATGCCTAGGGGCAGAGAACCTGAAGAAGAACAGCAGACGCGCGGCAGAGTTACTGTTCGAAAATAACACAAGTATCGCGCAGAAAGGTGGAGAAGGATAGAAGAGGAAACTCATGAGCGAGAGCAGACAAGTCAATCTTAGCAAATTACTGATGTGTGCCATGCAGCCATACGAATAGACTTTGCGTCGTCGTCATCGAGGAGTGAAGCCGCAATCGATTGGAAGAAAGATTGTCAGATGCGCCGTGCATGACAATGAGAAGGCATGACAATGAGAAGGCATGACAAAGAGAAGGCATGACAAAGAGAAGGCATGACAAAGAGAAGGCATGACAAAGAGAATGAGAAGGCATGACAATGAGAAGGCATGACAATGAGAAGGCATGACAATGAGAAGGCATGACAAAGAGAAGGCATGACAATGAGAAGGCATGACAAAGAGAAGGCATGACAATGAGAAGGCATGACAAAGAGAAGGCATGACAAAGAGAAGGCATGACAAAGAGAAGGCATGACAAAGAGAAGGCATAACAAAGAGAAGGCATGACAAAGAGAAGGCATGACAAAGAGAAGGCATAACAAAGAGAAGGCATGACAAAGAGAAGGCATGACAAAGAGAAGGCATAACAAAGAGAAGGCATGACAAAGAGAAGGCATGACAAAGAGAAGGCATGACAAAGAGAAGGCATGACAATGAGAAGGCATAACAAAGAGAAGGCATGACAAAGAGAAGGCATGACAAAGAGAAGGCATAACAAAGAGAAGGCATGACAAAGAGAAGGCATGACAATGAGAAGGCATAACAAAGAGAAGGCATGACAAAGAGAAGGCATGACAAAGAGAAGGCATAACAAAGAGAAGGCATGACAAAGAGAAGGCATGACAAAGAGAAGGCATGACAATGAGAAGGCATGACAATGAGAAGGCATGACAAAGAGAAGGCATGACAATGAGAAGGCATGACAATGAGAAGGCATGACAAAGAGAAGGCATGACAATGAGAAGGCATGACAAAGAGAAGGCATGACAAAGAGAAGGCATGACAATGAGAAGGCATAACAAAGAGAAGGCATGACAAAGAGAAGGCATGACAAAGAGAAGGCATGACAAAGAGAAGGCATAACAAAGAGAAGGCATGACAAAGAGAAGGCATGACAATGAGAAGGCATAACAAAGAGAAGGCATGACAAAGAGAAGGCATGACAAAGAGAAGGCATGACAAAGAGAAGGCATAACAAAGAGAAGGCATGACAAAGAGAAGGCATGACAATGAGAAGGCATGACAATGAGAAGGCATGACAATGAGAAGGCATGACAATGAGAAGGCATGACAATGAGAAGGCATGACAATGAGAAGGCATGACAATGAGAAGGCATAACAAAGAGAAGGCATGACAATGAGAAGGCATAACAAAGAGAAGGCATGACAAAGAGAAGGCATGACAAAGAGAAGGCATGACAATGAGAAGGCATGACAATGAGAAGGCATGACAATGAGAAGGCATGACAATGAGAAGGCATGACAATGAGAAGGCATAACAAAGAGAAGGCATGACAAAGAGAAGGCATGACAATGAGAAGGCATGACAATGAGAAGGCATGACAATGAGAAGGCATGACAATGAGAAGGCATGACAATGAGAAGGCATGACAATGAGAAGGCATGACAAAGAGAAGGCATGACAAAGAGAAGGCATGACAAAGAGAAGGCATGACAAAGAGAAGGCATGACAAAAAGAAGGCATGACAAAGAGAAGGCATAACAAAGAGAAGGCATGACAAAGAGAAGGCATGACAATGAGAAGGCATAACAAAGAGAAGGCATGACAAAGAGAAGGCATGACAAAGAGAAGGCATGACAAAGAGAAGGCATAACAAAGAGAAGGCATGACAAAGAGAAGGCATGACAATGAGAAGGCATGACAATGAGAAGGCATAACAAAGAGAAGGCATGACAAAGAGAAGGCATGACAATGAGAAGGCATGACAATGAGAAGGCATAACAAAGAGAAGGCATGACAATGAGAAGGCATGACAAAGAGAAGGCATGACAATGAGAAGGCATGACAAAGAGAAGGCATGACAAAGATAAGGCATGACAAAGAGAAGGCATGACAATGAGAAGGCATGACAAAGAGAAGGCATGACAAAGAGAAGGCATGACAAAGAGAAGGCATGACAAAGAGAAGGCATGACAATGAGAAGGCATGACAAAGAGAAGGCATGACAAAGAGAAGGCATGACAAAGAGAAGGCATGACAAAGAGAAGGCATGACAAAGAGAAGGCATGACAAAGAGAAGGCATGATAATGAGAAGGCATGACAAAGAGAAGGCATGATAATGACCAGCAGAACCGCAAGCGGATGTTGGGGAAGGCTGCGGAGGAGGAGGAGGGGACCGGAATGTATCAACGGAAGGGATGGTCGGCTAATTCGGAGGGCAGTCGAGCGCAAGAACCGCATCAGGTCACTGAAGTACGGTACGTATAACGGAGGGGGTGTCCATTACGCCATGGATTCAAACCGTAAACTGAACGGAAAACGAAGACGTTGCAGCAAAATCCGTCGATCATTTCGTGGAGGAGTCGAGAATGAATAAATTCGTCGGCATGAGTAAAATAATTGAAGGGCTTGGAGCAATAACAAGGTATGTCGACATACCTATGTCTTGCGAAACAGTATGCCAGCGTGTCCGGAAGACAGTAATCTATCTACCCTGTGAATTTTGCACAGATCTGAATATATTTGAGCGTCATTTCGCAAAACAAAGTTATGTCGACATAATATGTTATTGTTCTCCGGCAGATTTCGTCCACATATCTACTGCAATATCCCGGTATGACGACATACATGGTCTTGCTTCTTTTCAAACTTTCTATTAAAGCCAATGCGATAATGAGATTTGTTGACATACATGTAACTTACTATCTGCATGCTAAATCATGCACAATTCTCGGCTGTGTAATAGAAACAGTTTGGTGCAATAACAAGGTATGTCGACTTATGCCATATAATATGTGTGGTATTGCAGATGCTAGAAAACACTTTGTCGACATAACCTGTTATTGCACCAGTAATGATACTGATGACTGAGTGTTCGCGATGCAATAACCAGATATGAAGCAAAATGTGTAAATAATAATAATAATTTCATTTTTCGCATAGAAACATATACCAATTTTGTTAAAGACAATTTTAGGACACATATTGCTCAACACAGCTTGTTGATATGTCGTCAAATGGCTTAGATACAGCAGTTTGAAGTGGTAAATCTTTGAAGTCGATTTCCCAACATTCATGATTTTCGACATACCTTGTTATTGCTCCAAGCCCTTCAATTGAAGAACTATTAGAAAAAAGAAATTTTAACATAAACACGACCTGACCAAGTTGTTGTTTCACGCTACAAGCGCGACCTGTATGTATGTACGTGCGTACGTATGTACGCACGTACGCATGTACGTATGTACGTATTTACGTACGTACGTAACGTACGTACGTACGTACGCATGCATGCATGCATGCATGCATGCATGTATGTATGTATGTACGTATGTACGTACGTACGTACGTACGTATGTATGTATATATGCATGTAAGTATGTTTGTATGTTTGTATGTTTATATGTATGTACGTATGTATATACGTATGTATGTATGTACAATTTGTACATGTATGTATGAATGTATGTATGCATGTATGCATATATGTATTGTATCGTATAAAAATATTTATAAAGCGCCTTTACTAGGGTGAAGCGTTCAGAGGCGCTCCCAGTGCGCAAGGCCACGAGAGAAGAATTAAGTTTTGAGGAAAGAAAATGAGAAGGAATTACCAGTTAGAAGTTGAGACCGAGTAGATGGAGACTGTGTATTCCAAAGAGTGAGGTCAATAATTATTGATGTAAAGGATCGGGACTGAGCCATAGCCGTTCTAGTAGGAGGAACTAAAAGATCAATCTATTTGAAGAGCAGAGTGAGCGATGTGAGGAGGCTGAAAGAGGACGGTGAATTTCATTGGATAGCTAGATATTTCGGGGCAGGATCCCGTTGTGCTTTGGATACCAATGCACGCAGTTAGAGGAAGCCAATGGAGCTGTTCAAACATGAAAGTAGACATATGCGAGTAGCGTGGAAGGCGTGCGATTAATCTGGCTGCAGCGTTTAAGATCGACTGTAAAGGTGAAAGACGAACCTTAGGCAGACCAATTAGAAGAGAATTACAGTAGTCAATTCGGGAGCAAACAAAAGCATGAACCAGAGTGGTAAAAACAGAAGACGAAACAGAACATATGTCTCAGCTTTGTGGTAATTGGGATCACTATGCCATTCACTAACAGGTTTTCATAGCTATGGATTTGGCGCCAATTCCCATGCTGTGAAACAAGAACCAGGATTTAAGTCCAATAAGGCATGGTAACTTTTTTTACCGAAGAAGCGATGGAGGGACATGATAAAGGAGGACTGCCAGGAGATGGGACTGTCGATGCAGGAGGCTGAGCATCGGGCGGAAAACAGAGGGAGATGGAGAGCTTCCATAGATGAGCGGCTTCTGCGTGCGGGGAAAGCATCGCCAAGGCCATAAGGGTAAGGTTCAAAAGGCTTTTTAAAAATTTTGGCTAAGATTATGAAAAGTTGGATGGCTCGTCTCAAACTCTCTTGGTCTAAGAATTCGGAGCAATGTTCGAGCAATCTACCGTTCTGTCGTTCTGAAGTTCTGAAGAGGAAAGTCTGTTTGAAAACAGAGAGAACACAGCACATTCTTCTGTTGTGTACTAGCACAGTTTCCGTGGCTTTTATGGCTGCATTTGCAAATTGTGGATCATGCTTGCTATATACTTGTCCAAGTCAAACCATAGCTTGAGCCTTGAGATCATCATATGCTGCATCGGTCCCAATGGATGAAGCGAGCCAGTGTTCATTGTAGAATAGTGCATTAAATTTGCATAGTGCTTCCAAATCACTGATCATGTCCTTGTCATATCCTGCTTGAGCATTGAAAGACAACATCTGTGCAGGATACAAAATGGATGGCACCCATCGAACATGATACGCTGCTCCTGGTTTCAGCCATGGTGTAGGCCTACTCCTCTTTCAGGTGTCTCACACAGAAGTATCAACTTCAATTCAGCATAATAATATCTAATAAAATTTTTTGCAATGGCCTAGTATGTATGTATGTATGTATGTATGTATGTATGTATGTATGTATGTATGTATGTATGTATGTATGTATGTATGTATGTATGTATGTATGTATGTATGTATGTATGTATGTATGTATGTATGTATGTATGTATGTATGTATGTATGTATGTATGTATGTATGTATGTATGTATGTATGTATGTATGTATGTATGTATGTATGTATGTATGTATGTATGTATGTATGTATGTATGTATGTATGTATGTATGTATGTATGTATGTATGTATGTATGTATGTATGTATGTATGTATGTACACCGTGAGTCAAAAAAAGTAAGCCAAATTGTTTTTCATATATCTCTAATGCCTGATAACATATCACGCTAAAATTTTCAAAATATTTAGAGAATTGGACGAAAAATATGATTCCAAAATTTCATGGGATAAAGTTGAACGGATAAAAGATACGAATCTTTAAACTTCATATGCCGAAATTGCCGTTTACAAGCAATTTTTTTGTCAGATTCAATAAAAAAGTAAGCTAAACTGTTTTTATAATAACTCCAATGCCTGATAATTAATTAATCATACTAAAAGTTTCCAGATATTTAGAGAATTGAACCTAGAATAGGATTCCAAAATATCATGTAATAAATTTGAACGGATAGAAAGATATGAATATTTAAACTTCATCTCCGGAAATTTCAGTTTTCAGCAAATCTGTTATGGTGTTCGCTGCAGTTTTGATGCCTGATAGTTCCCGATTTTGGTCTTCAGTGATCCTGGAGTAAAATTTTATGGAATATAAAGTGTGGAGCGTGCATAATTAAAGACCGAGTCTACCAGACAACAATCCATGATATAAACGATCTGAAGCAACGCTTGTTGGAAGTGTGGGATGGCCAGAGGATAATCGACGATGCTGTTGCCTAATGGTCGCCAGCGTCTCAAGGCTTGCGTGCAAGCTGGAGGATGACATTTTGAGCATCTTATTTAATTAAATAATCAAATCATACTGTTGGGGTCATATTGCTAGTTTAATTATCTACATATTATCTAAAAAGTTTTAGAATGATTGATCATCAGGAATTAGAGATATGAGAAAAAGTTTGACTTACATTTTACTGAATCTGACAGAAAAGTGCTTGTAAACGGCAATTTCGGCATATGAAGTTTAAATATTCATATTTTTTATCCGTTCAACTTTATCTCAAAACATTCTGGAATTACATTCTTGGTCCAATTTTCTAAATATTTGGAAATTTTTAGCGTGATATATTATTAGGCATTAGAGATATATGAAAAACAATTTGGCTTACTTTTATGACTCACGGTGTATGTATGTATGTTTATGTGAGCATATGTTTTTAGAGCCTTTTCAAAATTTTGATCAAATGCACTCCCGACTAAACAGTGCGCACACTGAATCGGAGTTTCATACCGAAGCGCAAGAGCAATTGCGAGTGAAGTAATTGCTCAGGGTTCTTATACATGGCGGCTTGAAGTGGATTCGAACCCGGAACCTTCAGGATCTAAGGCACCGAACGTACCCGTACACCACAGCATCTCGCAAAAAATCCATCTGCTAAACCGGCAAATATTTTCCAAGCCCTTGTAGTCTCCCGGCTAAACTCAATACTCAATTACTCATGCTTACTCTAGTTATCCTCTGTGGCGCCTGGGTTCCCCGACAACGGATTTGTGTAGAAGTGTTGATGAGTTGTTACGCAACAACCTCTTGAACGGCGACAGATTAACGTTGGGGTAGAGTTTTGGGGGAAAAAGTGAATTAAAAATTAATGATTTAAAAGAATCCGTGCAGTCACTCCATTGCTGACTTCACCAATAACTGCCCCCAAAAAGTGTCTCCATGAATTCGAGTTACGAGAAACGAAGCAATAAGGCATACTATTGAATCACAGTACTTGACAATGAGAAGAATTTTTGTACTTTCGCGCAATATACTGCACAGAGAAAATTATTCATTATTCATTTCCAGTGAAAAAAAGAAAATTGGGATTATCCTAGTTTTTAATGCTCGTCCAAATATCTGACCGTTTTACATTTTTTAGAATGAGTAATATTCATGTTTCTCAGACCAGAGGCAAGGCAATAGAAATATACTTGAACCAAAGCACCCTTTCTTTAGATGTTTGTAATAACTGCATCCATTTTGAGTTTGCTTTTCTTCGAATAATGTGCTATTTTTATTCACTGTATGCATAGCTATAATTGTAAAGTACGAACGTTCGGCGTGTGCTAATGAAATATCCCCTGCATATTTACTGACATAATTACTGCAAGGGAAACTTATCGCAATTGATGAAATTCTCGAAATTCAATTCAATTCAATTGCTAATTAATTATAATTGGAGATTTTCGCAGCATTTTGGAACAGCTAATTAAGATTGTTGGTTATACGATTGACCTGAATGATGTTAGCATTTAAACCTGAATGACTCACATGGGTCTGGAATTGGTAGCAGGCATTCGTCTTTATAGGCTGCGTCTTTATAGGTTGGTTGATTTTGGTCGAAACCAAGTGGTGGGTTGTCTTTCAGTTTTAATATCGGGATACAGGTGACGTTTGGAATAACTGTTCCAACAGACCTAGGTATAGAATATTTGAAAATATATGACGTGAGAGGGTATGCCTTTGGATCAACTTCGAGAGAAGGGGTGCCACTCTGTGCTGGGTCGGTTATTCTCCACTCTACACTGCCGGTAACATAGGTGTCATTAGCGTAGAATTTCATGCTACAGGTATAAATCCAATTATCGGCGCATGGACTTGAAACAAGATCGCAGGATGTTTTCCCATCTATGAAACACAATGCAAGCATTTCATTAACAGTTTTACTACAATCGCGTCTGACCACATATAAAAGACGCAGTTTTAATTGCATTACCAAAGACATGCTCACCAGGTATTGAAAGCATTGCTAATATGACATGTAAAACTTTCTCTAAGCAAATAAGTAGGCCTACCCTTTAGCACATCATGTCTAGAGACAATTATTGTACTCTAAAGTACGCGCTAACTGGCGATTGCATGCGCTCTAGAACTGTAGGCCTACTAATAGATCCAGATGGACAACCGAGATTACATGCTATCTCAACCAATCGATCAGAATAATTCAATTGATCAGAATTTATGTAGCGCCCCTCATAGGCGTAGGAGACGGGGGTCCAGGGGGGGGGCAAATGCCCCCCCAAATTTCGGGCAATTCTGATTTTTCGGGCAAGCAGACCCGGAAAAAGAAAAAAGTTTTAGAAAATTTTTACTTTTTAATTTTTCCGGGTCTTCTTGCCCGAAAAATCAGACTTGCCCGAAAAAAATGGTCGTCAGACCGACCTTTCGAGCAAAAAGTAACGTGAAATTTCAGAAGATTTTTCCCGGATAACTAAAAAAAGGTCGTCAGAATTTTCGGGCAAACGTAACGGGAATTTTTCTTAAGATTTCGGCCGGACGAAAAAAATTTTTCGGGCTGCCCCCCCAACGTTGAAATGTCCCCTACGCCTATGGCGCCCCTGATAAATACTGTCTTACTCTGCCGTGCTAAACAAAACGACAGCAATTCCATTTTTCCCGTTTATGAGTTAGCACTTGTTTTTACATCCTGAAACTATCTACAGGGTGGGCCAAAAAAGACCCTGCTAGGTTTTTGCCAATGTTTTGGCCAGAAGTAAGAATATTGAAATGAAATTTTGCAGTCTTAAAGGCAATTCATATTTACACATGATGGCCAGATTTAATCAAAATATATCAAACAGAACATAAGTTATATCAGTTTTAGTGAGGGAGGCCACCCCCCCCCCGTTTATTGACGATTCAAAACGAAACGGAAAAAATTAGGTTTTTGCCAATATCTTGACCAAAAGTAAGAATTTGGAAATGAAATTTTACAGGCTTAAAGGCAATTCATATTAATTTTATACATTAAGGCCGGATTTCATTAAAACTTCTTTTGAGTCTCTTTGCAAGGTTCTTGATGGACCTGTTGATTAATCTGACAGATTCCTTATTTACCAATTTAATAATAATATTCGTGTATTCAAATTCAATCTGACAAACCGCAGAATGATTACAGGTACAGGTTGTACGAAATACGGCCCACTGTAGCACGACACGCAGGTCGGCTTTACAGCAGTGGGTTCGGCTTAACACTATGGCTTTAAGACCGTAAAGTTTCATTTAAAAATTCGCATGTTTGGCCAAGATATGGGCAAAAAACCGTAGGGGATTACTTATTTTTGGCGCACCCTGTACATGTAACTTATTATATCGATGCTAACTTTTGTTTTAGATAGTAGGAAATTATTTCCGTCTGAGAGCAAAGATTGTTCGCGTTTCATAGAAAACATTTTAACTTTCGTTACGTTCATATTATAAGTTTCATTGAATACAACTTCGCATTGCATTTAAATTTAAATGGTCACATTACTAGTAACATTAAACACTTCAGCCACTTTAGAACTGCATTGTCGTTTGCGATTAACACGGGACTATTTTGTCCGTTGACGATTTAAACTAACTGACGAGGGATACTAACTGGCAATATATGACTTTGGAACTCAAGATAAGAGTGATAAAATGTTTGATATGGGCAGTTGCAACATATGCTGCTGAGTGCTGGACAATGACGGGTACCGTCGGGTACGGATAGGAAGAGAATCATAGAGGCCTTTGAAATGTGGTCGTGGAGGCGAATGCTGAAAATAAGTTGGAGAGACAAAATCACAAATCAGGCAGTTTTGGAAATGGTAGGGGTGCATGATAGAGAACTACTACAATTAGTAAGCAGGAGAAACCCTACCCAGGAAGAGCATACTGTGGCATACTGGCACAAAATGGTCTTTTGTCCAATATAATTATTTTTATCGTGGGTCCGGCTTCGCCAGTGTGGCCGAAGTCTTTTGAAAGTATCGTAGCCGTACAGCCACCGGAAGTAGAACGGCCACCTCGGAAGTAGTAGATAGCCACCGGCACTCGTAGGCGTACAGCGACCGGAAGTCGAAGATAGCCACCGGCACTCGTAGACGTACAGCGACCGGAAGTCGAACGGCCACCACCGGAAGTCGGAGATAGCCAACGGCACTCGAAGACGTACAGCGACCGGAAGTCGAAGATAGCCACCACCGGAAGTCGAAGATAGCCACCGGCACTCGTAGACGTACAGCGACCGAAAGTCGAACGGCCACCACCGGAAGTCGGAGATAGCCACCGGCACTCGAAGACGTACAGCGACCGGAAGTCGAAGATAGCCACCGGCACTCGAAGACGTACAGCGACCGGAAGTCGAAGATAGCCACCACCGGAAGTCGGAGATAGCCACCGGCACTCGAAGACGTACAGCGACCGGAAGTAGTAGTAGAAGACGTCGGAAGACTGTAGCAGCACGACGGTCATCCCGAGCACGCTGTAGAGGCGTGCGACGAACTGCTAATCCAGTATTTCCCCGACCATATGACTGGCGACGGTCATCAATAAACGTGGTGTCCAAGAGTTCGACCACGTAGGCGGAAAAGAGTTTATAGAGCATTCGCCAGGCGGCGCCACAAGAAGTGGCAGTCACAAAGGCAGTTTTGTGACAATACTGTGGTACATCTTACGTAGACATCTTACTGGAGCGCATCTTACCTAAGCAAAACGTACTCAGCAATACATCACAGTTCGTATGGAACCATTCGCTCTTCGGCAAGGTTGCCAGCGGTGCATTCGGTCGCCGCAAGCAGTTTGTCTAAGACAGGGGTCTCAAACACGCTGCCCGCGGGCCGCATGCGGCCCGCGGACCCGAATAATGCGGCTCGCGAGAGCTATCTGGTTTTTTATTTGTTTTTTATTTAAAGAAAGAAATTGGTTAAAAACCGAATTCTGCTGTTCTTTTGCGATTTAATTAAACCAAGGTTCAAATTGTTTTCTTCTATTTTTTGTTCTAGGCATTAAATTTGCAGCAGCAGATATGCTGACAGAGTTATAGTTGACCTTCAATCTGTGTGATACGGTGATACCATGCATGCTGAAGTAGAAGTAAGCCTACAAGGAGGTTGATATTCCGGAATTCTACACTTTTTTCTACTACAAAAAATTCCAAAACCTGCATCTGCAGTGCTGAAACACACATGACTATAATGGCGATGTTTGGCATTACCTACATAGTACATAGCCTACTGATTATTATGTGAACAGCTTTTTCATTACCGTACTTAATGAAAATTAATAAAATCTCAAATGACACGCCTGACAGGCCTGTTAGGCCTATGGGTGAATATGTGGAAGTTATAAGCCTTCTCCGTCACTTCGCCTCTCAAAAGATGAAACTAAACAATGATGTTTTTGTAGTTGAGAAACGTTGTCAGATAATGTGTATCGCTAATCACATCTGATCAGTGGTGTAGTGGGGGGGACGCGGGGGGACGCCGTCCCCCCACTTTTTTCCAGGGATAATGGAATATTAATAGTAATACTACTACTAATATTATTATAATAAAGAGCGTCCCACCACTTCATAAAGAGCGTCCCCCCACTTCATTTTTTAGGACTACATCACTGCATCTGATCACCTCTGATCGAGACTACTCACTCTAATATTTTAACATTTAAAGATACCACAAGTTTGGTTGTAGGTAGGCCTATTAGGCTTACCAAATGTGCTTTTGATGCTCTTCATAAGCCCTACTTTGTGACTCTGAGTTTCCAATTCTGTGTATAGTAGACCGTATACCATTATGATTACACTGAAAGTATAATATTAGGCCTAACTTAGGGGATATACCGTGATTTTACAGGATTATATCATTATTACAGCATTGTAACCCTCACCCCGTATAAATAGTTAAACTTGAAAGACATAATTTCATGTTGCGGCTCGCGATCCACTGTAAATTTTCAAATTCGGCCCACGCGATGACTTGAGTTTGAGACCCCTGGTATAGATCGTCCTGAAGGGGTGTTGGACATTGCCAATTGACATATTCCCCCCGACATAGTCCCAGAAAAGTTACCAACCCAGGGCTTAAAGTGGGTGGGAACGCGTGGGAAAGGCGTTCCCACTGCTCTCGAATTTCTTGGCTTGCGTTCCCACTCGCATCATGCATGGAACCCTTGAAACATGAGCGACGTTGGGCGTTCCCAATGAAACTTCTTCAACGTTCCCACTGCTCACAGTTTTTCCCACTGCTCATTCAAACCACTTTAACCACTGTACCCACCGGACGTTCTCCCATTTTTTACTAGGACATTTACATCCAGGACAGTTCCTCCTCTGTACAATGTGTACATACCACCTCAATTGTCCATACAAATCAGAACCTGAAATCTAGACCTAGGCCCAATTATAGCGTAACGTTTAAAAACGAGTGCTTTGAAGTAAACTATCGGAAATCCATACGAATAGATAAACGTATAGAACGTTCGAACATGTAAATGTAGAAGATAAACAATGGTCGTACTGTGTTAGGTTTGAAACAGAAACTTATGATCAAAAACAATAATTTTAAATTTGCGATGACTGTTCATTTTAGGTTCTTTTGAAGTAGCTTTATTGATAACTGAGTCTTCGCTAATAGGCTAAAATGTATTCACAATTTTCGAAATAGGGGGGGGGAGGGAAGTGAATGCCCTATTTGGAGTTGAAGTTTGGGGGTAACTGTCCGGGGTGAATATGTTCGGAGGGAAATGTCATTCCCGGTCCTGGTTCCATGCAATTGACTGGATGTGCCTAATAGAAATCGGTTGGGAAGTATTATTTCTCCTAACGAGAAGAATCCTAAGTTGCTAGAAAACTGTTAAGAACAAAGCAAGCGCCACATTTGTCTTAGACCAGGGCTCTCAAACTCAAGTCATCGCGTGGGCCGAATTTGAAAATTTACAGTGGATCGCGGGCCGAACAGAGACCTACTGCAATGCATGAGCGAACAGTAGACTACTCTACCTTTATTTGGTAGCTTCTGTTAGAAAGGTGCTAAATTTCTTATTAAAAGCCCAAACACTAGGGCACAATAGTATATCCCTTGGAATTGTTCCCCAAGTGGTGATCTCAGTAGATTTAATAGAAAAAAACATATGTTAGTGCAAGCATAAGTACGGCGATACGAGAAAGAGTATCTTGTAAAATGAGAATGAACCTGGGATGAGAGCAGAAAATAATTTTTTATAAGGATGGCAGGAGGTTTCGGTCAAACCGGTACATAAATTCTCCTATTTGGAAAGTTCTTATCTGGTCGAACTTTAAAATTTTAAGTTTGAAGCAAAGATATTAGAGTCGTAGACTAAGATGCGCCCCATAATGTATCATAATGTACCTTAATGGTCACCTCACCTACCTTGTGAGGGGTTTTTAGCGCTATAAATAGAACGAAATTGCATTGTCTAGATGCCTGTAAGAGTCGCACGTTTTAGACATAAACCTTCTAATAAAATACATTAGTATATAGGCTAACAGTTATTATTACTCATCATATTTAATGTGCTGTTTAAATAGTTATGTTAGTTTACGGAGGCTGCAATTGTCCAATCGTTGGCGTATATATTTATCCATTTTGCCCATGGCGTTTATGGTTGCTAGGGCGGTTGCTAGGAGCCATCAACCCCGTCACAACGTGGCGCCACGGTTTGTGTGCTTTGACCACCACCCAGACCAAATATACAGCGGAGATAGGAGGTGTCACATCTTAGTCTACGACTCTAATATCTTTGTTTGAAGAATATGCGGGCAGTGTGAGAGCTATATGGAGCTCCCACAATAAGACGAACAGTTGAACAGTTCCTTTTTGCAACATATTAACTCTATGTAATCTTGAGACATAAGTAGAAGCCCACACTATTTTACAATAAGAGAGATATGGATTATTAAAGAATAGTATAGTTTAATCCTAATACTATATGGTAAAATGTAAGCAGTTCGAGCCACTACTCCGATATCTTTTGCTATTTTTGAAGCGACAATGTCATGAGCAATATGTTCATTCCATGTTAAATGGTTATCAACGTAGACAATTAGAAATTTTGTAGATTCTACAGAAGTGAGAGAGATGCCGTTAATTTTTAATTTGAATTCTCCCGCTGGGATTTTTTGCTATGCGATTTAAACAGGATGTAGTTAGTTTTTTCCCAAGTTTAATGACAATCTGTTAGCTTTAAACCAATCATCAACGAGTTTCAGCTCCACATTTATGATCTGAAATAGCGTATGTATGCAAGAGTGCGAATAAAAAACGTTCGTGTCATCTGCAAAAAGGATGAAGAACAAGCGGTTAGAGACGTTCGGGAGATCGTTGATACAGAAAAGGAACAACAGGGGTCCTAGGTTGGATCCCTGTGGTACACCATAGGCCTGTAGGATCCTTTTTTAAAGTGTAGCGTTTGCTGTTATTTTCAACACATCGTTGACGTCCATCCAAATAGCTGGCAAACCAACTGAGTTGTATACCACGTCGGCCTATAGTCCCTATACCATAAGTTTCTAATTTATGTAGTAGAATTTTATGATTTACAGTGTCAAATGGTTTTGCCAAGTCAAAACAATACACAAGGAGAATTCAATATCTAGGCCTACTGCACTATACATATATAGATTCTATCTTGCATAGATAACTCGGACATAGGCCTATATGGGGAGTAGGGTAATTCACATCACAATGGAGAAAAAATATTATTTTATTTTTTGGATGACATAGTATGCTAAATAAGTTTGTTCCTTTGATCTTATTCAACACTGCAACCTAATTTTACTGTAGGCTAATCTATTGACGTTTACTCGATGCTCAATGCCCCTGAAATATTACATTGGGCATTCGTGAAGAAAGCAACGCGCCTCATCGCCTGCCATTGACGAGACCTGGTATACAGCAATTCTTACTAAATTAAGCTACAATCCTGTGAGTAAGAATAATGAATATAGTGAAAGGCCGTACATACATGTAAACAATCAAGTCTTTCTTTGTTGTTTATTATAAAGAAACCTGCTGCATTTTTACACATAGGCCCTGTTCTGAGCTGTGACATCTTAAACCATAAGGCAAACTTGATTCTGTGGCGATGTCGCGTTGTGCGCAAATTTCTTAGTTACGCCACTGCTGGATGTGCGAAGTAAGCTTGTCGCTGAATCACAGGATCTAACACTTCTCTCAGTGAATCACAAAATGCTTTGCACAGAGAATCGTCTGCTGAACAAGCAGAGTACTTAGCAGACCTCCATATTTGCACAATGGTGTCGCTATTTACAAACCCACACTCAGCATTTATTTTTACGACAAATTCCATGTGTTTTGATTTCGCTTCTGAGTATGCCCATAAATTGTCAAAAAGTCTATGTATTCGATTTTTACTTTGGCATCCACCAAACCCGAGCATGGAGGGCTCCTTCTTTGCCGGATCTTATGAACTATTTAGGCTATTTGTTTGTATGTGCACTTGTTATAGCGCCCCTTCAAGCTCTCTCTACTCAGAGGCGCTCCCGATGCAGAGCGGACACTGCATCGGAGTTTCACGCCGAAGCGCTGAGCAATTGTAAGTGAAGGACTTGCCCAAGGTCCTTACGCGGGGAGGTGGATTCGAACCTCGGACCTTCCGGCTCCAAGGCAACGACGCCACCACTAGACCACCACTAGCTTTTGCAGAACGTGTCCAGCCACTGAACAGCAGCCTCATCAGCCACGTGTAAGGCGGTTAAACCACCCGGAAAGCGAGTTGTTGTCAGTTACGATGTGTGACATTGTCTGGATTTCACCACAGCTACACAGTGGGTCCGACGCCTGTCTCCATCGAACCATGTTAGCAGCACAGCGTCCTATGAACAATGACAGCAGTGAACTGCTTTGCTTATGTGGAGCAGATATTTCTGTTCCGTGCTTAGACTAGAGCCATGCGCCGACTTGAGAGTGTCGGCGGCGGCGTGCCGGTAATTTTCGGTTGGCGGCGGCGGCGAGCCGACCAACAAAAATTGGAGGCGGTGGCGCCCTCGAAATGTCGGCGTCGGCGGCGCGGCGGGTTTAGTGTTCAAGCGCCGCATACTTATTTTAAAAGTTTTAAAAAGCAACCTATAATAAAAAAATTTTGGCGTGTTCAACCATTATTTTGGCAGTTAGGCTATAATGGTCTTTAATCAATATCCGTGACAAACAATTAATCTCAGAAGAGACGCTCATATAGAAAATTATACAAACTCTAAACAACTTGGCAACGTTTTCAAATTCATGCCTCCAGCTTAAATAACCTACTAATAGAAGTTAAAGAACTGTTTGCGCAGTGGCAGTAATACCAGGTACTGTCTATTCTACTCTTGGCCTGGCTTATGATCCTCCAAAAATATTTTGAAAGTTTTAATATCTTCTATAAGCTTAACCTAATTTCTTTGATCTACCGAATGAGGCAAATTTACTTGACGCGATCTGCTGAAATTGCAAAGCTGTAAGCTTACGCATGCAGATTGATTGATTGATTGATGCTTACAAGTTCGCATACATACACACACTCATAATGCATACATATTATGCATACATACATACATACATACATACATACATACATACATACAAACATACATACATAAATACATACATACATACATACATACATACATACATACATACATACATACATACATACATACATACATACATACATACATACATACATACATACATACATACATACATACATACATACATACATACACACACACATACATACATACATACATACATACATACATACATACATACATACATACATACATACATACATACATACATACATACATACATACATACATACATACATACATACATACATACATACATACATACATTCATACATACATGCATGCATACATATATATATATATATATATATACATGCATACATACATACATACATACATACATACATACATACATACATACATACATACATACATACATACATATATACATACATACGTACATTCATCCATACATACGAACATGCTAGCAAACATTACACACATACATTCATACATACCTACATAATTGCATACAGGTGCACATGCATACATACACACATACATACATACATACATACATACATACATACATACATACATACATACATACATACATACATACATACATACATACATACATACATACATACATACATACATACATACATACATACATACATACATACATACATACATACATACATACATACATACATACATACATACATACATACATACATACATACATACATACATACATACATACATGCATACATACATACAGTTCTTTTTACCTTTGCTGCTGCCATAGGTCAAATCAAATCACAAAATGAACAAGAGCTTAAACGTTAAGCGCATATTCCCAAAAGTCAAAACGAGGAGGTAATAATTATCATAGGTTTCATCGCATTGACGCAAAATCGCCAGGAAAAATCGAAGTACAAAAGAAAAAGAATCGCACTGACGCAACAATGTTTTTTAGCGAAATCATGCAAGAGTTTAAAGTTTCAACAAAAAGAAATAGACGAATCAGCGTGGCATCGGCGGCACGCCGACAAATTTTTGGCGGCGGCGACGCCGGCGCGCCGACCCAAAACATTCGGCGGTGGCGGCGCCCGCGAATTGTCGGCGGCGGCGGCGCGGTCGGCGCAGAGCTCTGGCTTAGACCACTACGGTCGATGTCTAGCATTTCGCTTTCAATGCAATCAAACGCAACACCATCATTGAGCGCTCGCAATTCTCTTGTTGTCTGTCATTTGTTCCAGAATAAGTATTATGCTCGTTGTCGACTTGCATAGAGACAAAACACCGTACAAATATTTTAGTTATTCACTAAAAGAAATGTTAGATCCTGTGATTCAGATGTTTACCTAACACATCCAGACAATCTGCAGCTGTGACGTCACAATAAGCCTGTTTTTTTAAATTCTGGAAGTGAACTTATAATATAATAGTAAAATTGTATCATAATCAGAATGACGTTACAATAAGCATAAGCCTAGTTTTGTATTATCAAAATTAATTAAATTATTTGATAATAGATCTGCATCCTAATCGAAATGACGTCACAATAGGCCTAATTTTGTTTCACATTGATCTTATTTAATTGTAGAATTGTATCATAATCGAAGTGACGTCATAAAAGGCTCCGTTTTATATTTTCAAAATATAAAACTCATTGACCTGCACTAATATTAAGTTTATAACAATTAATTCCTTGTTGAAGTTTTGTTGTTGTTAATGTCTGTTTCTGTTATATGATTATTGATGTGACATTGCAAGTCAATAAATGAACAAAATGAAATGAAATCAACATGTATACAGGTCTATAATAGTAGATCTGTATCATGCTAATTAAAAAGCGGATCCAAGGGGGCAATCCGGCCGTGCTCCACCCCATTCAGAGATTTGCATAGGTCGTGGCCCCGCCCATCAGGTTTCAGGAAGCTGTAGATTAAATCAACGCCACTGGAACAGGAAGGGGAGATAGAAACTATCACACGCCTAAAAAGTCATAAGAATTTAAAATAACCGGAGTCGCCACGGGTTTTAGAAGATTTTTGGGCGAAAGTCAAAAAAAATTTCGGCGGAACACTAACGAAAAGTTTTTGTCGGCCCAAGACCAAAAATTTTGCCCTTCCTCCAAAATTGTTGTATCAGCCCCTTTACTCGTTCAACTCAACTCGTAAATGTACGTCTATAATAGTCAACTTTCACAGTTGTTAGCTGCACCTGTGTGCAAAAACTGAATTACATCGATCGTATCATGTAGGTCACTTTGAGACTTCAAGAAATAGCAGGCCTAAGTAAAATATTTATAAGTGGAGTCGATGAAACAACGATCGATTCGACTTGGCAAGACTTACCATCGAGCCGACTTGCAAGTCGATCGAGTCGACGATTTTTCGATCGACTCGACTTGGCAAGACTCACGATCGACTCGACTTGCAAGTCGATCGAGTCGACGATTTTTCGATTTTTCGATCGACTCGACTTGGCCGAGTTATGATCGACTCGATCGATCGACTCGATCGACTGCGGAGTACAATTCTAACAGGCATATTGGCAACTCATGAGGCTAACAGAAAATGTAGAAAATTGACCGAGAAAAGTATGTCATATTAATTAGAATTAATGGTAACATATTTTTCACAAACGCTCCGTACTATGCAGCAAAATTGGTGAGGACCAGACCATTCATCTAAGAAGTGGTTGACAGTCATAGTTTTTACTGCAGCCCAAAGAAGAGACTTGATGACATATTTCTTGTGCTTAGATGACATACTAATTGTGATGACGAACGAACTGCCACCTTAGCTGTCGTCGATGTTTGAAGCAAATAATCTTTACAAAAGTCAGACAATTGGAGACAGATTATCGTCGATGACGGAGGATTGAAGGTTCCCTTCTACAATGCGTGCCCCTAGAACTACAGGGTGGGCCAATAGGAATGCAACAATTTTGACGCATTATAACTTAAACAATTTTTATCCGAACATCGTGATCAATATACTAAATTGAAGGTAATTATCCATTCTACTACTATGTCAAATCTTGCGCTGATATACGTCATTGTTTAAATAAAAAATATGGTGCGGCGCACACCTCTCAATTTTGAATGTAAATAATGAACATCATGGCGCCGCTCACGGAAGAGGATAGAATTTTAATCAGAATCTTAAGAGTAGAAAAAGAATACAATGCACATCAGATGTTGATAGAATTCCCTTCTAGAAAATGGATTAAATATGCTCTACATCGATTGATTAAACAAATTGATGCCACGGGAACGTCTAACAACCGCAACTGTGGTCACAAACGTTCTCCCGCCGGCGCATCGTTCACGTCATACGGTTGCCTATCTGAACGCTAACGTACCGGAGTTTATTGAACCGGAGAACTGGTCACCGAACAATTCGGATTTAAACCCGGTTGACTATTCGATCTGGGGTTGTCTTCAGCAACTGGTTATCGAACTTATCGTGAACCGATACGTGACGTTGAACATTTTTGAAAAAATTGATTGTTTACTGCTAGGCTGAAATAACCCGAGCACTGGTGGCCTCAGCCATTGATCAGTGGTCGTCTCGTGTCCATGCCACATGTCATTAAAGCACGTGGTGGACATATTGAATATGTGTTTGACTTATAATAAATTCACTCAAGATATGAATTGTTAATAATTGTTAGAACTAGTGATTGTTTAAAATTGAGTCATTGACATATTCAGTTTAAGACTATTGGTTTTTTTCTTGCAGTTTCATGGCAAAAAAGGGACATCGAACATTAATAGCATTATCTCAAAAAGTCGTAATAGTATCTTTTAGATATTTTGCAGATTGATAACATGAATAATTATGTTCAATCTAATATATAGGCCAAAACGCTCAGATAAAAATTGTTCAAGTTATAAGGCGTCAAAGTTGTTGCATTCCTATTGGCCCACCCTGTATATAGTTCTATGTCCACTTTTTGCGAAACTGAGAAAAACGAATTTTAAGATTTGGTGACGAAAATGTTGTTTCCTGTTTCATTGATGGCGATTAAATTTACATTTTCGGACAAAACTGTTTTTCCCTAGGCCTAGTATGATCATAATGTTTATTTTGATCATAAATTAAATTTAATATGAGTAATTTATAAGCTATATAATTATGGCAGGGTGACAATTTGTGTACAATTTTTGGACATAGAGCAGTATAGCATTAATAATGTCGCGATAATAGACACAGAAAATTATAAGATTACGTACTATGTCCACTAGCAACTTTGTTACGCAACAATTTTGAAGCGACGTCCTGCTGTTATATTTCCGTTTGGCTTGAACTTTTTCACAGAATACTATTATATTTCGTAAAAGCTATCCTTTTAATCCTAGATTCGCACTGCCGGTTAAAACAATCGTCTACATTTCGTTTTTTTTAAAGTTTCCTAAGCATCATCGACCGGGTTTGTAAGCGTCACCATTATGTCAGACAACAAGTCCGGGTCACGTGTTCTAATCTCTCACGGCTATGGGTTATGGACATAGCGCTGTATAGAAATATCTCACAGTCACATCCATAAATCGCTGTGTATTTTTGAGGACATAGAACGTTGTCACCTAACAACCACGTGACACGAATTACACTTTCTATTGGTTGTGGACATGTGCCTCTATAGCTTTGAAAAACCTTCCAAATTTATGGACATAGAACTAGGCCTATATTGCACTGGCATAAGAGCTTTACAAAGCGTTTCCAGTTAAGCTAGACGGCTGAGGACATAGCCCATGTCACCGCCATAACGGATCTAGCGTTAGGTTGATTTTTTTAAAAAGTGGACATAGTACTATATAGTTATAGCGGCACGAATGGAGGAAAGGATGTAAATACCATCCCACAGACGACACGGGTGATCTGCTGTGAGAATTGATTCTTACAGCTATGAACTCCTGATATTATGCAAAGTATGACCACCTTAATTGACACTATACTTTCATACTTTTCACTTTCTTATCTTATCTTATCTGACCATTTATAAAGCGCTTCTTGCAGCAAGAGCCTTTCAGAAGCGCTCCCAGTGCGTTCAACTCTGAGAAAAAAGGCAAGTTTTTAGACGAGAGAAAGATGAGGATACACTACCAGAGAGGATGGCAGAGCGAACTGATAGGGGAAGCCCATTCCATAGGGAGGGACCAATGCAGGCAAATGATCTGGATTGCGCCATGGCGGTCCTGACTCGCGGGACAAAGAGGATCAGAGGACCTAAGAGGACGCAGCGAAGTGGCAGAAAGGGGGCGAAGTATGAGATCACACAGATACTTCGGAGCAAGACCCATTTGAGACTTGATGACCAAAATTAGGACCTTGAATTGTATACGGGCAGAGAGTGGAAGCCAGTGAAGTTGTTCGGTCATGAATGAAGAAATGTGGGAGAATCGAGGAAGGCGGGCAATGAGCCTAGCAGCAGCATTGACTACAGATTGCAGAGGAGCTAGGCGATAAACAGACGGCAGCGTGGCACAAGACAACCATAATTCACTCGATCAGACATAATTTAGAAGCCAACACTACATGTACAGTTGTACACGAAAGTTACGTTCCTGAAGAAGTGAACAGTTTCTATGTTTAACCACCTACAGCGATGCAACGGGAAGTTCAATCGAGAGCAACCAAGTGACGTCATCCAATGACTATAGCGCCATCTGCTGATCACGATTGTTTAAGGACCAATAATTATGCGAATAACTTTGAATTGTAACAGCCATACGAGTCTTACCGACGACAATCAACACAGCGGACACAACTCCAACTTTCTTTGGTTTATTTTTCCAGCACGTGTAAACTCCGGCTGAAGTGTCGTCAACTTTTTTGATGTTGTAGTGACACATTGAGGCTGATGGATCCTGATCATCGGTTGATTGTTGCGGTCCCAGATAAAAGCCAGGGATGATTTTAACATTCTTCGATACAATGACTTTGTTTCTCGTTTCGTCAATCCCAAGCACTTGTAATACCATGGCTTTGTTTGTATCATCTTCGCAGCTTATACCGGCAAGTTGTACATCTTCTTCTCCATTTAGCACGACTTGGTTGTTTAATACACACGGTGCAATTCCATCAACA
>OX243818.1:40033979-40140395 GCA_945859605.1 Lumbricus rubellus | reverse complement strand
CGTTGACCATCGTGTTTTGCCTCCTCCTGCAAAAATTTCTGCGGGCGCCCATGTTCTAAAGCAAGTATACAGGCCCGGATTAAGCCCTCGGGGGCCCGCCGCCATATTCCAAGGGGGCCCCTAATCGACCCGTATACCTTCCGAGACCATACTTTCACAGTCCCGCGTGTTTATGCATGCCTATAAATCAAACTTTTCTATATGTAGACTAGGCCTATATAGCTTATTGAAATACCTGAATATTTTTGTAAATGACACTTTATAAACTTCAATGCAGTATGTACATAAGCTATGTCAGTTAAGCGGTTTAAATCCTATGATACTGACGTTGGCAACGCGGAGGCCTATAAGGAGGGCAGGAGACGGTCCCAATATTTGTGGAGACAGAGATGCTTACATCCTCATGCAATATTTCATAAATATAATAATTTCTCCAATGTTATCCACTGAGCAATTTCTTTATGATGACAGCTTAAAATGCTACCATCACAGTGTTCAAATAAAAATTCAAACAATTGTAGGTGGAACATTCATTGAAGTCTTCACTCTTAAACCATGTCAATGGCACAATGGGTATTTTATCAATATGACAGCTTAGTAAGCTACGGTTACAGTGTGAAAAAATGTAGGCAATTAGGAGAAGACACTCTGAGGTCCATGACCATCAGCATTGAAAATGAGCAATCTTATTAAGATTAGGCCTACAGCCTATATTGCAACAATCATAGTATGGAATTTTAACATGTGGACAATGGGGGCATTTATAGAAGTCTTCCAGCAAATTTAGTTGAGGTGACAGCTTAAAATTGTACCATTAAAGTGTAGAAATTAAAAAATGTAAACAATAGAAGGAGACGCTTTTCAGGCCTTAAACCACGACTATGAACCCTGAAATGATGAGAAATGTCTTTAACATGGCAGCCTAAATATTAATGCTACTGTTGCAGTGTGGAAATTTAAAACAGTTCAAAAATAGGGAGGTGATGTTCCCACCCATGCCCCTCCGCTGCTTGGCGCTTCGCTCCTCGGCGATCGTCCACCGGTTGCTCGCTCACCCCCACCCCACCCCCAAAAAGCCAATGCCAAGTCTCTGCCTACGCTACCTCCTTGGCGAGGGCCCATGCTATGGTTCGCATTTTTCTGCTAATGGCGGTGGAAAACTGGTCAAGAATGTCATTGAAAGAAACAGTATCTAAATGGCAGAAATATGCGTTGTAACCTTTAAGACGCCAGACTCACAAATTTTAGGTTCTTAATTTAGATATAGGCCTATACTTCTTTCAGTGCATAGCGGTTAGAGGCTTAGAGCCTAACTATATGCCATTGAACATACCGACCCTGGGACCCATCCCATTCCTTAATTTGACCAATCTGGAGTTTATGAAAAAATCCGGTTTTGGAACATGGAAATTTGTTTTCCAACCAGAGGGTTCTTTTTGCTATTCGCCTCTTTTGAACATTGGAAAGTTGAAATATTTTGTTTTTGGCATCGTTTACTTTCGTCAATACAATTATAATTATGCCAGGGATATTATACCGGTATACTCTAAGAGTTATAGGGGCCCCGCAGTGCATTGTTCGCTCGTAAAAATCAATCAGCAATAATTGACATAGACTAAATCTATACACTGCCCTTTAAGTGAAGTTGAATAAATGGGAAAATGCACATTAAAAATTCTTGTTGTTCTCGCACGGGGGGCCCCCTGACGACGGGGGGCCCGCCGCCATGGCAGACATGGCATACTGGTTAATCCGGCCCTGCAAGTATAAACTGCCTATTTCCCGACGGTCTGCATCTAAAACTGATCTAGAAACAGCCCTAATAATTTCATTTTGTTGACGTCTTTTATGTTACTTACAATACAAATGTTAAAAAAATTTAAATAATTTTGTTTAAATTTAATTTTTTTTTAAATAAATTTTTTTACATAAATATTTGAGTCGCGGCCGTAAAAATGGGACGGTCGGGTTACCGGAAACACAAAATTTTTTTACGCTTTATTGCAATTCTCTTTTTTTCACTACATCCTAATGAATGTATATAGATCTGATTACAGCTGAAGTTTGGGGGACCTATATATCGAGTAGGATTCGAACCCATCTCACGAGGACTTGTATATCCAGGACCGGTCAATAAAAAAATTTACATCAAGAAACCTCTGTGAAAAATACCCTTGCATGTTCTTAACTTCGCGCTTTGCATTTGTTGCCCTTCTGCAAAATTTTTTTTAACGTTGACCATCGTGTTTTGCCTCCTCCTGCAAAAATTTCTGCGGGCGCCCATGTTCTAAAGCAAGTATAAACTGCCTATTTCCCGACGGTCTGCATCTAAAACTGATCTAGAAACAGCCCTATTAATTTCATTTCGTTGACGTCTTTTATGTTACTTACAATACAAATGTTAAAAAAATTTAAATAATTTTTTTTTTATTTAATTTTTTTAAATAAATTTTTTTACATAAATATTTGAGTCGCGGCCGTAAAAATGGGACGGTCGGGTTACCGGAAACACACAAAAAATTTACGCTTTATTGCAATTCTCTTTTTTTCACTACATCTTAATGAATGTATATAGATCTGATTCCAGCTGAAGTTTGGGGGACCTATATATCGAGTAGGATTTGAACCCATCTCACGAGGACGTGTATATCCAGGACCGGTCAATAATGTTAAGATACCTGGACCGCATAAACCAGCCGCGATAAGTATATATATATATATATATATATATATATTAGGGTGCCAACCAAATGCATGGTCAAAAAATAATTTTGCCTGATCCAGTTGCACACCCCCTAAAAATGTTTTCTATGGCAAGAAACTCATGTGATACAAATTTTATTCAAATAGAAGATTATTTAGAGGTAGCTTAGCGCGTCAGTAGTTTATAGTAGTGTTTAACATAATTTCTTCAAAATCGCATATGGAAATAGCTTATATTCACAGAGAAGAGGCTGTGCTGTGACTCAATGTTCATAATGACTAAGAATAATAATGTTTCTTGTATTTTTTTGATCTTTCCCAATTCTTGGATGTTGCTCTAATACAGCGGTTCTCAACCTTTTTAGTCCGGCGACCCCTTTTTAACATTTCAAAAGTTGTGACGACCCCCAACGACAAAATTGATTGTGTAACAACCTCCGTTTCACCTCATTTTTTACTATTATCCATTGTTATGCATTCTCACCCTCATAATACGAAGACTGTTTTTGGCAGTTGTATGAGGTTTCCTTTAGTTTGAAGTAGTCGGAGTTATAATTTTTTATAAGCCTATTGGGCTTGTTATGCAGCTTCAACAGCTGCAGCGTCTTGCTTAGAACTGGAATTCTTCAAACCCGCTGTCTCAAGTAAAGTGTGCCTTCTTGGCATCATCAGCTTTGTTCTTAAAATACTGGTCATGCCTTCCTACATACATTTAGCTAGGATGGTTAGAATAGCCTATCTGAATAGTGCTCTGAGGTTTATTTGTTGGGTTTCATTGATTCTACCGATAAAATGTCATAACAAAGACCTTATAGGCCTAATTCTAATTTCTCTATTCATGCTGCAACTATTAAGCAATAGGCTACTCTGAGAATTGGTCAATAGTTCTTCTTTTCTTAACAATCATTTCACCTTACTGATTCGGTTTGCGATGCTAGCAATTTCAAAAACTTCATTTCTGTTTTTATGATTGCGCCGAGCAGAGAGAGTTTGGAGAATGGACGTAGGCCTACGTGCCATTCCCCATTGTCAACAATTTTCCACCTCGCAATGGTAGCATTTTAGGCTGTCGTTTTAACGAAACTCTTCATCATTTCAGTGCTGATAGTCTTGCTTTACGTCTTTACGACTTCAAAGTGTCTCCTCCCACTGTTTAGGATCTCAATAAAAAAAACTTCATAATTTCAGTGTTGAAGGCATGGTTTATTACTTCAATAAATGTCCTCTTTCCATTCTTAATTTTTTCTAACTTTTTAATCAGTAGCCTATTTTAAGCTGTCATCTGAATTTTGTCAATGCTGATAGTCATGGTTTAAGTCTTCGGAATGTTGGCCCCAATTGTTAACAATATTTTGAATGTGTGCACCGTAACATTCTAAGCCGGCCATCATCTAAAAACATTACTCATAATTTCAGTGCTCAGAGAGGTGGTCTAGACTTCAAAAAATATTCCTCCCTGTGTTTCTTTAGAAGAATAGCAGAATTTACATTTGAAAACTAAAATGGAAAAATTAAATTAGCTGCCGCAATCTAACTGATGAATCATAGCAAAACTATGAATAAAAATTTATTTCAGTTTGTTGAAATTGCTATTTGGCCGATATCTTTTGCAAATTTCTGAAGGGGCCAGGCGACCCCTGGCAAATTGTCAGGCGACCCCCGAGGGGGTCGCGACCCACAGGTTGAGAACCGCTGCTCTAATAACACGGATAAACCATAAAGGGCTAAATAAAGACTGTCAATGTCATTTCATACAACTTCCAGCAATACAATCCTTCCTGATGATGCCTATGTTTTGTCTGAACAAAAGTGTATAAGAAAACACTACTGAGCTTGGTTTGTATACCAAAATCATGAAATTAGTCGATGCCAAAGTGTTCAACACCAGATGGGACCTCCAAAGGCAAAACATCAAGATATTTAGAAGATTTAGAGACTCACGTATAATTATGCATTTGAAGCAGACCGGTATGAAAATGGCATAAAGGTGACAGCAACTGCAGTGGTTTGGATCTGGTGCAAAATGATCCAGCTCAATGATATTCAGTCAAGACTGTTAGGAAGACTATGAGCTCTTTTACCTGGCACTGATATTCTTAAAAGGAGTATAAAGTAAGGGAGATGTGCATATCCATGCCCCTGGAGTCCACCCTAGAGCTAGATGGATGGCAAGGTCACAAACAATGTTAAAAAGATATTTATTTTACTCTCAATAAATCTCATCAAATGTGAATTGTCAGCTCTCCCAGAGTTCAAGTCAATTGTTAAGTTTACATTAAGTGTCTGTACACACATGCATGTGCCACACCTGATCCTCACAAGGACTTGAATCTTCTGCATGAGTTTGATGCATACAGACACACAACTAAACTGTTATCGATTCAGCAATCAATTTCTTCTGTAGTCATCTGTAGTATCTAGGTGAAATACTAATTGGTCACACTTTTTCTGTTACAATGGTTCCTCTAGATTTGAAGGAAGCAATAGTCACAGCCCTAAGTAAAGAAACCCATGGACAAACTCCTCGGCACGTTGTAAGTTTATACTGCATGGACATGACCCTGTTGCTATACCAATGCTTCGGTGGTTGTCACAACATATTTAGCAGTTTCTTGTGGCAATTGGAATATCACAGGACTTTTTGGCCCTAAAGACTTTCACCCTTACGGAGCCCCTAAAGGGACATGAATGCAAAATATTTTATGTCGTTCGAACGACTTATTAACTCGTTCGAACGAGTTAATAAGTCGTTCGAACGAGATATTAAGTCGTTCGAACGAGTTACTAAGTCGTTCGAACGAGATATTAAGTCGTTCGAACGAGTTAATAAGTCGTTCGAACGAGTTACTAAGTCGTTCGAACGAGATACTAAGTCGTGCGCACGACTTATTACAGCCAATCAGAGATCGTTTGTGATGATGCGTCACAGGTGATACTTATAGCCTATAGGCTATGCCCTAAATGCACATATCTATGGTGGTTAGCAGGGTGCCAGTGAACAGAGAAAAAGTAAACAGTGCAAGATAGGCCTACATTGTTTCGAAGAAAAAATCTCCTCCCCGCATTCCACCCCACCACCGTGGTCCGTGGTGGTGTAGTGGTGGCGTCATTGCCTTGGAGCCGGATGGTTCGAGGTTCGAATCCACCTCGGGCATGTCCTTCACTCACAATTGCTCAGCACTTCAGCGTGAAATTCCGGTGCAGTGTCCGCTTTGTATTCGGGAGCGCCTCTGAGTAGAAAGCTTGAACGGGCGCTATATCAAGTGCACATACAAACAAAACCCCGCCACACTCCGACCTCCACTGTGAAATTTGGGTTTTGGGACAATTTTCCCCACCCCTCACCCTCTACCCCACCCACCCCCACCCGGCCCTTGCAGGCCGAGGTGTTTTGGGTGGAGGCGAGCCTCACCCACCCCAACCTCACCCCATGACACTCCACCATACTCCGACCTCCACCGGAACGCCACCCGTGAAATTTAGATTTTGGGCAAAATTTCTTTTCCCACCTTACCTGACCCCACCCACCTCCTTCACCCCACCCCACCACACTCACACCTCCACCGGTACGCCACTCGTGAAATTTGAGTTTTCGGGAAAAATTTCTCCCCCAACCCTACCCCACCTACCCACCCACCCCCCACCAGGCGCCTGCAGGCCGAGGTGTGTGTTGGATGTAGGGATGTGGCCCGTGTAAAAATCTGTCTAGCTGGATTTGGACCTGGCACCGGAACGAAGACTATTGCGAACTGGATTTGATATAGTGCCGGTGAATAAGCTGATCTCCCTGACGTGGCTTTTGTGAGCGCTGAGAAATTCTCGAAGATTTACATTACATTACATACTGTAGTCCTATATGCGTTGAATCCCACGTAAATGCAAGAGAATCAATAGCCTACTCACAACACACACCAGCTAGGGCCATAGGCTAGCTTAGCACAAAATTTATTAAAATAGGCCTAAGAGAATTAAGTTAATAAGTCGTGGCACATAATAAATAATATTTATAATGTGCCACGACTTATTACAAATCGTTTCTATATTGTAGAAACGATCTGTGATTGGCTGTAATAAGTGGTGCGCACGACTTAGTAACTCGTTCGAACGACTTAGTAACTCGTTCGAACGAGTTACTAAGTCGTTCGAACGACTTAATATCTCGTTCGAACGACTTAATATCTCGTTCGAACGACTTATTAACTCGTTCGAACGACTTATTAACTCGTTCGAACGACTTAATATCTCGTTCGAACGACTTAATATCTCGTTCGAACGACTTAATATCTCGTTCGAACGACTTATTAACTCGTTCGAACGACTTATTAACTCGTTCGAACGACATAAAATATTTTGCATTCATGTCCCTTTAGGGGCTCCGTACACCCTAGCATTTGAGAGAGCATTTCTGAGTATGCTAGTGCTCAAATATAGGCAGAGAGTTTGATGGTGGTCAACAATGCCGCTGATTTATTCAATGGTGTTCTTGGTCACTATGAAAAACAGAATAAATTTATGTTATAAGTTGCTGAGAGGCACCGCAAGACATTTCTGGTTACTAAAGAGCCTACTGTTGCTCACCAGTAGTGTTGGGCTCGGTTGCTCATCACTAACTTAGCAATAATGAGCACCCTTCATAGTAGTGTATCTTACGCATTGAAACATCATGGAATTTAACATTGTCCAATGCTAAAAACTTTAACCGCGTCAAGCTACCAGTAAATATTTTCTGGTTGACCCCAAAATTTGTCTCCGTGCTTTTAGTAACCAAGGTAACAAATGTAGGGGGTGTGACAATGCAAAATACAAACTTTAATTTTGAGTGGCACCCTAATATATATATATATACATGGACGCCGACTCTGCGAGGCCCGTGAGTGCTCAGCACCACCAGAAATTGGCCATGCAAGGCCCGCCTATGCATGGGCACCACCTGAAATCAGCCGGCAAGATGTGCTTTTAAGATATTTTTTCTCTGTTTGGATTGCTTATCTATAACAATTATTCCATCTTTAATATACTTTTTAAATCTCAGCTAGTTTACCTTACAATTACTCCAGTTTCATCCCATCTGGTAGTCTGAACTTCATTATATTGGTCCTCAGAGGCTCAGCCGATCAGCGAATACGAGGAAACTCCGAAATCCTGCTTATTCGATCCACTTCCGTAATTTTTTTATTACGGAGGAAGGCGACGATTTGAATGACACTGTTTCTTTAGGCCTATATTGTATACATGCTCAATAATGTTCATCAGTGCTCGAGAATCACCTCCCAGCATCACAAAAGCGGGATATTGTTTTGTCTTTCAAAACTACTTGCAATGAAAGGCTATTTGAAAATCTATTCCGCAGTGTTAATATGGGTTCAATAAACAGTGGCTAATTGTTTGATTTCTTGTGCAAAATTTGAGTCTGTTGACCTAATTGGGGAAGAGTGCTCCAAGACGCCCATGAAAACGAAGATTGTGTTTTTCTTCTGTGTGGATTCCAAGAGAAGTAGGCCTAGGCTACATGAAATACAAAGAATGATCGAAAAAATTTAAATTGGGAAGAACATTATTTTATTGAAGTTTTAAATCATATCTTCAAGCAATGAGATAACAGGAAATTTTGACAAGGATGTCCTGACGTTGAAATGATAGCCTAAGGTTCTACCATCGTAGTGTGGCAATAAAAAAATCGAAAATGAGGAGGAGCACATCCCTCTTTCCAAACCCCTTCCCTGCTCGGCGCTGTGCTTCTCGGCGATCATCCTTTGGCCTCAAGTTCGTCCACTCAAAGTAGGACCAAGTCTCCGCCTAAGAACAGTGGTGATTTCAATAAGCTTCCTATAAAAAAGGGTTTAAAAATTTCGCGCGTGAGCGCGCGCATATTTTCACATTCTTTTGGGCACCCCCACTCTTCGGGTCAACTCGGCGCCTATGTATATATATACTGAGTAGCTAGGGTAGTCTTATTACTGCATTTGAGTAGATAAGGTGAAGAATGTAATCATATATGATATATTGCCGCAAAAACTACACCCTATAGAACATATAGGCCTAGTACTGAGTAGATAGGGTGGTCTTAATACTGCAATTGAGTAGCTAAGGTAAAAAATGTAATCATATATACGATACATTTGCGCTAAAACTATACCTTACGCAAACATAATACTGAGTAATTAAGGTAGCTTTAATGCTGACAGAAGATGTGGTGCAGATATATTCATAGTATAGTGCATTGTTGTTGTTATTATTATTATTATTATTATTATTATTATTATTATTATTATTATTATTATTATTATTATTATTTTTATTATTACTGCATTTGGGTAGCTAAGGTGAAGAATGTAATCATATATGATATGTATATATACAGCTGCAAATACTACACCTTATGGAACATATAGTACTGAGTAGATAGGGTGAAATTGAGTAGCTAAGGTGCAGAATATAATGATATATATGATATATTGCTGCAAAAACTACACCTTATGGAACATATAGTACTGAGTAGATATGGTGGTCTTAATACTGAAATTGAGTAGCTAAGGTATAAAATATAATCATATATACGATACATTTGCGCTAAAACTATACCTTACGCAAGCATAATACTAAGTATTTAAGGTAGCTTTAATGCTGACAGAAGATGTGGTGCAGATATAATCATAGTATAGTGCATTTTTATTATCGTTATTATTATTATTGCATTTGAGTAGCTAAGGTGAAGAATGTAATCATATATGATATGTATAAATATTGCTGCAAATACTACACCTTATGGAACATATAGTACTGAGTAGATAGGGTGAAATTGAGTAGCTAAGATGCAGAATATAATGATATAGGCTATATGATATATTGCTGCAAAAACTACACCTTATGGAACATATAGTACTGAGTAGATATGGTGGTCTTAAATTGAGTAGATAAGGTATAAAATATAATCATATATATGATATATTGGCGTAAAAACTATGACCTACGTAAACATAATACTGACTATCTAAAGTAATTATATTGCTCAGAGAAGATGTGATGGAGAGAAATGTTTTAAATTCAAATTTCTCAGCTCAATGTGTTTATTGATCTCATAAACAAAAACATACAAACAATGATACATTCACAATATATTGCATTGATACTACTACCACTACTACCACTACTACTACTACTACTACTACTACTACTACTACTACTACTACTACTACTACTACTACTACTACTACTACTACTACTAGTAACTACTACTACTACTACTACTATTACTACTACCACTACTACTACCACTACCACTACTACTACTACTACTACTACTACTATCACCACCACCACCACTATTATTATTATTTATTATTATTATTATTATTATTACTACTACTATTAATATTATTATTATCATGATCATCAAAATCATTGTTATTATTATGATCATTATTATTTTTTATTATTATTCTTATTATCAACAAGACTACGCATGTTTGAGTGTTTATCCGTGCCTTGAAGAAGAAGATGGAGAGGCACTGGATTATATATCCGCCTATGGAGAGGCACTGGATTTTATCTGTGCCTATGGAGAGGCAATGGATTATCTGCATAGGCCTATATGTAGAGCCACTGGTTTCTGCCTATGTAGAGGCACTGGATTATTTAGGTGCGGAATATCACCATGTATAATATGCTAGTGTTAAAATACATATCTTCAGAAACAAATATGCTGAGTAGCTTGGGTAGTCTTAATACTGCAATTGAGTAGCTAAGGTGAAGAATCTAATCACATAAGATATATTTCTGCAGAAAACTACACCTTATGGAACATATAGTACTGAGTAGTTAGGGAGGTCTTAATACTGCAATTGAGTAGCTAAGGTATAAAATATAATCAGATTTATGATATATTTTCGGTAAAACAATACCTTACGGAGACATATACTGAGTAACTAAGGTAGCTTTAATGCCGAATAAGACACGTGACCGGATACGTGACCGGACACGTGACCGGACGACCAGAAGTTAGGGTTATTTTTCGAGTATCCAGTCTGATTAATGAAAAGGTAATAATTACAAATTATTTATATTTTAAAGCCTAGCGATCCATTAATTATGAAGTGCAGCGGTAATTAAATTTTAGCGAAAGTGTGTCAGCCGTGTAATGTAATGTAAATCAGACAATATATGGCATCGTCAGTAGCAGGCCACTTCTAGGATACTTTACACGCAATGCGTGAACGACGGTGATGAAATTAATTCATTACTGAAATTTCTATTGCGCTTCCTCAAAGATACTAGTCAATACGGGTTCAATACGCAGAAATGTTGAAAATGCAAAAATTCACAAATAGGCGCATCAAAATTAATATAGACCCTAATCTGATAACTGAATGCTAAACAGTACAAACTTGCTGATTGAAGTTCTTAGTGATCCAATTGGCTTGTTTCGGCTTCAGATTAATGGAAATTCCAATGGGATGCGGTACACACCGACCGCCCAGCAGATGATGACGCAGACTGCATGCTTCCAGTATGCAACGACGACAACCACCACCACTGACCCCTCTGCCACTCCTCTTGATGACTGGGGTCTGGCTGATACACTATCTGAGCTAGCCGATCAACTCAGCATCGCTCGGAGGGCAACGAAGAAACCACCGAGTACATATCTCTGCCATCTGTGCTTCCAGAAAGATCACTTCATAAAGGAATGTCCTATGGTAAGACATTTTGAGTGGTGATGGTGGTGGTGATATTGGTGGTGGTGATGACGATGATGATGATGATGATGATGATGATGATGACGATGATGATGATGATGATGATGTTGATGATGATGATGATGATGATGATGATGATGATGATGATGATGATGATGATGATGATGATGATGATATTTGATTCCAAACTTATAAGTGCACTTTCATAGCATGAACGGATGATGTAATACAAGTTCTACCAGAGACGAATTTAATTTTCGCCACATGAGACCTACGTTTAGCTTTCACACCTTACAGCAAAATTCTTTTTATAATATCTCAATAGACTGACTAGCACTGATAGAAACGCCCAAAAATTGAAACTAATGGACCTCTGTCACATTAGTCTGTGAGACTTTCAGTTCCTGACCAGTTCACGGTTAAACATTTTGGGGAGTGGACATATTGCAACAGGCGTGGACATAATCCAGAGATCGAGAATGCCAGCTGACTCAAGTTCCAATACACTATGTGCAAGATTTAAAAAAGAGGAAAACATAGGGAACCAAGACTACTCTGGATAGGGAATATAAACTAGGACGCGACATCATTTGGGCTAACAACACTGGACATGACAAATGAGACTGGACATGACAAATCACCTCCTTCGACGATGGAGAACATTTATTCTAATTATACATCCATGAACCTCACATATTTGCTTTTCACGTGAATGCTTATGATTAAACCTTGGCTCTTTTAGTAGGGATTGTTTCATTCGAGTTAATGTTTGCTTAGGCTCGACCTCGAGATGATGGACTTACGCCCTATCAGGGCAAGAAGAGGTGTTTTGGAAAGTACAAATGCTCGAAGTGCAAACGAAAGTGGAAGTCAGGCAACAGCTGGTCTAATGTGGGGCAGGACTGCGTCAAGTGCAAATTCAACGTCTACCCTCATAAACAGGTAAATACGTAACAAACAATAAATCTCTGAATGAATGAGCATTACCAATTAGCTTGAGTTTAAATAGATTAAGTTCATAAAGTCGATCTATTGTGAAAAGTAAAAGAAAATCGATCGATGCTGTGAATTGAAGCTGCTGGCGATGAACACTACTTTGCCGCTAGTTGTGAATTACTGCGTTTAAGTTTAAATTGCAGTACTATAGTTGGCCTGAGAGTCAATAGCCATTAACATTAGCTGTTTGTTTGATTGAAAAGATTCCCAATAAGGTCTAGCTAGCTCCTTGCTCTGTCTATCTATTAGCTTAGTGTAAAGCTTGCTCGATCTATGTACTGTGATTATCATTAGGTTTTAGGTTAAGAAGTAGGTCTAAGGGTATGGTCTATTGCAGGATATTGTTCAGGTTGATTTGTGTTTTTTTACATTGATTTTATTTTGACTGACTCCCCCACCCAACTCACAAGCCCTTCACGTCTCGTTATGCCCCAATTTGTAATTCAAAACACAGCCAAAGGCTACATCTTTATTGCTGTTGGAATCCAATCCTATAAATTACTCCCTCCTTAATCTCTACCACTCCTCCAATTATATAAACACCTCCCACTCTGCTTACCTGTCTCTTGGAACTCTGATTCTAACCTGACGTACCGTTATGTGTGTAGGGAAATATTTTCAAAAAGCATAACTAGCTTATCAACTGTTGTTGACTTCGCGCCTGCCTAGAATTAGCTATTGTTCCCGCGACTTACCTTTTTTGGACATCGCAATGAAGCTGCAATGTTGAGTCTGTGCAGATTCTGAGTTGCAGTGTGTTTGTGGGTGTGTGTCTATTATGTAGCGTCCTCTTGAGAAGAACGCCGACTTTGATGTCGGTGAGGAGAGCAGAGTTCATCCGCAGCATCTATGTGAAAAGTGCAAGCAGCTGGGCTTCAACTGTCGACATATCAACTGAACAACTAAGAGACCAGCAGCACAGTTTTGTCGTCTCTTCCTCATGCTATCGGTCGACTGTAGATGCTCATCTTATTCCAGTTACAGTTGTTTTTATATGTTGATTGCGAGCAGCTGCGTTTCGGAATTGTTTCAGCCAGGAAGTAGCGGTTACATTATCAATATTAATATGTGTACATGAATCACAGTTTCAGTTTCAATGATATTCGACTGTTTTGATAGTGATGATTTGAAGTGCATCATACATTGGCCTAGTATCCTAAGAAGTTAGTCATCGATTTTTTTAAATCATGGCATAAGTAGTTGCTCAAAGTCCATGAAGAGTTTGCTAGTTTATCCATTCAATGCGCTTAAATGCATATAATAAACTGAATGTAGCTAATAGACCATAAAGAAATATGTTACACATTTTACATTTTTTAGAATAGCCACTAGATTCCCTGTTACCTTGAACGTTTATGACTAACTGTGCATATTGAATATGATGTTTTCAGTTAAATGTCGATTATCTTAGTTAACAGGAGCTGTTATATTATAGGCAGCAGGTCTGTGTTTGTGTTGGGTTGCATTATGTTTGGCTGCCTATGTGTACAGGTCATGAAAACTCGGTTTTGGTCGCAGATTGTGGTATTTCTTTAGCATACATGTAGTTCTTCCAAATTGATTATCAATCCATCGGGTTCAATCAAATTCGGAGATCTGGGACCAATGGTTTTCTCATCGAAACTGCAAAAGTTATACCTTGTGGAACATATAAAAATGAGTTGCCATGGTTAATTTCTTGCTATAATATAGGTGGTGTAATAAATTAATCCTTGTGGAACATATAAAAATGAGTTGCCATGGTTAATTTTTTGCTATAATATAGGTGGTGTAATAAATTATTCCTTGTGGAACATATAAAAATGAGTTGCCATGGTTAATTTCTTGCTATAATATAGGTGGTGTAATAAATTATTCCTTGTGGAACATATAAAAATGAGTTGCCATGGTTAATTTCTTGCTATAATATAGGTGGTGTAATAAATTATTCCTTGTGGAACATATAAAAATGAGTTGCCATGGTTAATTTCTTGCTATAATATAGGTGGTGTAATAAATTATTCCTTGTGGAACATATAAAAATGAGTTGCCATGGTTAATTTCTTGCTATAATATAGGTGGTGTAATAAATTATTCCTTGTGGAACATATAAAAATGAGTTGCCATGGTTAATTTCTTGCTATAATATAGGTGGTGTAATAAATTAATCCTTGTGGAACATATAGAAATGAGTTGCCATGGTTAATTTCTTGCTATAATATAGGTGGGGTAATAAATTAATCCTTGTGGAACATATAGAAATGAGTTGCTATGGTTAATTTTGTGCTATAATATAGTTATGAGTGCCAAAGGTGGGGTTCTTACATGAGAAAACGTTATCTACTCAGCAAAACGACTATATCAGGACCTGGTAGTATTAGACCCAGGATATTTTCAGGGGTAGTCAGGAATGGCATTAATGATGCTTTAAACATTTCACTATGATTCTAGTACGCATAGGTGCCGAGATACAGAAAGAGCATCTAAGGACGGATTAAATAGCATGAGTAGCTAATGTGCGATTCATAGGTATAGATATATATATATATATATATATATATATATATATATGTATAACAAGCTATATGAATATTATTGAGCTATTGAGATATCGAGTTTCAATGATTTTTAGCAATTACGCAATGGCATAGCTGACAATAATATTATTGCTGTGTGTATGGTTGCAAGAATTCACAGTTCAACGAATGTAGGCGTCTAAATCAAGAAGGCACATCCTTTGTGGGCAATGAGCAACAGAAAATGAGTTAGGCTACAGTGTAATCTAGATTACTGGAAACCAACGCGTCCTACTGCCCTATAGGCCCATCCCTGACGATAAGTATGCGTAGGCTTACATGACTGAGTGAATACAGTGTAGCCTACCTATTTGACGTAGCCTATAATTGTAGGCCTAATTGCCGCTATAACAAGACCAGTGAGAGACTACCCTAGGCCTATGTAGAACTCAGTTTAAAAAATATCCACTGATATTTTCATTTAACTTCATTAACAATGGAATTTAATTAACACGATAATTTCTACTAATTGTTATTCCACAGCAATCTCATAGATAGGTTAATTATAATTTATCTATAAGACTGAAATTCTCGTGAATGAGACAGAATTTTATATGGCGTAGGCCTATTGTAATGATTTCATCCCTCAAAGCAGTGCCGTTCATCCTGATGCCCGTGTTCCGCATTCCGCGAGCTGATTTGATTTAAGTGGCCCAGCTAAGCAAGTGATTTTTTCAAATTTTGTGTAGGGCTAAACGAAGAAAAACAATGGCTTTAAGTCCGTGTAAGTTGTGTTATTTGACAATGTGATTAAAACATCAAGTTCCCAAGACGCATCCGTTATGATTATTCCACAGTAAGTTTTAAAACAACCTAATTAAGCAATTGACATTTGATCATAGTTGTTGCCTTTGAGTTCACCTGTGCGGCCCTCGGCTTCAAGAAAAGTCCTTTGGTGGTCCGCGGTGTCAAAAAGGTTGGACAGCACTGCTTAAAAGGTAGAGGGCAAAAGTTGCGTATTTGAGTCATGAGATAATCTGTCAGACAATGTAGGCCTATAAATTCGAGTAGGCTATCATCCGCATGAAATTGATATCTCACAGAATGATGGCAAAGAAGTGTTGTACCATGCAATGGCATGTTATACGCTCTCAACAAACGAGGGTCAAGCACTAAACATCGATGGAGGCCACAGATCAGCAAATCTCTCAAGGAATGATAATTGCCATTTAAGTATAGATTGAATGAATAAAGGTTTGATTGAAAGAACGAAAGAGATCTCGACATTGGCCGTAAAATTTGGACTCGTGAGAGACTCGAACATTAATTCATCTAAATTGACCAATCACCTCGAATGTCCTTCTATCCATTCCTCTGTCCATCCATCCATCCATCCTTCCGTTAAATCCATCCATCCATGCATCCACCCATCCATCCAAATCGGTACATCCATTCATCTGTCGATACGTCCGTTAAATCCATGCATCCACCCATACATCCATCCATCCATCCATTAAATCCATATAATATCCATATTATTTGTGGGGCGCGGTGGTCTAGTGGTGGCGTCGTTGCCTTGGAGCCGGAAGGTCCGAGGTTCGAATCCACCTCCCCGCGTAAGGACCTTGGGCAAGTCCTTCACTTACAATTGCTCAGCGCTTCGGCGTGAAACTCCGATGCAGTGTCCGCTCTGCATCGGGAGCGCCTCTGAGTAGCGAGAGAGCTTGAAGGGGCGCTATAACAAGTGCACATACATACATTATCCATTCATCCATTCATCCATTGAATCCATCCATCCATTCATCCACAAATCCCTTCATGCATCTTTCCATCTATCTACTCATCCACCCACCCACCCACCCACCAATCCACCATTTTATTAATACATCTAATCATTCATCTAGCCATCCAACCATCCGGCGGAAATGTGCCCCTGCTTCTTTTTATTCCTCTTTACAATTCGTCATTGGTATGCATCACTGGTCATCCAAGATTTCATACATAGCTTGTAGCCACCCATGAAGTCTTCTATTTCAAATTTCTTGTCCCTATGCCGCGTAAAAATTATTGTTTTTTTTATTGTAAAATTTACTGAGTTCTGTTCCCTTAATCATTGCGAGTGTATCTAAGATCTAAAAGGATATTCAACAATTCATATATAATATATAAAATATAGCCTATACACAGATATAATTTATAAACACCGTGCGCGTGTGTGTGTGTGTCGGTGTGTGTGTGTGTGTGTGTGTGTGTGTGTGTGTGTGTGTGTGTGTGTGTGTGTGAGAGCTCTGCGGAGGAACGTGGGTGTGCCACGCTGAGATTTCCCGCTCGGCCTATAGCACTGCAGCTCTTGAAGCAATTTCTGGCGGCTCTCACTTCCCGCAGACAAGCGCACACCTTGAGCGGTTGTTGGCAGTTGAGTGATTCTACAGACAGACACACTGACACACCACCAGACACGCACATACAGATAAGCGTACAGACATACATATAACATATGACAGCACACACCCACACACTCAATGAGAAGGATACGGACGTAAAGAAATAAAGACACAAAGACACAGACAGACGTACACGGACACATAGAGGAAACGGGTGTTACAAAGCGGACGTCTATTTTGATAGTATATGTACGCAAAGCATCAGCCTAAGCACCATAATTCCCAGCGTTCACCGCGCAACACGTGTCTTCCATCCAACCGTTAAAGCGCTGCATCCATCCAAGCTGGCATCGGAGTCCGGTCCAGGCAGCGGCTGACTGACTACTCAGCCGTTGCGCGAGGAGATGAGATAATTTCCAGAGATTTTAAGGAGGGGTGTTTGTAGCGATGTCTACGTGCGATAAGCACGCGGGAGGCGGCGACTGCTATTCCTGGAAGAAGAAGCAACCTGAGCCATCATCCGTTTCATTATTCGTCCGATCCGTCCATCGCGCCCCTCCCCGGATCCCCGGCGGCAAGCCAGACTCATTCTTCTTCTTATTCTTCTTGGATGCGAACTAGGTTGTTTGGCGGCGGATGGATATCTTGCTGTGAAAATCTGCAACTCGGTCGTAACAATTAGACGAATATTTAGAACGTCGTCGATTGTGTGAAGATGTCGCTTTGAATGGGATTCAAAATGGAAATCGGTTGGACTATCGTAATGGAGGGAAAACGTTGAAGAGACGATACCATACAATCAATGTACGTATCGACGATGCTTCTGTTTATAAGATCATGCGTACTTTCATGCGATAGTTTATTCATAAGCTTAAATTATATTCCGGCAGATATGTTTGGATATACATGTAACTTGGCAGGGAACGTCAACGCAACTGGAACTTACTACGCCTTTTTAATGCATCTATAAGAAAAAACAAATAATCAGAATGGTCATCTATGCTTGCATAATTATTTGTGTGTGTGTGTGTGTGTCCGTATGAAAACTGTGTAAAATTACGTGAGGGTCTACATGTAACAGCTGCTTTTGAGTTGTATGCCCTACGATGAAAGATTTAGCTATATATATGATCCGTAAGAAAAGGCGTTGAAACTGTAAACCACAACCCTCGCAATTTTCAGCCTGGAGTAGGCTCCTATGTGCTCTATAAATGCGCGAAGATGATTGTGATATTGTATGCTTGTATGCAAATGTGCGTAGGCCTATGTAGGCCTAAATGCATAGCTATGCATGCATGAATGTAGGCTACTATGCATGTGCAGTGTATGCATACAACGTATGAATGATTGCTTACCTGCTTATTCTATAAACTTCGATTTCTCAATATTCACAAATTATTCTCATGTTATCAGCAAAAAGCGTATTATTATTATTAATTTTCTAAGTCACCTTCCGATTTCTAGAACGCGATAGGCCTAATCGCGAAGCTAAAAACAGACGGAAGACGAGTGACTCAGGATAAACAACACGAAATTGATTAGACTCTACTAGTCTTGGCCTTTGGTGTAAGCTTATACACTGAGTCAGAACAGTAGCCAGTTACTGACTGCATGTTCTCCGTCTTTTTCTGCTTGGTCGCGTGCTTCACTTTGTTATCGTAAGCTTATTATTAAAAGCTCCCAACCTCTGCAAATTAATAGGTAGATTGGATCAGAGTGCAGCTCTATCTTTCGGATTTATCGTCTGGATTCTGTCTCTCGATTACGGCTTTGTTTTCTAACCATTGTGCGGTGGTCTCTAGCGCTTAAGAAATTAAAAATAAATAAAAATAATCGGGTCTGAAGGTGATGGTGGTGGTGGTGATGATGATGATGATGCTGATAATAATAATAACAACACCATCAAGAGCAATAATAATAGCATACCCAACTATATCCTAACGATGCCTTCTACACCATAATATGGTGTATGGTATTATATTATAATAGTCTATCACACGGTCCCTAACACACCCACCAAATCTACATATCTCTCTATACTACCGAATCCCATCATACCTTGTTCATTTCAATTAGGTACATAAATATATCAGAAATAAACATTGCATATAATATTATACGCTTTTGTGTATAATTAGTGTGAACCGGATATAGCCTACAATTATTTTCACGAGTAGCCAAACTATTCCGTTAAACAGAAGATTTCTTTATTATCAAATAAATTTGTAACGCGGGCAAGATAACACCGAAATGTAGTCAGCCGCCAGGCGAAGATGCATTTAGAGATCCATGTGCTTGAAAGGCAGTTAAAAGCCAATGATAAATAGAGTCTTGAGCCGCCTTTTGAAGGAAGGAAGTGAATGAGCCACGAATAGCGACAACGGAAGTTCGTTCCATTACATTCAATACATTGGTGCTGGAATGGAATACACGCGAGTCAAAACTGTTGCGCATTGGAGTGTGGGGAGGGGGTTATGGGTTTCCGAATTTTAAAGCCAATTCTGTATAGCCTAATTATAATTGCGACATGTTCAATAAAACGTCGGAAATGGAGACCCCTTGAAAAATTTTTCTCCAGGATAGGCCTCAACAAGCATTGACCCGCACCATCCTTGAAAGAATCCAAAGCCACTCTAAAATTTGGTAAAATTTAGCATATCAAAATTTTTTATTTAACATTTTTATTTTTTATTTTTTATTTAGCTAGCGTAGCAATGTTTTGACAACAAATGAGCCAACGTAGTACCTAACAGACCATGTACCGTCTATCTACAATGTGTTATACATGTACATTGCAACACGGAACATTACGACCATCTGCAAGAACATTGAGAGGCGTTATGGTAGCATTAAGACCCGGATCGTGTGCGCATTGGAGTGCAGAGGCACTTGGTAAAGTTCGAGGCTTAGGGCGAGACTGCTGCGGGCAGGAAATCTGCTCTTTAATTTCGACGAGCAATAAACGGAAACAGACGCTTCCGAGTTATACACACAGGTACAAGGTGCAGGTGCTGCAGAGGCATTTGTGTATGTTGTGTGCGTGTCTCTTTCTCTTTCTCTTTCTCTTTCTCTTTCTCTCTCTCTCTCTCTCTCTCTCTCTCTCTCTCTCTCTCTCTCTCTCTCTCTCTCTCTCTCTCTCTCTGTCTCTCTCTCTGTCTCTCTCTCTGTCTCTCTCTCTCTCTGTCTCTCTCTCTGTCTCTCTCTGTCTCTCTGTCTCTGTCTGTCTGTCTGTGTGTGTCTCTCTTTCTTTCACTCTCTGTCCCTTTTTCTTTCTCTCTCTGTCTCTTACATATATGCTTCTTTGTTTGTTCTGTCTATACTAAAAGTTACTGTCTATCTTTGTCTGCCTTTCCATCTGCCTGTTCGTTTGTCTGCTATAACCTACTTGCCGTCTACCTATGCGTCTGTCCGTGTATGTCTTTCTCTCTACCTGTCTATCTCCTCAACTAGTTGCCAGTACTTTCTCAGCATTTAGTCCATTCCGTGGGCAACGGATCTACCAATATCTACTCGCCTCTGATTCTCCCAAATCATCTTCAAATATCAGTCGTCTCTGACGACTCCCCACCAGTTCTTCGGTCGCCACACTCTACCCCCTTACCCTTCTCAATTCACATCCAGCACTTGATTGACCTTTTTAATCTTTATCGATACTAAACCACATGCGCCATCCACTTCAATATTCTTTCACATGAATGATGCTTTCTGTAATTTTTATATCTTCTTGTTCCGTCTTATCTCTGACAGCTTCGTGGGTCCCTGTAGCTTGTTGTCGGTGATTAATTCAATTAGAAGAAATTACTTTTCAAAGTTAACTCAGACCTGCTCTAGGCACCAGGGTAAGAATTAACTTTGTCGGAGCACGATGAGCAACTTGGTGACTTTGCCTGTTTCAACTGTAGCCAAAAGTAGTTTTTTAAACTATATACTTTTAAGGCATCTGGTTTTCGTCGCAGAACTAAAGTGACTAGGCCCAAATTGGGAAAAATCACGTAGCACCACTTGGAGATAAACAAATCAGGTGTTGGAAACCCCGAACAAGAGTTCAAGCCTAAGAAGCAAGTAAAGGGCAGGAAATTCAGATCTTTATCTTAGGAAGGTGAGAAGAATAAATTATTCAGTCCCTATAGGTCTGGCACTGTTTTCGACCGACGCTAAAATGCAAGCAATGATGTAGAATTGTAGGCTGTAATAATTAATATTTAGAATGCTAGAGCGATAAATTCCCAAACAAAGCACCATATATACGGAGTGCCCCTTTACATGTTTCTGTTTTTTCACGCATTACTTCAAATTGACGAATATTGCAACAGCCGATACACTGAGAGGAGTTCTGCTATTGAATGCCAGGATAATTCAATTACTTACCGGCAATTATGCTATCGATACACTGATTATAATTATCAGTACACTCGTAATGCCTGCGTTCCGCTATCGGGCAACGTGTGTTAAGGGGTGCGTTTTCCTGCACGTTCTTCCTGTTTTTCTCTTCTAGAAACTCGTTCGTCGTCTACTTCCAATTAAACAACTTTGGATAATCAGTGACCGACCTGTCGATTATAAATACATCTGCAGGCGCCGACCCAAATCGGGTTCAACCTTCTGAGATGGTGTGCTCTAGGGCAGAGCTTTGTAGGACAATTTCTCAGACGGTTGGACCATATGAGATCATTTGAAGGAAACTTACATGTACTGAAGTAATTCTGAGGACATCCGAAGGACCCTCTTAGACCTTTTAGAGCGATCTACAGAAACGACCAGCTGGAATATCTTTCAAGACCATCTGAATGATATTCCGGGACCTTCAGAAAAGACCTTCTCAGATTACACTGAAGACTTTTTGGGAACACCACCTGGGATATTCCAGGACCATCTGGTGGACTTCGGTCCGGATACGTTGAACAGATGAACGTGTGCGGACGGGAGTGTGACTAGGATTGGTAAGTGTTTATGAGTGATACTTAGACGGACATAAAAATGAACTTAGAGGAAGTTGCTGACTGAGATACGAATTGATCATTATTGTGAAAGAAGGAGACAACAGAGACGGACAGAGACATACATGTACAGAGACGGACAGAGACAGGGAGAGACCGGTAAAGAAAAAGAACAGCTAGTGATAGACATCTTAAGATAGTTGTGGATAGATGCACGATTGAATAGACATGTATATTGTATACACAGTTTATGTGCACTGGTAAATTCCCACAGTGAAAAACACAGGGACAGAGAGAGCCAGAGCGAAAAAGAGAGACAGACAGAGACAAAGACAGAGACAAAGACAGAGAGACAGACAGAGAGACACAGAGAGAGAGAGACAAGGCTCATAATTAATTATTGTCTTCTGTTCCCTTCCTTCTCGTCCACCTTCTCTACTTCACTCTCCTTTGCTCTCCATTATGTCTGTGTCTGTCTGTCTGAAGTAATTCTGAGGACATCCGAAGGACCCTCTGTCCGTCTCTCTCTGTCTTTCGCTCTCTCCTCTTTCCCTGTCTGTCTGTTTATCTCTCTTTCTCTAACTTTCTTTTTACACCATCTCTCTCTTTATCACCGTCTTAGTTTCTATCCGTTCGTCTCAATCTCTGCCTAAGCATCCATCTTTGCCCCTCTCTCTCTCTCTGTCTCTCTGTCTCTTTCTCTCCTTCCATCCGTCTCTACATCCACAGGTGTTGAATCGCAGTTAAGCCTTTCATTGGACGTCAATCACATGAATTTATATAGCGCCATCTCGAGAAGAGACCTGCATGGCGCCGCTGACGTAATTGAAGCGAGTAAGACGGATCTTAAACGTGACATAAACAGAATCTTAAGAAGGATTCGGATTTATTGAGACACCTCTGACCTTATCATTCTAACCTTTCCTATTTAACGCTGTCTTTAAGATGTTCTAGTCCGGTGTCATCTATGCAACGCAGTAGGCTTGTCTGTAGCCTAATGATCTAACTTTTTCCAATCTATTCTAATATAAATTATATTAATCGATATTCGTCTAGTCTATGTATGATTTAATTCAGTCTAATCTGATTTAATCAAATATCATCTATAATAATTTTTATTACAATCATAATAATTATTGTTTGTGGCCTAAAGAAATCTGATCAAATAGAATCTAATGCTGTCTAATCTATTCCATAACCTAATAGTTTAGTCTTAGCTTGGGTGATCTAAAATAATATAATAAAATATAATTTAAAAAGTATAGTCGTTTATTGATACAGAGCATCAAACAAACACAAAACGCAGCAACCAATGCAAACTCACGACTTTCATGTGATTGGTGCACAAGTGATAGGATCGATTCAAAAGGGTCTTTATTGACCCGATGAAGCTGAATTGACCCTTTCTCTTTGGATAGCATTTGGAAGACTAGCGGTAATCTAATGTCATCTAGTGTGGCGCCACCAATCTAGTCTTATCTAATAGTATCATCCACAGTGTTGTCTAATTTTTCCTGACATTGTCTACTCGGGTTTCAAAGGGGTCTGAACTCTGAAATAATCGAAATCGAGGCTAAAACTAGTAGGGTAAATAATTAAATCTAGTTAAATCAACTAGTTAAATCTAGTCAACTCTTATCAAGTAAAACTTAATCAACCACAATTTAGCTGAGTATCATATAATCTAATCTAAACTAGGGTAATCAGTGTTTCCTGCAATTCAACCTGATGTGATATTTCCTATTTAACGCAGATTCAAATCCGATAAAATCAGGTCTATTCTTTTCATAGAGACATACTCTGTTTGTTCTTATTCACATTCCTAGCACACGTTAAATAAGCTGTTGCGCTTATCCTTAAAGTAGCGGTCAAGAAAATTCGAGTAGTTTACGATATCGATTACTTTTACTATCACGATTACTTTTACGAATACTTTATATATCCGCCCTTTGCGAAATATTCGAGTAAATTTATCCGGTTAGAAATAGCCGGACTGGCGGTTGGTCGGTCGATCGTAAACTGTGGTCAATGCGACGCTGCCGTTTATACGGACGATATTCGCGAATAAAAGGAAAGTTTATGGATGAGTGAGTCACATATTAGAGCACGGATTAAGGACGGTCCGAGGGAAATAAAGCAAACCATCACAGACAGACGGACGGACGGACAGACAGACAGACAGACAGAGCGAGTATGAGACTGGTGAATAATTATAATTGCTGCATGGTCTAACCGAATGCCGCACATGCTTGTGTGTCTTGTCTTTCTTGTCTGTCTTTTTCTGCTTGTGTTGGCTGTCTGTCCGTATGTTTGTCTTGCCTGTCTCTCTGTCTCTTTGCCCTGTCTCTACGTTTGTCTTGCCTGTCTCTCTCTCTGCCCTATCTGGCTATCTCTATGTTTGTCTTACCTGCCTCGTCTGCCTATCTTGTCTGTGTTTGTGTCTGGTATGTGGATCTTGTCTGTGTGTCGTGTCTTGTCTGTGTGTTTTGTCTTGTACGTCTGGTCCGTGTGTCTTGTTCGTCTGTTTTGGCTGTATTATCTTCCTTGCATGTCTTGTCTTCCTGTCTTGTGTTTTTGTGTGACACAAGATCTTGTCTATCATGTTTATCTTCTCTCTCTTATTATCTGTCTTGTCTCTCTGTCTTATCTGACTAACCTTCGCGTCCTGTCCGCGTGAGTTGTCCGTGTGTCTTGAATGCGTGCTTTGGCTGTATGTCTGTCGGTGTGTGCGTGTCCGTCTGTATGTATGGATCTTTGACTGGTTGTCTATCTGTATGTAATATCTGTATGACTATTATGACTGCATGTATGTAATACCGTAATATTATGTGTATTAGTTAATATGTATGCTTATCTCTGTCTTTCTGTTTGCCTAGATGTCTGCATAACTGCTCATGCTTGCCTGAGGGCCGGTGTAAAGGTTTCAAATTACCCCATCCTACACATTACCCCCCGGTAACTTGAAACCGGTTTCAGATTACCCCCCGGAAACTAGATTTGCATCAATCTTCGCATTTATTGCACTAAAAAAATCGGAAAAATCATCCCGCTTCTTGTTTTGGTCGGAAGCTTTTCATCAGTCATCCCACTTCGTGGTTTGTTATCAATATTTTAATCGGAAAAAAATAATAGCCTCGAAGACATTTATCCATGTAACTTCAGCGGCGATTTAGTAAGCTTATTTTAGTAACAGATGAAAATATTGATAACAAACCGCGAAGTGGGATGACAGATGAAAATCTTCGGACCAAAACAAGAAGCGGGATAATTTTTCTGATATTTTTAGTGCAATAAATGCGATGATTGATGCAAATTACAGTTTTTAGGGGGGTAATGTTTAGGAGGGGGTAATCTGAAACCTTTACACCGGTTTCAGATTACCCCCCGGACACTAGATTTGCATCAATCATCGCATTTATTGCACTAAAACAAATCAGAAAAATCATTCCGCTTCTTGATTTGGTCTGAAGATTTTCATCTGTCATCCCATTTCGTGGTTTGTTATCAATATTTTAATCGGGAAAAAATAATAGCCTCGAAGCCATTTCTCCATGTAACGTCAGCGGCGATTTAGTATTTTAGTTACAGATGAAAATATTGATAACAAACCACGAAATGGGATGACGGATGAAAATCTTTAGACCAAAACAAGAAGCGTGATGATTTTTCTGATATTTTTAGTGCAATAAATGCGACTATTGATGCAAATTACAGTTTACAGGGGGGGGGTAATGCTTAGGAGGGGGTAATTTGAAACCTTTACACCGGTCTGCCTGCCAACCTTTCTGCCTTTTTACTGCCTACACCTTTTACTGCTTATACCTAACTGCCTGTTTGTCTGCATGATTCCTTGCTTTTCTCTCCTATCTGCACGGCTGCTTGTTTTCTTCACTTCATTCGTCCTGCTTTCCTGCCCATCCACCCACCCACCCACTCGCCTGCCAACCGACCAACCGACCGCTAGCCTTTAACTGCCTGGTGATGTAATTCCCAACGTCAACGCTGGACGGTCTTAAGTCACGCGGGCGTCGTTTCCCTAATTTTATTGCTCTGCAGCTTGGCTCGCGTTCACTTACCGTCATGCAGAAAAGTCTGTGTCGCAGAATCCTCCAATTTCCAGGTATTCTGATAAATATATGCAGCAAATATCCGACGAAAGACTGTTTACGAACCTTGCGAGAGTATTATAGTACGGACGCCATAAAAACCGTTTGAGCATATGTCGCAAAAACTGCGCAATAAGGACTGAGCGTGACGTAGAAGGTGATTGTGACGTAGGTACTGATTGTGACGTGAATGCAAAATATTAATGATGTTTTGTGTGGAATGATTGTTACACATTGGGGACTGGTATTTTTTTGTAACATGTAATGATTCACTCATGGAGATTTATTTAGCGCCCTTTTTAGGTTACCACTCAGAAGCGATCCAGACCCAACCTCGGCTGGGAAGTAGGTTTAAAGGCTCTGATAAAACGCATCTGACTCCCATATTTAGAAATGATGTGACGTAAGGAATGGCTATAATGTCTAACTGAAAAATGAAGCATCTTGTTGTATTTGTTATCTAGTAAGTATATTATATGAAGGACTGGCAGGTACTGGAATGGAACTGAATGAAAAATAAGCTAGAAAATATTAAGATGAGTGCTAAGCGCAAGAAGGGCGTAGGAAGAGTTAAAGATCGCGGAAATTACAGGCCTGTGTACATGCCCTATACGCAATGATTTGAAATGGATACATGATTAAATACATATTTACGTGCACAATACGTCTACAGATAAAAAAACTCTTACAACATTCGGCCACCTACATAGTGGCATATCATTACATATACACGCAAACATACATGCTTCCATGATATATAATCTTATGCATTATCATATACAAAATAGCCTATAAAGGCTGGATATTTGCACATAATTTTATGTGTGTGGGATTGAGCTCCACGTGCATCGCGAACGAGTGCGTTTAAGTGTGTGAGAAATCAAGATTGAGAGATAGATTGAGATCTCAGATGTACATGCCGGATATATCCTTGCGGTCTTTCCTTTGCAACCGGCACACCATCCCCTCCCTCCCCCGCCGTACCACACTTCCCTTCTCAGCCGTACCACGTCCGATGGCCGAACGCAATCCATCCTGGTTCGAATCCCGTCTGGGGCGCCGTGTACCATCTGGCGCCTCCGAGCGACGTAACTAATAGACAGCATCCCGTTAGACGAGTGGCGCCAACTGGCGGTCAGTGAGGCGTAAACAGACCGCTGGGAGAGAGAATGAATCGGAGAATAAAATATGGCTTACGATTCGGTGTTCACAAGAAACACGTACGTAAATATTATATATACATGTACATAATTATGTACAATGTAATATGCGTGAACTGCATTATATAAAATAACTGAAATACGTAACCCATTCATTCATTCGTTTATTATGGAGATTTATCTAGCGCCCCTACGAGGTTACTACTCAGGAGCACTCCCAACCCAACCTTAGCTGAAAATGATGGTTTTATAGCTGCAATAAAACGCATCTAGGCAAACCCCTATGGACAGTTGGACACAAGGCGTATAAGCAGTGGTTGTCTATTACATACATGTACCATGGGACCAGTGACAGAGACGTTGTATGCATATTTAAGGATATACGCAATACAATTTATAACATTTTTTATAGTAGGCCTACGCATTACATATAGGACGAATCGAGTATAGGATTGGTCCTCTGTAATTCTGGCGCTGTCTGCTATGCTTGGTTTCTGCATTTAACTTGATGAGCTCTTAGTCATCACCACTTTGGCTCAATTCGTTCGATTCAAAAGGTTTTTTCCTGTCCATTTTGTTCGTGCTTCCACTATGCAGAATCGTGCCTTCTCGGGGGTTTGATTTGATTTGTTTATTTTTTCATCATCATCATCATCATCATCATCATCATCATCATCATCATCATCATCATCATCATCATCATCATCACCATCATCATCATCATCATCATCATCAATGTCCATGGGTTCAACGCCCGTAGGTGCTTGATGCTCTTTCGATCATCTCCTTCCATTTGTCTCTTTCTCTTGCTGTGTGGCTCAGCTGCTGCAGTGATCTGTCTCCACACCATTCCGTGATGTCATACTTCCATTCTCTGAAGGGACGTCCCCTTTTGTTCGTCCCTTCCATAATACCAAACACCAATGTTTGTTCCGGTAGCCGATTTCTCTACCCAACCCCGGTTCCCCGGTTGGGGACGCGGACCTTGGTCAACGGGCGCCGTCCGAGCCGGTATTGTCTTTTCTGTTGTGTTTCGTGCATCAAGTTTCATTCGTGTTTCTTTGTTACTGCCAGAGTATCGACACACATCTGGCAAATCCTCCTCCTTTTTACCAGGCTTGGGACTGGCACTGGCAGAGTGCAAACCACACACACAAAGTGACAAAAGTCAAACAGAATAAACATGAGTCACTAAACAGGGTGCAAAAGGAATCAGAAAAGCTAACAGCTTATACAGTCCTGACCCCTAGCTCCATGACTATTTATATAGTGCAAGTTAGTATTAGTACTTAATTAATTAGTTAGAACATAACTGAAAGTAACAGGATAAACATACAATGTATTAATAATAATTAATAATAACAATGCTGAAAATAATTATATTATTAAATAATAATAATAATAAGTAAGTAATAATACTAATATTACCGGTGGAGAGAGTCGAAGGAGAGAGCATACGTGGGCCACATACGGGCATTGACCCAGGTTGTCCTTCGTACCTCTCTCCCAATATTCTTTTCAATCGGACAAGGTTGTCTAGCGGCTCCAAGATGTTAATGGTATGGAGGGGACCTGCTGACCGGACCGGTTGAAGCTGGGAAGCATGATGCGAGACAGACTCAGACAGAGAGCGGCGTCGGACACCTACGGGTTGTTAACCCACGGATAACGATGATGATGATGATGATGATGATGATGATGATGATGATGATGATGATGATGATGATGATGATGATGATGAATAATACTAAGAAAATAATAATACTAAGAGAATAATAATAAATTATTTATTATATAATAATAAGAAGAAAATATTAGCAACAACATATTATTGCAGCTGGTTTTCTGAATAAATCTGAATAAGTTGGACCCTCTTTTTCCTTATTATTTGATGTAGGCCCTATTATAACATAATTAAATGTTAGTCAACTTGATGTGTCATTATCTTGTATTCATAATCTGATCATCTAATCTGTTCCTGTATTGGCAAGAACTGACTATCATGCGTTATTGTGTGTTTGTTTACAAGATTACTTGGTTTGAATTATGCTAAATACTATGTTCAGTTGTTCACTTCCATAATAATAATTGTATTGCGATGGTTAAAGAAATGAATTGAGTTGTTTTGAATTGAAAATGAGGTATTGAGTTTTTACAAACATATCTATAAATGAATAGGCAAGCAGCTCACAAGTCACAAGTAGATAACATGTTTTTCTACACACACAGACTTGATACTTCACATGTATCGCGGTAGACATCCTTCATTGCAGACATATGAACTGCAGATAATACGCAACTTATTGCATTGCGCAATAAGTGTTCATACACATTTTTATGTAGAGACAAATTATTCATATGTGATTATTCACGACAGATTTATCACATTGGAATCTCTTGAACATTTATTTTCAAGATAAGCAATTTATGTTGCAGAAATTATACATAGTACAGACACACTTAGTGCGATTATGGCTTTTATGCATCAAATACATGTGTTTTTGTATATTGTGCGTATACTCTATCGAAATCATACAGTCATACAGACATAAAACTTGATAAAAGGGACACACATAATATTTTTATATAGACAGACAGACATGCAGATAGACAAAGAGACTCACATATAAACAGGCAGATATACAAAAGTAGGTAAGGAAGAAGATAAATGCATAGGCTATAAATTATATCTGCTGTTACATAGCCTACAAACACAAACCCAGAGATACATGTACAGTGTGTATACAGTGTTTTGTACACACACAAACGCCATATAAATTGTCGTCATTATTATTATCATCACTGCACATACACAATTGTCATGGGCTGAGTTAATCAGGGGTTATGAGGCTCAGCCCTTCCAAGAAGGCCCAGATTCAATTTTTTTTACCATGAAAGTGATATCCGTTTCTGGGTAAGCCCCCCCCCCAATAAGGCCAGATTCGGAGCTAGCCCCCCAAGAACGGAAACCAAACTCCGCCCAAGACAATTGTAGCCTAATATATTTGTAATATAATATAATAATGCAATTATATACAGTGTATACTATTTGATATACTATTACCATATGCCAGCAGATTGCATTCAACGATTTTTCAATTCAGTCACTATTCAGAATCGAAATAGAAGTGAGCGAAATAATTCGTCGAATCCCCTGCAGCCATCAATTGAGGGCGAGGTCAGAAGCACAGACCCCGTCAGCCCCTCTCTCAACTCCCTCCCTCCACCTCGACATATGCAGACCTTCAAATGTATCATGTCGAGACTTCTATCCAGAGAAGATCTCTTCAATCCCGTCCAACAACTGGAACATGGAAGCAACAACAAAGCATTCGAGCCTCACTAATCGATGCTTGCGTATACACGATCCTACAACGCATAAAAAGACATACAGGAGAGACGCAGATAACGAGAGACAGACAGAGGGATCTAGACAGACAGACAGACTGACAGATATACAGAGACGGAATGAAGGAAGGGCAGAAAGACAGACAGATGGGTCACGGATGAAAGACCGAGTTGGTTTGATGTAAAAGAGCTTGTAAGTTTATGCACTAAAACAGACATTATTTTGTACTCGCATAGTACTGTTATCATAAGTACGGACGAACACAAGCATACTTTTTATGCATAATATATAAATATATATAATTATATATATTTATTATATATAGAATTATATCTGCACATGTATATATAATTTTATATATACAATATACAATATATTATGTTATGTGAGTTTTGACATTTACTGAACTTTCTTTTAGCACTCAGAGTATGAAGTTGTTACTTTCTAACCTATTCGTCGTCTTACTTATTTACCCACCCATCCACTCCAAACTCATTCACCCACCCATTCTCTCCATCCACCCACCCATCCACTCCAAACTCATTCACCCACCCATCCACCCACACATCCACCACCCATCTATCCATCCACCCATCCACCCACCCATCCACCCACTCATCCACCACCCATCCACCCATCCGCTCCAAACTCATTCACCCACCCATCCGCCCACCCATCCACCCACCCATCCACCCATCTATCCACCCACCCATCCATCCACCCATCTATCCATCCACCCATCCACCCACCCATCTATCCATCCACCCATCCACCCATCCACCCACCCTTATATCCACCCCCCCCCCATCCACCCACCCATCTATCCATCCACCCATCCACCCATCCACCCACCCATCCACCCATCTATCCACCCACCCATCCACCCATCCACCCACCCACCCACTCCAAACTCATCGCAACACACCCATCCATCTTTTCATTTCCCTTCCCGTCAGCTCTTAATCCCGCAGCGCCTGAAAAGACTGAATAGATCAAGCCCTTGGGTCGCCACAACGAAACTAACAGCAGCGCAATAATAATACTACCGCTCTAGATGTTCTATGTATTTGATATTCTACGCGCGAGACCTTGGAGAGCTTGAAAGAACGCGAACCATAGGGTTCCGCCATGAAATATAAATTACTCGGGTTAGTAAGAACATTCGTTTGGTCTTTCGAGGGCAGCACATGTGTCATTAAAAGTGGGAATATTAAATGTGGAGACACATGTGCTCATAGAAATGATGAACTTAATGTTTTCTTGCACTTGGAGCTGTGCGCTTACATGTAGCCTAAGTGGAAATGTACAATCTGACTTCACACATTGTAGAAAATTATAAGAATATACACTGCCATACTATAATAGGCCTACCATGAATAAATATCCTATACCATACTATGCTATGCTAACTATTATAGCACACAATACTACATTTCACTACAAAATACTACTCACAATGCTGTACACACTATACGGCAGTCCTATAATACTATGCTGTATTATACTATGCTACATAATAGCACACTATAACAATTCTTTGCTACGCTATGCTATGCTATGCTAAACTATACTATAGATTAGGTATATGACTATTTTTAAAACCCTTTCCCCATGTCATTTGTTGTGGAGTTTTTATGCAAAGATCAAGAAAACACCAGTGGCAAGTGTCAACTCTTAAAAAATGTCACCCACCAAATAGAAAAACAATTTACATTGTATAATGTATATAAACACTGGCACAGCTGTGCCGCACATCGGAAAATAGTATTAAACGTTTTAAAGTACAGATTTTTTAGTGTTCGTTTGACAAAAGAAATTTAATACTCAGTTTGTCAATGCTTTTACACAGTGGAAGTAAGTCCTGCATAACTTTAATTGCTCTTTCAGCACATATGTTTGACCGTTGTGTTGGAATCGGTGTTGGCTCCACAGACCAAAAGTTCCTCAATGACTTTAATGCCTTTGAATGATTTTGACACACTTCTGCTAGATTATCAAAGTTGTCAGGATTATAGTACTGGCCAGAAAACCAGATGTCACTCCAAGTACCACAAATAAAGTCACATGCTGACTGACCTTCAGGTGACTGCTGGAATTGCGGAATTAAAATGTAAGCTAGCAAGGCAAAAATTGCTCTGCTATTCCATCTTGCATTGCTTATATTTGGCAGTGTTTTGAATTCTACCATAGGAAAGCTTCCTGTACGCTTAAAATCCTTGTAACAAGCAATCAAATGGTGAAGGAAAGCCATGTCATCTCGCCAGTCAATTTGTTCTACTTTCTTCAGAGCATTTCCAGAATTGTCAAACGATGCTTTCAATTGCTCGTACTCTTCTGTTACTTTCGTAATGAACCAATAACTGAGGTTTGGTGAGGTGGTTGCTCCATCAAAACAATCATCCATAACATGTTTCAGTATTGTGTCGAGAACATGATGTTGGCATCCAATATAAAGAGGTTTCTGTAATCCAAGCCGAACAAAATGATTCTGTAGCCGTGTGACTGCACCAATAGATTTTCCTGTATTTGCAGAGGTTGTATCAGAAATAATTATCTTAATTGCAGGCCATAGCTCATATTCATCAAGCACAGTCTTTATTCCATTAAATATAGTCTCACCTTTTCCATTGATTAGTTCAAGAACCGATAGTTTAACTTCTCTATTTTCATTTTTCAGAACTACAACTTGATACTCTCTCTTCTTTATGCGCTTCCCATCAAAGTGCAAGCTCCAATTCTCGTTCCTTAAAGTTTCCTTATAGTGTTGCTTTAATTGTTCTCCTGCTTTCATTGTCGCTTTGTAAACACCACTTTGACTTGGAGTTGGAAGAGAAATTCCACTCTTTGCAAGAGTTTTGCAGACTGTGTGCGCCTTTCTTGTACTAAGTTTTGCTGATGTCACTAACTTTACTGCTGAATAAGTTCTTTGTCTTTTAGATGTTGTTGGAGCATCCAAATCTTCATAGGCACTGCTGGAATCCTGTTTTTCTTCTTCAGTACCACAACTTTCTTCTTCTTCTTCACTGCTTAATTCAACATTGGTGTCTTGACTAACTTTTAACTTAATCAACTGTAGCTTTCTAGGGTGAAGTCCTTTTGTATCTGTCTTTAAGGTACAATAACCAACTTTTCCTTTAGTCGACGTCTGAAGGTCATAGAATTCTCTGTCTTCTCGGCAAAACCATTCTCCATTCTCATCTGTCACATTGAACAAACTGGTAAAGACTTGATTACCAGGTCTTCGACAATGTTTTTCGTATTTCTTAATTACATTTTCGATTTTTCTTTCAACTGAAGATTTGCCTTGCTGGATTGGAAAGTTAAGCTTTCTCCATAAGTTTTTGACCTCTTCAGCAATTATCAGAACTCTTTCTTTTTTGCCTTTCAGTGTTGAAGCCAAAGTCTTGAATCTATTCAAGATATGCAGTTCCATAGGCATTTTTGACATCGTGTCAAGACTGCTAACAGTGTTATGTTTCCTTGAATTCTTAGCTTTTTGAAACTGTACCAAATTTGAAGACCAAACTTTCTTGTTTCTTTCTGTAGCAGAAGGTGCCTTTTTAGACATCTTGAAAGTGTCTGTAAAGTTCAGTTGATTTTTTTTATTCCAACTGCAATTGCAAGAAATCTGGTGTAAGACCTTTAAATAGTTTTCAACTTCCAATCTATATACAAATATACATCAAGAAAAGATTCAAGAAGCAAGATAGCAATAAAACAATTTTTTGGCGGGTGGGTGACATTTTTTAAGAGTTGACACTAACCACTATTCTTTTTCTTTTAGAAAAGCAAAAGCTCCACTCATGATACTATGGGGAATTTGAAATTCTGGGAAAAAAAAATTTTCATTTCCCTACTATAGATCTAGGCCTACTATGCTAGACTATACTATACCATAATATTATACAATACTATACTAAACGCTGCTAAAGCACAGTGCAATATAGAAATTAACTCGGAGGCATCTGTATTCCAAAGCGGAGTCCATAGTTCCCGGCATGCCGAGCGTTTCCTGCAATCACTTCCTGTTGGCCGTAAATTGGTCGAGACTGCATCCGACCGAGACGTCGGGAGGGAGAGATTGTCAGAGAGAGACAGAGAGAGACAGAAAGAAACAGACAGAGAGACAGATATACGGACGGATGGACGGACGGACGGAAGGACGGACAGACAGATAGACAGTCAGACAGACAGACATACACACAGACATACAAAGAGACATACAGATAAACAGGTTCAGCAGAAGTTGATAATTGTCAGAGAGCGAGAGACAGAGACAGCGAGAGACAGAGACAGAGACAGAGACAAAGACAGAGAAACATAGATTCGACAGACAGACGGACAGACAGACGGACAGACAGACAGACGGACAGACAGGCAGACAAACAAACAAACAGAGACAGACAGACAGAGCAGCAGAAATAACAGACGAATATTAGGGAGAAACTGTTAGAGGAGCTAGTATAATAGGCATTTGGCATCCATAGTGTTTCGAATAGAGAATCGGGATCGCTAGCGGGCAGAATGTGACGGGTTTGCGAGGAGGCAATAGAGTCAGTGGGAAGGAGACTCAGAGAAGACGTAGACTGAAGAAGGGATGGACGAAGAGAAGGACACGAGGTCACAGAGAGGAATAAGTGAGGGCGAATTGAAGCCAACAGGAAAGTGACTGAAGAGGAGCGGATAGACCAAAAGTGACTAGAGAGGCGGTATTATACGGATGTAAAGAATAGGAAGAGATTGGGGGAAGGAAGTGGAAGGGGTGTAGGGTGGATGAAGTGATACAATTTGGGGAAGAGTATGATACTTGGGGTAGGAAAATATGCACACATGTAGCTAGAGGCGAAGTATGAAGGTATGGAAGTAAACCTTAGAGTACGGAGGTAGGGAAAAGCAAGGAGGTGGGGAAAAGCAAGGAGGTGGGGAAGCAAGAAAGGGCGATGGGTTGGATGAAAGGGAGAAAGGAGGAGGTAGGCAGGAGGAGGGAGGAAGAATATCGCAGGTGAGAATGATGGGACAGATGAAGATAAGAATGGTGGATGGGTGTGAGGGAGGGAAGGATGGAAGACTGGATGAGTTAGAGAAGGTGGGATGAATGATGAAGGTAGAGAGAGAGATATGAAAGAATAATCGAAATAGTGAAAAAAGCATTGACGCAGGTATGGGAGAAAGGCTGAATGGAGGTTGGGAAAACATAGAAAAGGCGGAAGGTTGGGGATTTGGAATGGACAGAGAGAAATAGGTTTTAACGAGGATGGGAGTGTTGGATGGGGAGTTGTTATGAATCGCAGTCATTGGTCACGCAGTTTTAGTGGCCGGGTCACGGTTGAGATGAAGTGTGTGGTGGAGAGACAGGAACGATGAACGATGAAAGGAACAGCGGATGTTGGGATGGAATAAATGGAGAATGGGCGGGAAGCTACGTGAGGGGAGGAGGAGGGGATGGTGCTAGACGAGGAGAGTGATGGGATGGAGGAAGAAGACTATTTGGAAATTATTAGAACGAAGAGAATAAGTTGGAGGAATAAAAATTGGAGTAGGAGAACAAGAATTTGAAGTATGAATTGGTGGTGGGGATTTGAAGGCGGAATTGTAAAAGGATGGAGAAACATAATGGTGAAGAGGTGGATATATGGAAGAGGAAAGAGAGCGAGAAGGAAGATCACGAAGAGGAAGAAAATTATGAGGAAGAGGTGGTTGATCAATGGTAGAAGGAGGAACAGACTAAGGAAGAAATCATGGAATGACTGAGAAACAATGATAAGGAAGCAAATTATTCAATCATTCATACATTTCTAAAATGTTTATAGCTCCCCTTGAAGAACGCTACTCAGAGGCGCTCCAGCCATAACTAAAACGATGGGTCTTGAATAAATGGTAGAAAGCTGGCAAATTATTCCGAGGTAATAACCTCAGTGCAAGAGGGGTCCATTCCATGTGGATGGGCCAGCAGCCGAGAAGGCTAGACGCTGTAATTGAGCAGAAAGCGAAACAGTAGAAGGAAAGAATGCACGCAATGAGGATGAGGTGGAAGAAAAGGAAGAGGAGGAGAGGAACGGAGAGATTGAGAAGGTTATCGTGGAAGAAGCAGAAGAAGGAGTAAAAATTAAGTAGCAGGTAGTGTTATCTGGAGATTAATTTTCAAAGGTCAAGATCGGTAGCAGGTCGAGATTGAAGGATCGATGAGATAGACAGTGAGTCAGATGCAGCGGATGGTGTTTAGAATTGGACGTATACGAGGAATAGGATGAATCAGAGGATAGGTATATATCGGGGGAAGAGGAGTAGTATCTCCAGTTCGGAATACATCTGAAAGGAGTATTCCGACGAAAGCGATGATCGAGAGGAATGGAAGTCAGAGGAGGAAACGAGAAAGAAGACGACGATGGAGAGATGGGTTGTTGCAGGTGTTGGAGATGGATGCTGGTTGACGACAGATGATTCGTCGATCTAACACATCGTCGTCGTCCAATTCTAAACACCATCCGTTGCTGCACCTGTCTTCATGTCTATCAAATGATCCTTCAATCTCAAACAGCAACCGAACTTGACCTTTGAAGTCTCACAAGATAACGCGCTTCCATTCAGCTGATTAAGAATCACCCACACGAACGCACACACGTACGTAGACACACACACACAAACATACAGATACACACACACATGCATGCACACATTTACCAAGAAACATATTATGTGTGCATATATTAATTATAATGTATATTTTATAAAAGTTTTCCCTGTTTGTTCATGAATCTACGGGCGATCATCTATCCATCATTCCACCGGTTTATCAACATACGTGCCTGCCCCATCCATACATGGCTACTTCTACCCATCCACCCATCCATTCACCCACCCATTCACCAATCCATTCACCCATCCATTCATCCATCCATCCATCTATCTAGCCATCATTCATCCATCCATCCATCCATCTATCTATCCATCATTCATCCATCCATACATTTATCCGTCTTTCCACATTCCATCCATCCACAAGGCATTGTGTGAATCTTGTATTTCAAACACCCATCACTACTCAGCACCTCTGCATAGTTTCTCGAAGAGACTCTGTATAAATTCCCTGAACGAATAAATTAATACACCTCTTCGTATGTATATACAAAATACACATGCATAATACATACATACTTACATACATACATACATACATACATACATACATACTTACATACATACATACATACATACATACATACATACATACATACATACATACATACATACATACATACATACATACATACATACATACATACATACATACATACATACATACAATAATTAAATACCTACCTACCTACATACATAAAGACAATACTTACATACATACAATACATACAAAATCTTCCCTCTCTTTCTTCCTTCATCCACCCATCGTTTCGCAGATCCATACTTTCAGCAGCCATAGGCCTACCTCTACAAAACTCTTATACGCAAAAACTAATATTGTATTCAATAACCTGCAATAATTATCATGTGCATTGTGCAATACTTCTATAAACAGAATATTTTGGTGTACCTGCGTATGTTCCACCACTGCTCTAAATAAGCTCGGCTGTAAAATGTCTGGCTCAATTTGCGACCAGTGCTATTTTTAGAACCAATATGGCGGCGGTTTGTTTACAGAATGCAGATGTCAGTCGACAGATGACGCTAAGCGATTAGTTTTCGACGAGTTTTGACGTAAACAAGAAAAAAGAGTAATAACTTTGGAAGGTTTCGTTCTGGGACTACATACAGTCTATAGTCCATCTGCTGTGGAAAGGTCACGTTGAGGGAGTTGACTCGCAGTGAGAGGCGTTTGACTCGACAACTGGAATGATGAAGAGGAAGCAGTGAACAGGAGGAGAATGAGGATGGGCAGAATGGAGGTGGAGGAGAAAGGCACCAGGAAGAATGGGAGAAGAGGAAAAGTAAAGAGACGAGAGTGGAAGAAAAGAAGAGGAGGAAGGAAAATAAAAGGAGGAGGATAATTTATGATACATGAAAAGAACGAGCAAGAGCTAAATAAAGCCGTAGAGATATATGCAGAGGAGTGCGCCTCGTATATAAGATATTCACAAAGGTAACTTTAGACACAAGGTCTTAGCGGCGTCATTTTCACAACCTCGGCATATGAGAACGTCTGTTTAGTCATCTTCCTTTCGTCTGAGCATAATCAAAACATTGTAGCTGACTTAGCTAGAGACGGCCGGTGGGGCTGAAAGCTTTAACTTAAACTAAGTTTCTTTGAACCGCACGGTTGATTATAAACAACCGAGGTGGAGTCCACATGGAAGCGAGTATTTTATTGCACTGCATTGCATTGTATTGTATGGTATTGTATGGTATTGTATGGTATTGTCTTGTGGTAACCATTTATAAAGCGATAAGCAAAGTTCTTTCAGAAGCGCTCTCAGTGCGATCGACTCCGAGATTTAAATTAATGTTGCGATTTGATGCAAGAGGAAGATGAAGAAAGACTACCACAGAGAAAGACGTTGCGATCGACCCCACAGAAAAGGAAATGGTTGAGACGAGAGAAAGATGAGACTACCATAGAGAAAGGAGGAGCGAACTGATGGTGAAGTTCATTCCATAGAAAGGGATCTAAGCAGATAACGCATGTGGATTGAGCGATGGGAGTCCTGACGCAGGAACAAAGAGGTCAAGACGATCAGAGGATCTAAGAGGTCGCAGCAGAGACTGGCTGAGTGGGAATTAAAGCATGAGATCACACAGAAACTTCGGAGCCAGACCCAATTTATACTAGCTTATAAGAACCAGAAGAAGAACAAGTAGCTGAAGTAGTGTGTACTACATGTATGCATTCATGCATACATTTCATGCATGCATCCATGAATGTAAGCTTATAATACGCACACTACACATTTTATACATGTACATTAGATCGTTATTAGACCTATTAAAATATAAAGTTACAAAAGACTGTTCAAACTGTGGCCATTCAGTCATGGGCGCCCGCACATAGGGGCAAGTGGGGGCACTTGCCCCCCCTCTGGAAAATTGAAACCTATTTTTCTCACTAGCCTACTACTTTTTACTTTTGTGGTTTATAACAAATTTCTTCACATTAGAGAATTAAAAAACCTACTTTTAACTAATTCTTTTCGATTTTCTAAACAAATTTCCTTGCAGAAAGAAACAAATCATATTAAAAATTTTAACAAGTGAAACTGAGAAATTTACATCAAGAAACCTATGTGAAAAATACCCATGCATATTCTTAACTTCCCGCGTTGCATTTTTTTACCTCCTGCTAAAAATGTTTTATGTTGACCGTGTTTTGCCTCCTCCTGCAAAAATTTCTGCGGGCGCCCATGCAATCAGTTTGGTAGTTCGGTGATGTATTTAAAAGTAGCCTAATCACCCGGGTAAGTACTAAGTAAAGTGGTAGTTCAGTGATGTATTTCAAAGTAAGCAGGCAATAACCGTTCTCTTTCGGTGAAGACAGTTAGGCCTACGCTTGTTCCATTCTTAGGCTTTCTGTGAACATTTATAATACCAACCGTGAATGTAAATGATCGCTTAAGTTTTGCAATCAAAGTTTCACATCATTGCATGCCAAAATAATGGTTAGGCCTATCTCCGGAAACAGGCCGCTTAACATCACGAGATAAGTAGGAAAATAAATCGAATAACGATCACAAAAGTATTTGACGATTAGTCTATTAATTAATAGTTAATATCTATTAATTAATCGTTAATATCTATTAATTAATCGTTAATATCTATTAATTAATCGTTAATATCTATTAATTAATCGTTAATATCTATTAATTAATCGTTAATATCTATTAATTAATCGTTAATATCTATTAATTAATCGTTAATATCTATTAATTAATCGTTAATATCTATTAATTAATCGTTAATATCTATTAATTAATCGTTAATATCTATTAGGCTAATAATATTATTAATCGTTGATCGTTATGCAAACGCGTAGATATGCATAGGTCTACTGTAACAGTCTACACCAATATTTGAATTATAAAGATGAACATTTATGGACAAATGAATCTACTCAACTCCGCCACTGGTTGCACTCTGCCAGTGCCAGTCCCAAGCCTGGATAAAGGAGGAGGGCGTCGCTAATGGTCTTTGTTACCACACAGTGACGTTAAACAGCATATACACACATACACACACTCATGGAGCAGGCCTACGTGCATGCATTCACATTTCTAATCATAGAGTAGAGTAGAAATAGACAAATACGATTACGTGCTTAGGTTTACGTGCATACATTCGTGCATGAATACAATGTAGGCATAATTTTATGCAGTCAATCAACTACAACTTACAGTTTTTTAGTTTGCAGTTCTAAATCAATTATGTGCAGCTGTAAAAACATTTATGTGCAGATAAATATAGCCAAAAAATGTTTACTGTCAATCGACTGGGAATAATAATATACTATGGGCCATGGCAAGGGATAGAAGGGGTTGTGCCGTTCTAACATTCCGTGGAGTACTGTAACAGGCTTCCCTTGCGAACCTTTTGCTCCTTATTGTTCCTGAGTGTTCGGAACATTCGGGAAAGTTTCCATAAAGCCGTTAAAAGAAGATTTTACCTGTATCCATAGTATTCTTTTCTTCTCCTTCCCTCCACCTATCCATCCATTCACACGACCATCTGCCCGTCATCCATTCATCCACCAATCCATCAATTCATTCACCTATCAGCAATCTCCATCTTTCCCAGGGCCCACAACACCCACCTTCCCTCCCCCAATGCTTCCAGTTTCACTCGAATGACGTCAGCGTTTGCTCCGGCGACCCCTAGAGATTCCCTCCTCGTCTCGTCCGTCTTCGCCCGCTGCCAGCCATCGTCTCGACCCCCATTTGTACACGGCCTTACTCCTCATTCAACCCCCGCCTTATCACAACGCCCCGCTGCCGCCGCCGATTCAATGACTGACAAAGCCCCACAACATGGCGGCGGTGAGGCGGCAGCGGAGTCGGCGGCGGTGCGCGATTTATATTTCACGGTTCTTCCTCGTTTCAATGCTGCAGTCTAAGAGCCGCCGGTCATTCCTCGTGAGAAACGATCTTCGCCTTTCAGCGCCGCTGCAGTTTTTTCTGTCCGTCATGTGCATGTATTTTCGTTGCCTACGGTTTCCGCGCTCGCTGTAAAAACGCACCCGTGCCGCGTTTCAGTTGTGGGATGAGCTGCTGATGCTTTTTCCGGCCAATCATCGACTGTCTTATCTGCGTGCCTGATCTATTGCGCTTTTTTACCCGATCGCCGAGGAGCATGGACAAACGTTTGGGATACCGTCTTAAGGTGACAATCGCATGGGGTTAAGTAAGATCTTTGTTGTTGATGGCGATTAAGCTGGTGTGCAACTTTTGCGTGATTTGTTGTTTTTGGCACCCATTGTAGCATTATAGTTTTTCTTCTATCCAACAGATGCTTTGGCAAGATTGTTTTTCAGTGCAGCTTCAAGCTTCTAAATAACTAGCCTACATGTAGTTTCATAATCTTAACATCTTCATGTGTTTTTATCCAAAAATGTCACACCTAATTTAAAAATTATTTTTCATAACATCTATGAAAAATAATTTCATGACATTTCTATTTATTTCAATAATTAGGCTCTCTTCTTTAGTCAGACTTCAAGTTTGCAAGGACTCTTTTCGACCAATGCAAGTTTTACTCGACCAATGCTAAGACCCATTCATTGGAGAATAAATGAAAATGGTAGTTTAGCCTACCCACATTCTGCAATTTTCAACGTTTTTGCTTTACCATGTCATAATTTCATGCGTTGATATGGGTTCTTACAGTATCCGGTGCAGCTTAAGTCGTCTTTTCTCGAAGCTCAGCTTTCTATGACTGCATGCGAATAACATTTTGTCTGCCTTGGGCTTGTATCAGTTCTATGTGTATCTATGCTTGCGTTTGTGTGTTGCAAACTGTTTGCAAATCAGTCTACACAATATAAATTATGTGCGTGTTACCCTGCAATGAAATTAAGTCTTAGTTTGTTTCCGAAGTTACCGGCGTCGGTTAAGTTTCCGCTGACTTGGTTTCTGAAGCACCCAATTTCAAAAAAGTATATCTTCGTAACCGTTGCATCAATTTTAATAATATTTGCAGGATATGGATAGAGTAGACTGAAGTTCATGTGCACCGAATTTCGTACATATAGCCTAATGCTACAATTGACCAAGATATTTAACAAAGTCTAGTGATCTACTAGATCATACTAGATCTAGTGAGCTCTTGGGTTCCATCAAGGCTCGCAAACTCTCCTATTTCGGTCATATCATCAGGATTCCCCAGGATTGCGTGGAAAAAGCCATTATGATGGGTCACGTGGAAGGTTGTCGACGCAAGGGTAGACCGCGTATTAGCTGGATTGACAACATTCTTGCTTGGTCCCGTCTTTCCGGATCCAATCTTCTCGCCGCTGCACGCGATAGGAGGCAGTGGAGAGCTGTAGTCCATGCATGCGACCAACCGTCGCGCAGCGACGTCGGTGATTGACATGACATGACATGACAGTGATCTACTTTATCGTGGACACAGTGTACATTGTGTTCATATGGCGCCAAATCTTCGATTCACATAGACCTTTGATTCACATAGACCTTTGATTCACATAGACCTTTGATTCACATAGGCTAGACCTTTGATTACATTGCGTCTAACGCACGCTGCAATAAACTCTATGGGCGTCTAATGGCTCCATCGAAATGCCGATTAATTAATTCTTTCATACATTGACCAACAGATCCATTGATTGACTACTTAACTGAGGGCGTCATTGACTAATTGATTGCTGATTTATTGGTTGGTTGGTTGATTTACATTGATTGGTTACTAATTTTTGATTAAATTTAGTGCATAGCATTTTGATTACGAATGATCCATGTCTTTTTTGTCTTTTGCCGTGGCTGTGCTGGGTGCGCTCCTGAATAGATTTCTAGTAGGGACGCTATATAAATCCATGTAGTAAGTAAAAGTACGATATTTTAATTGGTCGACAGATTTTATTCCTTGCAGTTATTCGCTAATTCATCCCTCGATTCGTTCACCAATCAGTCATTGCAAATAATCCTTTCTCTTCATTTCCAGATTCCGTGTATCGGGAACCCATATAACCTCCTCCATCCCTTGCTCCTCCACTTCTCCGTTTCCACCAGTCCCTCTCTGATCCAATGGGCGACTCCGATAACCGTGTGGTGCTGAACGTCGGTGGGATCCGCCACGAGACGTATAAGGCAACGCTGAAGAAGATCCCGGCCACCCGTCTGTCCCGTCTAACGGATGCACTCGCCAACTACGATCCCGTTCTCAACGAATACTTCTTCGACCGACACCCGGGCGTCTTCGCCCAGATACTCAACTACTATCGGACGGGGAAGCTCCACTACCCGACCGACGTCTGTGGACCACTCTTCGAGGAGGAGCTGGAGTTCTGGGGACTCGACTCGAACCAGGTCATTTCTGTTTATGGTATTACCACTTACATGACTGTCGAACTGTTAATGTTTGCGCAACGATGATAATATCGACTTTATTTGAATAAATTATTATTTTTTATATGATATCAAAGTTACGTTTGCTACCTGGTTCAGTCGATTCAAATTGCCATGTGAAAATAAAAAGAATAGCTCTGGGAAAAGAAGCATTCTACAAAAGCTCAGAGGAAGACAAAATAAAAACATGAAAAGGATAATGGTCAAGATGCTGGTGTGGAGCTACAGTTGCCCTGTGTTGTTTCACGACAGTAATAACGATATTTTGCCAAATTCCTCTTTCTGTTCTATCACTTACCACACGTTGTCTTGCCTTTCCTAGACTAGCTTCACATTATCTCGTTTTTATCTTAAGTGAACTGTTGCTTTCTTTTCCCATGTCCAATTACAGAAACTCCGAGTTTCTGCGTAGAGCAGTGGCGAGTCCCTAAGCTATCTTTATGCTCAATGAAAGAATCATGTTATGATGGTGCGGTGCGTTGTAGGTGGAGCCTTGCTGTTGGATGACGTACACAACGCATCGTGACACACAGGAAACACTCACCATCCTCGATCGTCTCGATCTCGACACTGACAAACCAACAGAAGAAGAAATCCTCAAGAAATTCGGACTCAGCGACGATTATCTGATGGACGATGGGAACTGGTGGACGAGAGTGAAGCCGAGGATATGGGCGCTCTTCGACGAACCATACTCATCCACTCCAGCCAAGGTATGTGCTAGTAGGGATAGAAGCAGGTTGGCAGAGAGGGCAAGGGGGATGCTCTCGGTTTCTGCGTCTTTTAGGGGCCTGGCGGATGGATTGCTATACAAAGAATACGATTTTTTTTCTTCTGAACTCATTTATTAAATTTGCAACTGAATAAGATCTTATTAATTTACACATAACATAGGATGGTGCAGAGGTCCCTGCCCACTCTGCCAATGGGCTCAGAATTTATGTCGCCAGTCTCGGTTAGGAGAAATAACGGCAATAATATTCTAAAGAAACATTTCGGATGGTATCCGAGGAAATGTACGAAAAAGGAGATTATGAAAGTCTTTTGTAAGTAAACAAAAGAATATTATAATTATGTGACATATAGTTGTTCCAGAGATGATGAAAGTGGATTGAAAGATAATGGTATGAATTGTTTGGTTTTGGAATGGGAAGTAGACTTTTAAATGTAGAGGAATTGAATGAAATTGGATGGAAAAGAAACGACAAGATAATGGACAGGAATGAAAAAACAATGGAACAGAAGGCTATATAGACCAGAGTGAAACGTAGTAAGAGCGAATTGGATGAAATGGTTGGAAATTGGAGGAAGCGGAATGAGATTGAGACCAGGTATGGTAAGGGCTTTCTTTATGACTGTCAATTCGAAGTGCTAACAGACGACTGTTATCGGACATCCTGTGTTTCCTCGCGGCAAAATCGAGTGTAGGCGTCTTTCACGAATCCAACAGAGTAGCGCCTCCAGTAACTCTCTTGAACCCTTTTCGGGTTCATCATGAAGTGTACGACAGGCCAACGATGAGGTGTATGGTGATGCATACCGTACAGAGGAAAAACAAAGCAAGGTAGAGTGAAGACACAGCCAGATTCATCGAAAGGTTGAACTGAGGTAGAATTAATGGAAGGTAAATAACGGTGACCATTTAATTTAAATGAGTTGATGTAAGCATCTGTCTCTACAAGTCCTGTCTGAATTTTTAACTGGTTCCCTGTACCTATCTGAAAATCTGTCTGTATTTCTGCGTTGCTGCCTGTCTGTCCTTCTACCTGACGGCATCCGTGAAAATGATGTCTGAATATTTACTATTTTATTTATATCAGCAGTTAACCTGGGGATACCAATATTAAAATTGTTTGTGATAGTCATTCTTATCTCATGTAAGCTTACTGCTATCTATGTTATATAATTTCATAATTAATTTATATGCTACAAAAATGTCATCTGAAAGCTAATATACGGTAGCAATAATCAGAACACATACATGTACATTGTACATTGTACAACAATTAATTATACATACATGGAGTTCAAGCACTGAAGGGGCCCACCACGAAAGCCCTGCACAAGAGCCCCCCAAAACCTTGCTACGCCACTGATCGTATGCCTTCGCCAGTTAATATTAAAATACGCACACAGTTATGTAAGAGCACACACATATATATATATATAATAGTATATAATTATATATGTATATATTTATATATTATATACACTTGTGCATATGTATAATGTATATGCATGAAAGGTGTGAGCGAATAGATGAATTGAAAGGCGATTAAGTGGGATCTTCGTCGACGGTTGAGTTCTGCAGTAAATCTCGCTGGGTGGCATTCTTGATTGCATAATGGGAGCTGGAAGGAAGAAAGGGACGGGAGGAGGGAGGCATAGGAAGGGAGGGAGGGATGGATGGGAAGAAGGGGTGGAGTAAGGGACGGATGGAAGGGATGGGTAGTTGGGTCTATGGCATGAGAGAGAAGACGAGAGAGACAGGAAATGGCTTCGCTGGTTGGTTGAAGAGTCCAGATGATGCCTGAGGGACGTATGTGCTTGTTGTTCGGTATGTAGGTGGGTGTTTGTGTATGTGCGTGTTTACGTGTGTAAGTGTGTGTATGTATGTATATATGTATTTATGTATGTATGTATCTATGTATGTATGTATGTATGTATGTATGTATGTATGTATGTATGTATGTATGTATGTATGTATGTATGTATGTATGTATGTATGTATGTATGTATGTATGTATGTATGTATGTATGTATGTATGTATGTATGTATGTATGTATGTATGTATGTATGTATGTATGTATGTATGTATGTATGTATGTATGTATGTATGTATGTATGTATGTATGTATGTATGTATGTATGTATGTATGTATGTATGTATGTATGTATGTATGTATGTATGTATGTATGTATGTATGTATGTATGTATGTATGTATGTATGTATGTATGTAAGCATGTATGTATGTAAGTATGTATGTATGTATGTATGTATGTATGTATGTATGTATGTATGTATGTATGTATGTATGTATGTATGTATGTATGTATGTATGTATGTATGTAATGTATGCACGTATGCTTGTAAGCATGTATGCATGTATGTGTGTGTATGTATGTGTGTGGTTATGCATGTTTATGAACATCATTTACAAAACGCTCCACAATAACTTCAAGCAGGTGTGTGATGTGTGTGTGTGTGTGTGTGTGTGTGTCAATGTGTCTGTTCCTGTTGCATTGCACTTTGAATCATATTGTCCAGTTTGTTCTATTTTCTCAATGCTTGAATGTATTCTTCTCTATCTCGTATTCTCTCCTCATCTTCTTTTTTAGTGTTGTTGTGGGTCTTTCTGTCTTTGTCTAACTCTATTTATGCGTCTGTATTCACTCATGTCTAGGTTTTCCCGTATTTTGCAGAGCACGAGTCTTTGTTTTTCTATTGGTCTCTATTCTTCTACATTTTTCTATTATCTCTTATCTCACTGTCTATCTAATGATATCGGTCTATTTCTTTCATCTTCTCTCTCACCTTCCTTCCTTTCCTATCTTTCTCTCATTCTGTCTATCTCTCTGAACATGCGCCTTTCCATTTTACTCTCTGGAAATGCACAACAGTAGCGCTGATTGCTCAAAGGCACGTCAATCTCAATTGCTTTTATTGTGGAAATTTCTCTGACGTTATGCTCCTGATAATTGATATTTTTGCTTAACATTATGGTCACGTGTTGCTGTCAAATAAACGGTTGTTCCAATCGCTTAACTTATGCGCAGTGATCGCAACCTTCCGTCGGCTTTTATTGGATGCGTCTGGCGGACGCACATCAAATCCAGCAGGCTGCCGTATGAATTAATTTGGCTGGCGTATAATCTAGGAAGTGGCACTTACTGAACAAACGGGACACAACTTATAATATTAATTGAAGTACTTTCATAATAATAATAATAATAATAATAATAAAAATGATAATGATAATAGGGCCGTTCCAGACTGTGATTTTATATTAGGCGGTAGATAAGTCCCTGAGGGATCCTGTATACCTCGGGGCAAAAAAAATGATAATAATAAAAAATTATAAAAATAATAATAATAATAACAAAAATAATAATATTAACAACAGCAGCAACATCAACAAAAACAGGAATAACAACATCAACAGCAGCAGCAGCAACAGCAACAACAACAACAACAGCAACAATGATAATAATAGTAATAACAATGATGAAGATAATGAATAATGCTAGTAAAAAATAATAATAATAGTATTAATACTACTACTGCTACTAATAATGATAATAATAATTTCCTTTTTTTGAACAATCCGGTTGACATAGTACCGCAGTCGGTTACATACTAATAGCCTTCATACCTCTATTTCTCCTGGCCCTTTCTTCTATTCCTTTTCCATTCACTTCCTCTTTTCCAGCCCTTTTCCTCTCCTGTCGCACGTGCTCTTCTCCATTCTCTTCCTAATTCCTTTCCAATCCTCTTCTCCACGCAGTCCCGTTCCATCTTCCAATTCTTTTTACTATCCACACGTGCGTCTAGATTTATGTGACGTCTTTTAAGACTCCCTCGAAAGACCTATACACCTTTTTTTATCATCCTGCACCACAGCCACCGACCTATCCCCACTCTATCACCAGCCTATGCCTTCCTCTTGCTCCAAAGCCTCTTTCTTTCCATCTACTCCACTGTCACGGCCCAGGACGGTCCCTCTATCTTCCACCCACCCTTCGTGCAAGTCCTCTCCTCCATTGCCCACTCCCACCCTCCCATTCTTCCATCCTCCAATCCTCCTATTCTCTCATTCCCCATCCTCCCAATCTCCCATCCACCCATTCTCCCCAGCTTCCCATCCTTCCACCCTCCAAGCCTCCAGACTCCTCACTTCCCCACCCCCAGTCTCCCATTCTTCCATTCTCCCATTCTCCCACCCTCCCATCCTCCCATTCTCCCATTTCCACATCCTCCCAGCCTCCCAGCCTCCCATTCTCCCATCCTTACACCTTCCCAGCCTCTCCACCTCCCCCACTTCACAGCCTCCCATCCTTCCAGTCTTCAACGTTCAGTTTTACGAGCAATCCAAAATCCGCGAAAATGAGAAACCCGGCGCCACCTAGCGTCGTCTTCACGAATGTGTCTTCACCATTTGTTGCGTGGCGCCGACTGTCGTCCAAAGGTTTAAAGAATTCTGTCGTCGCTCTCGAATGCGCGTAAATCAGTCGAATGCAGCTGTTGTGTTGTTGTTGTTGTTGTTGTTGTTGATGATGTTGTTGTGATGTCTAAAGAAAGCATTGTGTGGTGGACATCAACACCAACGGAACAACAGACGGTGACCGAACTGAGAACGGAATGACCCTGAGGTCGAAGGGTTGAGGTTGAGTGATAGATGGATATTAACTAAAACACAGACATACATAATTGATTTAGATTTGTATCAAACGAGCAACAGTAAATCTAACGCATTGTCAGACAAAGTTGGGGTTACTCAGAAGACTAAAAAGGGCTGAAGGTCACGCTAGTCTGGGTCACCTATAATTTGTGGCACATGTAGGCCTAGTATTGATGCCACGCTTAAAATGATTCGAGTGTAAAAATAATACACTGCAGATATGCATTATGCACAAATCAATCGTAGGCCTACATGAATACGCGCATTGCATTGTTCTGGAACAAGCTTCGTTGAAACCTGCGACATGAATCGCCTCTATACACTGTGCCCGGATGAAAAGTAGTACACAACTAAAAGTGTCATAAACCGGTCAAAACGTTTAGGATTTGTCTGAAATTTTAAACACAGCAACAGTGTCCATATTTACACTCGATTCCAAAGTCGTTTGCAAATATTCGCGAGTTTGTCAAATTTATGAGCGTTTGCGTTGGAGCACCGACAAATTGAACTTTCCAACATGGAAAACCTGAAAGGAAGTGAAATTCAGCTATTATGGTGCCAAAAAATGTGTTTCTTGTTCTCGGACACACGATCGTAGACGTAGTAGGTTAATAGCTATCCCGGGAGACACTCGGCTTCATATCATGTAGCTGTGGCCGTCCAGCAGTCCAGACTTTGATCCGGAGCACATGTACTGGAGGAGCGCGTTTTTGTTCACGCGTATTCATGACATCGGTAACCGTAGGGCGTAGGGCGCGTCTGTTTGAAGATTGGCAGTTGTTTAACCAGGTGATCATCGACAGGACCTTCAAACAGTAGCGTCTAAGTCCACGGTCGTGTGTCCGTGAACAAGGTGGACAATTTGAACACCATATTTAGCTGAATTTCACTTCTTTTCAGGTTTTCCATGTTGGAAAGTTCAATTTGTCGGTGCTCCAACGCAAACGCTTATAAATTTGACAAACTCACGTATATTTCTAATCGGTTTTAGAATCTCGTGTAAATATGGTGACTGTTGCTGTGTTTAAAATTTCAGACAAATCCTAAAAGTTTTGACCGGGTTATGACACTTTTAGTTGTGTACTACTTTTCATCCGGACACAGTGTAGATATCGGTCGCTAATGGTTGAAGACAACTCTGCTTGATCGTGTTCTAGTTTAATCAGTTAGAGATCAATTCTTTTTTAGATCTTCAGAATGAGTTTATTTACAAACAAACACTGACAATAATAATATTACTGCTTTATGTGCATAGAAACATTTGGTGATCTATTGTTTTGTCGCTCTAAATTCGTTACACAGACATATAATGTAGCCTTATTTCTTTCATCAATCGAACTTCTAACCTACTTTGACAATAATCCTTTTCATCAACCCGGCTTCTATTTAGAAAAGAAAACGTTTCATCAACCTGGCCTCTGTTTGAGTAATGACCATGTTTCAACAATCCAGCTCCTTTTTATCGACCCTAAAACACATTCAATGGTGAACCATTCAAAACGTTAAAACGATAGATAACCGATAGGCCTACATTCCTGCATACAAATTTTCTAAGCTAATAAAATGTGTTGCTACATGCAATCACGCAATTGCGAAAACGAAAGAAATCGTCGACAGAAAGCCTTGAAGAAGGATTCTAATTAAACCTGTGGCGCCCTCTTCTGGTGGCAGACACGTAGCGGTCTTTGGACGTAAGAAGGCAACATGGTCTTGAACGATCCGCGTAACCATGGCAAACAGCCAGCCAATCTATATAGGACATTGGCATAAGATTGGCTATGGAAGACCGCGTGGGTCATCCAAGTATGCTGTTTACGGAAGTCCTTGTCGGATATTGACGCAAGATTGTCGCTGTTTGCTGATGCCCTTGTAGTGAAACATCGACGTAAGATTGGCTGTGGGAGGCCATGTGGGTCATCTAAGTGTGACTTACGGAAGGCCTTTTCAGACCTTGACCTTGCCTACGATTGTTGATCTGCGCTGGATTTTTGCCATAATATATTATGGCAAAAAACTTGAGACTGATTTCACATTCACAAGACTAATAGGCCTATTATACCTTAAATAAAATAGTGTAAAAATAACAACATTTAATTTAATACGATAATATAAAATGAAAAATGTGTTATTTAGTAATCTGCATCGAAAAAGGTAGCCAATGTACTGTAGTATGAGCATTCTTTTACATGTGTGTTCATTGATTTTAAATAAATTTTTGCTGTTGGCCTTCACTTTTATAGTTTCTTAGCATTAAATGCTAAGAAAATGTAAAAAAATTAGTTTATGCTGTTGCTGTCCTTATTTTGCATTTCCTACACCACATTGACTTTTGCTGGTTTGCATTTTCAAGACATAGGCCTACTCATTGTTCGGATGTCGCATTCTATTGCTGAACTGTTATACATACAATGTAGGCCTATAACAATCTACTTCTTATTGTTGTATTGTTGTAGGTCTATATGTCCTCCATATATTATTTTTGAGTACCTTTACTCCAATGTGTAATGTTGAATCGAGGATCAGTTGCAACTAGGCTACGCAATTATTTACATTGACTTCCACAAATTGACGGCACGATACATTCACGTTGCGATAACATTACTTTCACATTACAGTGAACAACTGTTGTTGTTGACAGATCGTTGCCGGAATTTCCGTCTTCTTCATCGTCGTTTCCATCCTTTCCTTCTGTCTGAAGACGCACAGCAGCATGCGCGTTCCCCTCATCCGCAACACAAACACCTCATTCGACTTATACGCGAATTCAAACGCCGACCATCCGGACAACCTAACGTCAGCGCCGATCGCTGCGACTCACATCTACGAAGGACGATGGACGGTCGACAAGAGAGACAGCGACCCGCACGAAGCCTTCTTCTACATTGAATGCGTCTGCAACGCGTGGTTCACATTCGAGATCATCATCCGGTTTGTAGTGGCGCACAATAAACTGCTGTTCGTGCGAACACCGGTGAACATCATCGACATCGTGGCGACGCTGTCCTTCTATCTCGACTTCATCGTGACGTACTTAGGCAAGGAGCACGACATCATGGAGTTCCTCAGCATCATCCGCATCATGCGTCTCTTCAAGCTGACGCGGCACTCTCCGGGATTGAAGATCCTCATCCATACGTTCAAGGCGTCAGCGCACGAGCTCAGTCTCCTCGTCTTCTTCCTCGTCCTCTTCATCGTCGTATTCGCCTCGCTGGTCTTCTACGCCGAGCGGACACAACCGAACAAGGACAACGACTTCACGTCGATACCTGTCGGTCTTTGGTGGGCGATTGTGACGATGACCACAGTCGGATACGGTGATATGACTCCGAAGACCTACCTCGGAATGTTCGTCGGGTCGATCTGTGCCCTGACCGGGGTGCTGACCATTGCCCTCCCGGTCCCCGTCATCGTCAGTAACTTCGCTCTCTTCTACTCGCACACGCAGGCGAGAGCGAAGCTGCCGAAGAAGCGGCGAAGGGTGCAACCGGTCGAGGCCGTCAGACCGAAGGGATTGCAGGCGGCGCTGAGGAATTGTCCGGGAACGGGGCTGACGGGACTGCAGACCCTGCAGCGAATGAACACCGTACGACACACGCCAGCTGATAATAAACTCAACAGAATAGGTTCGTATCATCAGGGTTATCACCAATTTTATGAAGTCCAATAAATTAATGTCGATGACGATCGTAATTACGATGCCATCGATAATTGCAATAATAATTTAATCATGAATTTCTATAGCGCCACTTCCAGAGATGCTCCTCAGAGTGGTTCTGAGCTGACGACACCAAACCACAATCAAAGAAAAAATTTTCATAAGCCTGAAAAAAGGACAAAGAAAGACTAAGAGTCATTATGGAGACTGCTAGGGAACTAATTCAAAAAAGTCGGACCGATGACGGTAGTGCTGCAGATGAAGGTGGTGTTGGTGATGGTACAATGATGCTGATGATAGTGGATTATAAAGCGCTTCTCACTGTACACTTGTGTACATCCTACTCAAAGAAGCTTCCTGTGCGAATAAACCTTGAAAATGTGAAGTCTTAGAATAAGGGCAGAGGCAGTTAGACCTAGTGCCCCATACAGTAGCTCAGCACGAGTTAGAGCAGGAAGGTTATTACACAACAAGGAGGAAAACAGAGGCATTGGCATGATGCTGTGCTTTGGCAGTCTGAGACCGAGATAGCCTACTACTTGTATAAGGTCATGGCGGTCTTATGAGTGGAGAGAATGGATGTCCGGAGGCAGCGGAAACAGACCGCCGTTTAATAAGATCACAAAGATATAACATAACGAGGAGTTTGACCCGAAAATGTCACAGAACGTTGATCACATTTTTAGTGATGCCGTATTCATAATTTTTACAACTCGTGAACGATTGATATTCACTCACTGTATAATAGGTTACGAATAGTGGTGTTAAAAGTAACAAAGGAAGTAAATTAATTACTACTTGTTAATTTTGTATTAATCGTTTTAATCGTCATTTTATTCATGCATTCCTTTCAACAATCCATAACTTTAAATTTTTTTATCATGCATGTCCAGTAGATTCCAGTATGATATATCTCATGCATTGCTGCTCATTCAAGGCTAGTATCATGCCTTACAGCACATTCCGGGCTAGTCTTATGCATTCAAGTAGACCTACATCCCAATAATGATAAGCTTAGTCAATAAGATAACATCTACTGTAGCCTACTCTAAAGTTTGTTTTTAAGAGGTGACTTTGAACCTCGATATATGCTTACTTGCCTTCGGCTACCGAACCAATTATCGTTGCTCACAAGAGTGGAGGAATCCTCAAAGATAGATGGACGAGACAGGGACGCTGGACTTGAGTTATTGCAGCGTGGCAGCTCGACAACAAATTACGTTGAAGCATTCACTGTAGCTCTAAGTCAACGCCAACCACGCAGACCAATATGTTGTTCACGCGCAGAGTTCCGAGAAGCCTGAGTCATTCGAAGCTCAGCTTTGTTCCTTGGAATTGTTTCTTTTTTACAGAAGTCTGTCCCTGTTACCTCGATCCACGAATTCTTTCTGTGCTTTAGCAATACGTCTCCTCTTTGAGCTGGTTTCAGTTTTTCCAGTTTCTCGCTAATTAACCATTTTTAACTTTCTCTCTAAGTCAAACACTGAATGATGTTGATCACTTCGTTATTTTTCAACTGTGGCAAATAGACCAAAGTCTCGCATGAATAATGAATATGCTGTACTGTGAGAGGCGCTTTATAAGTTTGTAAACAGAATCGATGAGAATATATTAGATAGCCTATAATAATTATGTGATCCCATACCGATTGTTTTGAAGTTTTCAGAATACGGTCCTGGTGTGATATGAGACAGGCATGGTTCTAATTCTATTCTAGTCTCATGCATCTATGCACATTGCACAAGTGCACATTCCAAATAATAGATCAATCAGGAATTCCAGCAAATCTCCTGCACATTCAATCCTAGACTGCTGAATTGATGCACATTTCAGACTAGTCTCATTCATTTCAGAGCATTCTAGGCCAGATTGTTGCATCCACGCACATAATATAAGCCAGTCTCGTGCATTTGTCAAGCACATTCCAGGCTAGTCTCATGCACTCCAGCACAATCATTCCAAGCTAGTATGCCTATCATTCGTTCAAGCACATTCATGGTAAGTAGGGCTTTAGTAGGCCTACATTGCATAATGTATTTCAGTGCATTTTAGGTTTGTCTCGTGCAATCAGCACATTCGAATCTAATCTATAATACACTTCATTTGCCGTAATGAAACTCTTCACTATAATACTTAGTGTATGATAATTTTTATGATAGTTGACTTTGATAATTATTAATTCATTAATTAACCATTTATTATTACTTATCTCTTTCTCTGGTTTGTTGAAAACTCAAATATGTTATTTTCAAAATAGAGAGCAATAGAAAGCAGTTTTCTAAACTAACGCTGAGAGAATGAGAGTGAATTCTTAGCGACTTTATTTTCTCAGCCTTGAACATAAAGGCTAATGGTCACTTCACAAGGAAAAGTAGCTGAAAACTACAATGCTCTTGATGAATCCAACAATATATAATTATATTTACTTCTACACATATAAATTCAATAGACGTCTATGCTATTTCTATTTTAGACTATAGGCCTAAGCTTAGATCTATTTTATATAATAATTAGGTCTATAATGATTAAGTATAAGGTATAGGCCTATATAATAAATCCAGCATCATAGGCCTGCATGAATTTGCAGTAGTTTGTGCTGACAGATTGAACGCCTCGCAGACTGCCGCACGTAGAGTGATGTGCGGCGTTCTTTTGTGTTTTTATTTAGTACTAAATCTCTTTGTTCTAAGTGTTCTGTGTTCTTTTCATCTTTGTCTGCGTTGTAGCGGTTTGCAATTTCTTCCGATTGATAATAATCGAAGATAATAGAAACTAAGTATGCCTAATTGTTTATTAAGTAGTAAGTCTCGGCACTTAACAATAATATTATTAGTAGGCCTATATCAATTTTCTGCGATTGTAACGGTTGGCGGTTTCTCCCGATTGATAATAATCGAAGATAATAGAGTTGTATAAGTATGTCTAATTGTTTAAGTAGTAAGTCTCGACACTTAACTATAATATTATTATTATATCAATTTTCTGCGATTGTACCAGGGTAGCGGGTTGCGTTTTCTCCCGATTAATAAGAGTCGAAGATAATGGAGTTTTGTAAGTATATGCCTAATAATAATAATAATAATAGGCCTAATTGTTTAAGTAGTAGTTCTCGGCAACTAACAGTGTTATTATTATATCAATTTTCTGCGATCACCTAATTACAATTGATTGTATGGAACTATATTTTTTGCAGGTTTTGGAAGCGAAATCTTCGACAAAGGTAGAAATTGGTTTTTAATTCAAGCAGAATTCATTATTAAACTATAGTCAAACGTAGTCGAATGATGTGCTGTTATATTATTTGAAGGAGCAATACTACATGAAACAGTTATCAATATTAGGCTTAATAGGCCTATTGCATTAAGCCTACTATAGTTCTTTTGTTCGCTATTATAGGCCTACTAAGTTTTAAACTTTAAAAATAGATTAATTTAAGACAAACAAGACTGACACAATATGTCTCACATTGTGGGGCGCGGTGGTGTAGTGGTGGCTTCGTTGCCTCGAAGCCGGAAGGTTTTGGTTCGAATCCACCTCGCCGCGTAAGGACCTTGGGCAAGTCTTTCACTCACAATTGCTCAGCGCTTCGGCGTGTAACTCCGATGCAGTGTCCGCTCTGCATTCGGGAGCGCCTCTGAGTACAGAGCTTGAAGGGGCGCTATAACAAGTGCACATACAAACAATATTGTACTAGGCTATATATAGTCCTAACATAATATTGTGTCCAGTCTTGTATTATTAGACAAGCGTGATAGGCTAATTATGGACTGAACTATATTGCATTGAACTTTTTAAGAGACTGCGGTAGACTAGCCTGCACCTGACTTTATTAGACTACATTGACTATAAGAAACAAGTCTGCAATTGAATAGCATGGTCTGGACTGGACTAGTCTCCCATGGATTGCAGTATCATAAATCACTAGACTGCACTTACCTGAACTATGGGTTTATGGTTATAGACGTAGTAATGTTATAATGAGACTTTGTTTCAAAAAGATTAAAAAGCCAGCAGACCTGATTAGACTGCAGGGCACAGAAGATAAGTCAGCCGGCCAATCAGTCAGCCATTCAGCCAGCCAATCAGTCAGACCGCCAGTCAGCCTATTCATCTATCTATAAAATTATGTCTGTCTATCTATCAACCTATCTATCTATCTGTCTAACTTTATATATTGATCGTCTATCGATCCGTATATTTCTTTTATCTCCCCTTGTCTCGTTCTGTCCTTCACTGATCTGCCTCTACTTAGTCTAGAGACTGTTTGTCTCTTATTGTCCTGACAGTGTTTCTCCAGATTTTTTACCATCTTCAACACCACTATTTCCATCCTTTATAAAAGTCTCCATATGTCTCTTATCACCTATATATCTGCGTCTATTTGTCTCAACATCTGTCTGCATGTCTCTACCAGTCTCCAACCTTGTCTCCATCTCCTCTCATCCGTTACCACCACCCTTATGCCGTTGCCTTGGCCGTTGTCATGGCGATTGTTCGCCGGACCCGTTGAAGAGCAGCTATTCGAATGCTAATATCATGGTCGGTTTAAACCTCGCTCCATAAGTCGACCGGTTTTAAAGCGGGATATACTAGGAGCTGCGGAATTAGCTAAGCGGACCATGCTGCATACAAACCATTCACACAATGTCCTAGAACTTGAGCACATGAATACAATATGTCTCATAATATACCACAAGAAAAATCGAGCAAGCGCAGTAGTAGATAATATAAGAGTTCAATATCGCGACATCCCAATAATGAGTAAGAGTTCTATATCATCGATATAAATAACTACTGGTGACAGCGTATTGTTTACCAATATTCATATCGCTGACAGCGTACTGGCCAATGGCAGGCGAGCAATCCCATCCCACACCGACGACGTTAATCACCACCCACTGCGCGCTAATCTAATTAGCTATCGAGGGACGACCTCATGTTGCGCGCCGTAAACGAATGCAACCGCATTGGGAGACCACAATATGTATACTATGATGAGATGAATGCATATATGTATTGGTATATGTGATGACGTGTGCAAAAGGTAGCGTGTGCAAAAGAATGTCGTGTGCAAAAAGTAGTTCCGACAGCGTCAGACGTATGACAAAGAAAATAGTTCGCCACACGTTTCCTATGCGTGTAGGTACACAAAATAACTACCAGTACTTTGATGTATCACTACGCGCTTGCTATTATAAAAATTCACCAATCGCTGGCTTTTTCAATCGTCTTGGAATCTTCTACTACATGGCAAGTCTGTTCGTACTTCGAAAAGTGAATATCTTCATATCGCTTCGAAAGATTTCATCATTCTGAATATGGACAACATGGATTTTAGTAAGTAATTTCATTCAAATACACTTTTTATATTGTTTACATTCGGTCTTTATCATATTCTTTTCTTAACTTATTCAAATATTTTAAATCTTTTAGATATCGACGATTTTATAACGGACTCGCAATTCGCTGAATTGGAACGCTTCTGTGCTACCATACCGTGTGATGACCTTGGACAATTCGATAGTCCGGGAGAACTTGAAAAGGCTGTTGAGAATGGTATTTATCATGCTTAGGCCTATTTTCATTCTTGGAGCTGAAAAAGAATTTAGCGATAAAAAATTTGTTACAAACAAAATATTTTGATTTGGTTTTGTCTTTTTTTTTCTTTTGAATTTCTACAGCGATGCTTTTATAGGCCCTAAGTATTTCGATAGATTAATTTTTTATAATTATCAAACTTACGCTTACAACAATTTTATCTTTCAGTGTGGATGACAGCAGACTCATCAGATGATGAACTGCCACGCATCACCACAGACGTCGAACAATATGAAGCAAAGAAATTGGAACCTGCTCAAGCGAGAGGTAAATTGTGACGCCGGGAATCAAAACCCGTCGTTTGTTGTTTGCTAGATATTGTGCTAGATGCCGAAATAGGCGAGAGAGGTCAAGAATAAATTTCTACAATCATAGATTTATAAATATTTATAATTATGAAACTTACGCATACAACAAATTTATATTTCAGTGCGCATGACAGCGGACTCGTCGGATGATGAACTGTTACGCATCACCACAGACGTCGAACAACATGAAGCAAAGAAACTGGAACCTGCTCAAGCGATAGGTAAATTGTGACCCCAGGGTTCGAAACCCGTCGTTTGTCATTTCCTAGATATTTTGCTAGATGCCGAAATAGGCGAGAAGGGACAAGAATAAATTTCTACAATCATAGATTTATAAATATTTATAATTATGAAACTTACACATACAACATTTTTATCTTTCAGTGCGGTTGACAGCAGACTCGTCGGATGGTGAACTGCTTCACATCACCACAACCATCGAACAACATGAAGCAAAGAAGTTGGAACATGCTCAAAACCTAGGTAAATTAATTATTTCTTTTATTTTCTTCATATATGAGTTTAGAAATCAAGAATTTCAAAGGAATCAAACCTTCTTAGTATGGACATTGCTATATGCAATTCATTTTTATCTTTTCAGAATGGAGAACTACCGAGTCATCCGATGACGAGTTGCTGCGGAATGCAACAACCCACGAGCAGGAAGAAGCTTCAATATTGGTTCGTGGAAAAGTGCTAGGTGAGTTGAGTTTTGTATTATTTCTTAATCATAATCATACAAAGAAAGACTTTTGCTCACAGGAATATTTTTATTATCATCTTTTATGTAATCGTATTCAGCTTTCGTTGTGGATTTAGTTATTATATTGAAGTTGTATAAACTATAGATTTTATCGATGGAATCATATCCGATTCGGAACTTCAGGCAGCCACGGACGAACTGGATCGACGGTGGGCGCTCCGAACGGATGATGAATTCTCTCGACAACGACAAGTTTCTATGAATCTAGGTAGGAAAGTTCCTCTTCCATGAACAATAAGTGTAGTTTTCTACCAAATTTATAATATCAATTTTAACTTTTCAAATATAATAACATTTATTTATTTTTTTTTTTACGTTTTGCTATTCATTTTGTCTGTCAGTTTATTTTATAAACCTTTCACATTATCTGTTCCAGAATGTACTGATGTAACGATTGCGAAGGAAACGGAAGACAGAGAGGTGAGGAGGCTGGAACGCGGAAAAGCACCAGCTCCCAAAAGACGTGTGGAAGAAGATGATGATGATGAACCCTCAACATCAAGTGGGAAAAGGCATAGTAAGTAGAAATTCGTTTGCGATGTATATTTCTGATCAACGTTAAGATTTTTTATTTTTTTATTTTTTATTTTTTATTGATTTATTATTTTTATTTTATATTATATATATATATATATATATATATAGAAAATGAAAACATTGGCTATAATTTGTAATTTATAAAATTATGATAGAAAATTCATTTTGTTTGGATTTTGTTTTTGTGACTTTTAAGAAACGGATACGTACTGCCGTTACTGCTCAACATATAAGAAAACGAAGTTGGATAGTAACGGATTGTGCCAAGTATGTGCGAATCGAAGAGTTTGCTCTACGTGCAAATTACGAAGACAGGCTCAATTCTTCCAACCTGATTCTACACAGTGCATCACATGTTCGAAACCTTCCGTCAACCGCATTCGATGCTCGGTTCGAAACGTGTTCGAACAGCATCTATTGTCATCTGATCCAAACGCTCGCGACGTCAGAACTCTCATGAATGACTTGAAGGGCGACATCAATTCAACTTTGGAACAGCAACTATCAATAAAAGGGTCTGTATTTGCAATTTTTATTTTCTTAACACTTATTTTAATTTTTTATATTTTATTGAATTTTTCAAATTTGATCTTTATTGACTAGAAATGTTGTTCATTGTAACAATCTTGATTATCAGGTTGTACATATCGTGATTGATATTTTGTTCTAGTCCGATCAAGTGGTACATATCGTCGGATTTCACGTTTGAACGGGAAAATCCGGACGGAAGCTTAAGGACAACAACAACTTACTTCAAATCAGAATGTGCAACTCTACTGAATCCATTGAGCATAGCCGATCAACTGGAAACCGCAGTCAACAGAATCGACGCGCTTACAGATAGCTTCACCAGTGAAGGATCGGGCTGGACGATTGACAACGTAAACAACATCACCATACACATGGTCGAATACGATCCGATCGGTGGATCGTCCTACATTCCATCGCCAAAATGGTTGGTTGATAAAAGGGCTACACTGAACATTAAGAATACTGATGATAAATGCTTTCTGTACTGTGCTGTTGCTTCTGCACACCCTCAATCAATTAATCAGAATCGTGTTGACAAATATACACCATATCTAAACGAATTAAATGATGAAGGACTAGCATTCCCCGTCGAGATTGGACAAATTCCAATTTTTGAAGCGCGTAATCCGGATTTTGCCGTCAACGTCATATGTATTAATTCCGACCAAGACCATACTTTTGTACCCTTGTATGCATCCCAACATCGCAACCGCAAACATACGGTCAATCTGTTATTGCTGAGCGAAGGTGAGAGACGACACTACATCCTTATCCGAAATCTTTCTCGACTTCTATCCAGTCGTAGTTCTTACAACGGACAAACCTTTCCCTGTCCTTTCTGCCTCCACAGTTTCACCACCGAATCAGGTCTTCAAAAACATATTCCAGAATGCAGCACCCATGCTGTGCAACATGTCCGATATCCTTCTCCTGACAAAAACACATGCACTTTTACCAACATCCAAAACCAAATGCCAATCGGCTTCGCGATCTATTCGGACTTCGAGGCCTTTTTGCCCAAGACCAACATTCCAGCCGGCAATTCCACAACTTTCTGCGATACCCACACTCCCAGTGGTTTCTGCTGCTTGACCGTCTCCACCTTCGATCGCTTCAATCACGAAAGACCGTATGTTTACAGCGGTGACAATGTTGCGGATGCATTTTTTACCCACCTGAAATCCGAACAAGTCAGAATAAACAAAATTCTGAGCAGGAACACACCAATGGCGCCGCTCAACAATTCGCAAAAACAAACATATGAAAATTCCACAAATTGTCCTTCTTGCGCCGTCAAATTCACTCGCGAAAACAAAGTAAGACACCATTGCCATGTGACCGGTCAATTCATTTGCGCCCTGTGCAACAATTGTAATTTGCAATATAAATTCAAGAAATCGAGATCTGGAAAGAACGATTGGAATTACATCATCCCTGTCATATTCCACAATCTCAAGGGTTATGACGCCCACATAATATTCAAACATCTCTCAAGATTCTTCGCTCCCAAGGATGTCTTTGTTATCGCCACAAACATGGAGAAATATTTGGCCTTTGAAATTGACGGGTTACGTTTCGTGGATTCTCTCCAGTTTATGAACTGCAGTTTGGACATCTTGGTAAAAAATTTGGCAAAAGACGGAAATTCCAAATTCCATCATATGCGTAGGCTCCGTCCGAACGACGAACAATTCAATCTTCTGCTGCGGAAAGGAGTCTACCCATATGAATATATGGATTGTGCTGAGAGAATGTCAGATACTGCTCTGCCCCCACAGGATCTGTTCTTCAGTCGACTCACCGATGAACACATCAGTGATGCAGACTATTCCCATGCAAAAGATATCTGGTCAAAATTTGGCATGAAATCGATGCGTGAATACCACGACCTGTACTTGGAAACTGATGTGGTGCTTCTAGCCGATGTGTTCGAGGAATTTCGAAAGATGACCTTGAACTATTATGGGTTGGACGCACTCCATTATTTTTCAAGTCCAGGTCTCAGCTTCGATGCATGTCTGAAGATGACCGGTGTCACATTGGAATTGTTGACAGATCCTGAGCAATATCTTTTCATCGAGAAAGGTATGCGGGGTGGGGTTAGTATGATCAGCAACCGATACGCAAAGGCAAACAATTCATATCTCGCCCAAGGATATGATGCCGCAGTAGAGAATAGTTACATCATGTATCTAGATTGTAACAATCTTTACGGTTACGCCATGTGTGAACCGCTACCGACTGGCAAGTTTCGGTTTCTGACCCCTGACGAACTGATGGATTTCGATGTAAGGACGAAATCCGATGATGATTCGAAAGGCTACATTCTCGAGGTGGATATGGACTATCCATCTCACCTGCATGATTCACATAATGACTACCCGCTCGCTCCTGAAAAGATGGCGGTAACAAAAGACATGCTTTCCCCATATGCAAATGAATTGGCCAACAAATTGGGGATCAAATTTAACAACAATAAAACTAAGAAATTGATTCCGAATTTAAAATCCAAGAAAAATTACGTTTTGCATTATCGCAATTTAAAATTCTACTTGGCAATGGGTCTGAAATTAACCAAAATTCACAAAGTCTTGGAATTTGAACAATCTCGATGGTTAAAACCATACATCGATTTCAACACTGCTAAGCGACAGATGGCCACAAACTCGTTCGACAAGGATTTCTTCAAACTTCAGAATAATTCTACGTATGGAAAATGCTTACAGAATAATCGTAAGCATTTGAACGTCAGAATTGTTACGAACGAGAGGCAGGCGAAGCGATATATCGCGCGGCCAACATTTCAGGCCTTCAACATCATAAATGATGACGTGACAGTTATCAAAATGTGAAAGTCTGATGTGATGTTGGACAAGCCGATATATGTTGGCATGAGCATATTGGATATCTCTAAGCTGCACATGTATCGCTTTCACTATGATCATGTGCAGAAGTTGTACGGAGAAAGAGCCAAATTGCTTTTCACCGACACGGACAGTTTGTGTTATCACATTCGCACGGACGACGTGTATTTGGACATGCGTCAGAATATGACCGAATACGACACATCCGACTACCACGCCAATCACTTTCTGCATAGCAAAGCGAATGCGAAAGTGATTGGTAAGTTCAAGGACGAGTCGAATGGGGAGCCACCTTTGGAATTTGTGGGTTTAAGGTCCAAAATGTACAGTCTGCTACTTCCTGGGGATTACGAGAAGAAAACCGCCAAAGGTGTCAAAAAGTCGTGCGTGGCCAAATACATTCGTCATGCTGATTACGCAAACTGTCTGTTCGGTGAATCGACGACGACCGCTAATTTCTTCACTATTCGTAGTGTAAATCATCAGCTTCATACCACCGAAATTTCGAAATCTGCTCTTTCACCGTACGATGATAAGAGATATCTGATAGATAATATCGCTTCCCTTGCCTACGGCCATGTGTCGCTTGAATGCTAGTCCACAACTTCCTCAATGTATATAACAATTGTATATAACAATTGTATATAATTCTTGTATGTTTCTTGTAAATAATTAATGTCTGTGTTTCTAACAATTTGTACAGAACATAACTTGAATTGCCAAAACAGCATACGAAAAGATAGTGTAAATATTTGTGGAAAACCAAGTTGGTTTGGAAAGAATCGATGCTTGATGTGGTCACTGTGTGTATTTGTTGACTACTTTTTTATATATTTTTATAATAGGCATATCCTATAATTCTTGCACATGATTCTTGTATATTTCCTGTATATAATTATTGTAAAGAAATCAAATGGATTTTCTTTTTTGCGCATTGTGAAAACATCATATGGAAATATTGTGTATATAATTGTAGAAGATTAAGTTGACTTGGAAAGAACAGTTGAAATTTATATCGGTTGTGTGTATTTGAGGATTACTTTTCGAATGGTAAAGATATTTGTGGAAGCATGTGTTCGCTTGGAAAGTTCTGATATATGATGTTTTATGTATTTGATGAACAATTTTTCATTTTCTAAAGACAATTCGAAGATTTAGAATATGGAACTTTGTACATAATTTTTCGTCATTTCTAGATTTGGAAAAAAGTTTTGATGAATGACATATGCTATAACTTTCCATTGCATTATTCACCGATTGATTTGTGGGAAAAAAAATTCTCAAACGAGCGACTTTGTGTTTCTTCCAATATAGAATATGCTTGTGATTCTATAAAAATCAACAAATATCTTGGATGACCAATAAAGTAAAGAATTGAGATTTCAAATGAATGTCTTCTCTACTTACGATAAATTTCAGAAGTTGTCTTTCTGGGCGGTCCCGTGATAAATTATAGACTTTGAATGTTTGTATATGCACAATATACATTTTAGAAGTGTCCATTCATGCAGATCTGAAATATGGTTAAACTGTTGGGAGGCATGGGCTGGGTCCAACGAAAATACGTCAAGTGAAGCTGAATTCATCTAAGGTCATGTGCACCTCTTACTCACATACTTCACCATCGCTTAAGCTAAGACTGAAAGGAAGTACGAGAAATGTTTCATTGATTTAAATTTATTCTGATAGCCGAGAATGAGTTCAATAGAGATCATTACTGAAATAACGAGTTATATAATACACAAAGAAGTCTCTTCGTTGAAAATGTTTAAGCTTTGGTCTGGAACGGATTACACAAGTTACACGCAATCCAGTCCATCTGGTTTAAATGGTCTAACGCACCATTACAACACGATGCGTTTTTCAGTTCCGGTAAACGATCGTGCAGTAATGGAATCGTCTTCAGCAGAAGATCCCACTCTTCCAAACGTAGGGCAATGCCGCTCCGAGTGGGACGTTCTCTCGTTGAGTTTGGAGGAAGAAAATACCGACGTATATTCACGCACTTGAATTCCTTGTTGACTGAAACATAATACCGTCCTCCAACGTGTTGGTAGTAGTCGACGGCCTGCCCCGATTTGAGGAGATCGACATTTCTCTCGATTTCGTCGAAATGGCTGAGGAATCTCACCCACGCCACCTTGTTGAACGAGGCCCCCTTCTTGGTTGGGAAAGACTTTCCATTTTCCTCATCGTATTCGCGTATGTGTACCATTATTTCGTCCTTGTACACGCTGGATGTTAGATAACGTCTGTTGCCGATGGATTCCTTAAAAAGATGATTGCCAGTCTACAACAAATGAATGACATAAGAATTTAAAGTCTTAATCAAAAATAAAAATAAAGCTCACCCACACATACATATGCACACACAAACAAAAATCGCAATTTCATAATCGCATGCAAAGGTAATGTAATGAAAACTTAGGTCTAATTATTTTAAAATAAATGATACTAGAAGTTTTAAAATACTCACTGTGGATGGAAACATAGTTCGCCTTGTAGAATTCATCGTCAAAGGTGTATCCATTAAGATATGAACGTAATTCACTAGTCTCTATGTTTCGGAATTAGAAGATTACACTTGTTGAATATGTCACCAATGCCAAGAAGAATGAAAATTTACACATGAGTTCAATTTTTATATTGGATGGAGCACATTAATATAATCTGTGCGGGCTTGCCATTGGTTGTCAACAATAATATGAGCAGTCGCTGCATTGATAAGACTATGCGTGGAAGCGTGTGATTGGACGGATTTCTGTCACCTTTTCAGGTATGTGTATTTGATGGCACAACCCCTATTTACACAAATAGGCTATTCATACACATATCGGGGGTGTCTCCCAATGCGGTTGCATTCGTTTACGGCGCGCAACATGGGGTCGTCCCTCGATCGCTAATTAGATTAGCGCGCAGTGGGTGGTGATTAACGTCGTCGGTGTGGGATGGGATTGCTCGCCTGCCATTGGCCAGTACGCTGTCAGCGATATGAATATTGGTAAACAATACGCTGTCACCAGTAGTTATTTATATCGATGATATAGAACTCTTACTCATTATTGGGATGTCGCGATATTGAACTCTTATATTATCTACTACTAAGCGCTATAATAAAAACGATTTTTATTAGATGGTGGCTCATTCGTACATAATAATATTATTAGCCATTCAGGTCTGCGATAATGTATTGCTTTAGCGTTCTATGTTATTCGCCATTGCATGAGTTTTAACGTTGTTCTCACATAAGTTGGCTTGATGAAAATTATTGTTTTGTTATTTATAATCATCATCATCATCGTCAAGAACCGAAGGACCAGTGCCCGTAGGTGCCCGCTGCCATCCTCATTATTCCTCGCCATTTTTTTTTTTTTAATAGAAGTCGAATTTATTAAAATAATTTTTACTTTAGCAGAAGTGGTATCGATGATAAGATTCTTTTTTAAATCGGAGCTGGATTAATGAACAATTATTGTTATTGGATTGATTAAAATTATAGGCTGGTTGCTTCTCAAATACAAGCTGGATCGATTAAACGAGTTCTTGCCTGGGTGGAAGCTGGGCTGATGAAAAGGATTAATACATAAGCCGGTCTATAAGTCGGATTGATGAAAAATATGTTTGCTGCACCAGGCGAATAATTTAGAACGAGAAAAGCGATAGATTTCCCAGGTCGGCTGCGTGGAGATTTAAGATAAAGTGTCATAGCGATCAACAGCTTCGTTTCCGTATGTGTGGAGCACTTAAGTTCGATAAGTCCGAATTATGGAACTGAATAACGCAGAAAAGAGTAGGCCTAGACAAAAATTGAAAAGAGTTAGGTAGAATTTAATGCAGTTGAATTGAATTAAATATAACAGGGTAAAGATAAAATGGTAAAATGATAAAATGGTAAACTGAAGTAAATAGAATAAAATTGTCAATGAATAAAACTGCACCTCATTATTGAAAGTAAGGAACTTAGTGGACTTTTTCGTTTCCTCCCAGCATTCAAAATATGAAACTTGGCTGAGTGGCTCAAATAACTGTAAAACTAGACGTGAACCGTAGAGTACACGCTATTATGGAATGGTTAGGCATGCGCTAAGCCACAGATCAGCCAACAATAACAGTACTGTAAACTGAACTTCTACGAAACAAAGACAACAACAAGAGGTAGCCTACTTGAAGAGAAAGAGGCAAATAAAACAATGCATCTTCTTTTATATTATGCCATGTAGGGATTATAGACCTATAATATAAATGCACATCTTTAATTCTTTATAGTATGCGTAGTTGTGTACGTCTGGATAAATATGTAGGTCAAGGAGATGCATTTGTTATCTGCCTTCCTACAGCATTACATGCGCTATAATTATAGATATATTATAATTATATAATAGGTCTTCAAGTAAGACTTAGATATGATATCTCATAATTATCCTTTTTTTATCACACCATCTAGCACTGTTGCAATGAGCAACAGCTTACCATACCTGGGTAAGGTGTGGTTGTGTGCATTATTTTATGTACACTGATCTACAATGTGCTTCTGCATCTGCTTCTACCACCTCTCTCTCTCCAACACGACCCCTACTAACACACTACTCTCCTTCCGACAATCGTCTCTATATAAACCATGCATGTTTATTATGCCTCAGCGCGCACCCCAACCGACCCGTCATGCATCTGGCTTCGATCATCTCCCGGCAGGAAGTTACCTCCACGATTCCCATAATCCAATGAGCGTTCGTGGAGTGTGAAGCCTTGCGGGCGGACCGACGATTCGATTACACAGTCTGCTCTCTGTCTGGCTCTACCTCTGTCTCTTTGTCTAAGTCTCTGTCTGTATGTCTGTCTCTCTGTCTGTCTATCTCTGTCTGTGTCTCTGTCTCTCACTCTCTCACGCTGTATTTCTGTCTCTGTATGTCTGTCTCTCTGCTTGTCTGTCTGTCTCTTTTCTCTGTTTCTGCCTGTCTCTGTCTGTCTGTCTGTGAGTGACTGTAGCTGAACAGTTTACGTAAGAATGATTCAGCGTCCTATAAGACACACAGCCAGTCTAGACGAATCTTGTAACTTCCGACAAGACTCTCTATATAAACTATGCAGATCCTATCGATGTGTGTAGGTATGCGTGTGTATGTGCGTATGGATATGTTCAAAGTGGAGAGGATGGCTATAATAGAAGTATATAAATACATGTACGTGCGTATAGGTATATAAAGTATGTTTGTGTTATGTGAGAGTTGGCACGTACGTATGCATGTATCGTCTAGACTTGAGATTGCGTTAGGTGTTCTTGCTAAGCGTATTTTTCACCGATTGACCTATCGACGAAGAAAGACTGTTGCTATATAAAATAGAACAGATGGAAATGATATTGATAATGATCTTTTCTCTCGTGCAATGTTGGATTGGTTAAGATCAGAAATCTGATTTGATTATAAAGAGATTAGCTATAATTCGTTTGATGCGATAATCTACAGTTGATTGGATTCGAAAATATTTGATTAGTTTGTTTTATTTTAGATACGAAGTCTGCTTCGAAACCTGGTCACGCTCACAACAGCGTCAAAGACAACGAGATTGTTCTCAATGCCAACGGTGATTCCTTTCACATTGAATGATCTTTTATGCCACTCTGCTTTTTAGGCTGTCTGTTTGGGATATCGGTGTTTGTGTTTTCGGAATTCTGATTGCTAATTAAAGTTTAATTATCATCCGGAAAGTTAGGCCAATTTAAAGACGATTAAGAGAAGAATAGCGACGGGAAGGGAATCATAGTGAAGGAAGGAGAGCCTCTGAGTAGAAGACTGAATTTATTGCCGACTACAAACCTTTTATCAGTTAACTAACTCCGAACAAATATAAAATATAATTATTAATAGTTACTTTTATGATGCGACCTGGTGGCGGACCAGTAACGCGTCCGCTCACAGAGCGGAAGGTTGCGGGTTCGAATCCGGGTAACGACCTTGGGCAAGTTGTTCACGCACACGTGCCTCTGTCACCAAGCAGTATAATTTGGTAGCGGCGTATAAGCTGGGAAGTAAACAGCAAGTCCTGCGATACACTGGCCCCGTGTCCAGGACCTTGGGATTCGTCCATTGCTGGCTCAGGGCTATGGAAAAGGAGATGAGCGCCTCCCTGTGTTCCTCATGGAACGGGATAGGACTTTCTTTACTACTTTTATGAGTCATAATGTATAAATGGCCTACAATATTATATATATGCATAATTTGAATGTTTGCTTAAAATCATTTGCAGGTCGAGATGTCCTTCATCCGATCAGTCAAGGAGAGAAACCTGTTGGCCTGCAGCAGCAGCAGCAGCAGCACGAAAGGGACAGAGAGAAGGACAAGAACAGAGACAAAGAGAAGGAGAAAGTGAAGATACAAACCATATCGAATTCTAGTTCACTACCGGACACTGTCAAAACCGAGGCAACCATCAGACTTTTAGACGAAATTAAAATTTAGCAAATTGCAATTTTTTTTCTGTGCGAAAGGATAGGAACTATTATGCAGGTCAGGCTAACATAGCCAGTATTAATACTGCATGTGGGAAACTGGATCTGCTGGGTATCCACATACCAAAGTGACTGTTTCTAAGTTTTTGAGAGTCGCCAGAAGCTCTGACAAAATGACTCCGTGGAAGAAATTGACCACATCGATTGATATCTTCGTAGCGATGATTAAGTAGGCTATAATAATTATTTGATCACATTTTGCTTTGAACTTGATTCTGTTTGGCCAGACAATGTCGAATTTTTAATGGTTTAAAAAAAACTCGATCATTGTTTCATCAACCATAAGTCGGATCACCTCACACGAGTCACTGTCTTGTCTTTATTGTGCAACTGAAGTTCGACGTAAAGTATTTTAGTTTTTAACTGTAAATGGCATGAAGATTTAAATACCCGCCAGCTGGCAAGGCGGGCCTCCGCTATCAAATCATTGTCTTGATTGGAGCTCATTAGGTTCATCTGCAGTAGCTTAAATAGCCTACATGCAGCAGTGGAATGACGTATCCAGAAAGTTTAAGACGGGTGTAGGGCCAAATGGGAAGGATGGTCAGAGGCTCAGAGCGATCGGAAATTTTTGAGGTCAGCCTCGAGGATTGTCTCAAACCGTCGAATAATAGACTAACAATCATTGCAGTCGGGTTGTGGAGCGCCAGCCTTCCAGCACGCACACCAGCTGTTTATATCCCGCAACAATTGATCTAAGTGCAGAAAAAATGTGAAGGCCGTAATGCGCATTGCTTACTGAAACATTATTGAAACATTGTAAGAAAATTTAATTTTCATGCGAATTTTGGCACTGCGTTAACTTTAAAGCCTCTCTCGCACTTAAGTTCATAAACCCCCTACCTCTTACACTAAATTACATCTCTGTGTTAACAATATAAATATTATTTTATGGAATGACAACTCATGGGACCAGCGTTGCCACTCCTTGGGTTTTTTCCACAAGATTTTGGGTTTTTCTATCCGAACTTGGGAAATGGGGTTTTTCTGTTTTTTATACTTTTTTTGGAAACTCTTTTTACTTTTCTGGGTATTTTGATGTCAGTTTAAAATTCTGACGTAAAAATTCATGTTTTGGACGAGCGAATGACTAAAAAAGGTCGTCAGATTTTTCGAACGAGAAATAATTTGGACATTTTCTACAGAAATTAACCTGCACCGCTGAACTTGGGTTTTCTTGGTGTTTTTGCCCTCCTCTTGGATTTTTTCATTTTTAAGAATGACAACGCTGCCTGTGACGTCATTACATTAGCGTCGTTGTTCCAAGGACCAGTGATGCCACAGCTGTGTTTTTCCACCTAGATCTGTGTGTTTTTGCTTTCGTCTGTGTTTCTGGGTTTTTTTTTGGAAAATCTGTGTTTTTTTTCCGTTTTCGTCTGTGTTTCTGGTTTTTTTTGGAGAAAATCTGTGTTTTTTTCCGTTTTCGTCTGGGTTTCTGGGTTTTTTGGGAAAAATCTGGTTTTTTTCCCGTTTTCGTCTGGGTTTCTGAGTTTTTTTTGGACTTTTCGGACCGGATGACTAAAAAAAAAAAAAAAAAGGTCATCAACTTTTTGTCGGGCGAAAATAGAATTTTTTTGACTTTTCGGACCGGATGACTAAAAAAAAAAAAGGTCATCAACTTTTTTGCCGGCGAAAATAAAAAAAATTCTTTACTTTTCGGCCGGGCGACGTCTGTGTTTTTCTGTGTTTTTTTTATAGGAAATCTATGTTTTTTTCTGAAACCTCAGTGGCAACACTGCCAAGGACTACGTGATATTAATGTTTTAAATTTTAAACGGTCCTTGGTCGTTGTACGGTTTAAAATCTACAGTTCACAAAGTAATTGAAATGAAACGTACATAGGCCTAATTAGGATTCTTTTTAGCTAAGCACACATTATGGTAAACGTGTATTTCAGCGACATAAATTATTTTCACGCTTTACTTGTATTATGACCCAAAAAGCGTCGTTAGTTATTACTAATAACGTGCCATTGCTCAACAGTTACTGATTTGCAATATTATGAGCTTTATAATACTTATGCTTATACTTATAATTATGTCTGAATAATGTAAATTATTATTTTGTGCATAATTTTATCAGTCCGACTTCCACCCTGGGATAATCATTTTCACCAATCCATCTTCCATTTAGGCAAGAATTTGTTTCATCATTCCAGCTTTTATTAGAGCAACAAATATTTTTCATCAATCCAACTTCAATCAAACAGCATTTTTTAAAATCAATTTCACTTCTATTTGAGCATCAATCCCACCTCTATTTGAGGAAAAAAATCACCTTCCGACTTCTATTAAAACAGTTATTTTTCGTCATTCCCACTTCTACTAGAACAAAAAACATTTTTGATCAATCCAACCTCTATTAGAACGATTTTACCATCAAACCCACTTCAATTTAAGGAAAACTTATTTCATCAATCCAATTTCCATTACCACGAGAATTCTTTTCGCCATTCCATATTGTATTCAACCAGCGCTAGACGAACAGCCCGTTGATAAAATAATCGTCCGCCGACAAAAGTCCACTAGAAGAATAATTAGTCGATAGACAAACCGTCAACTTGACGAACAGTCCGTTGACGAATATCCCGTCAGATTACCGAATCCTACTTCGGTAAAACCGTATTAAAATTGCGTTTAAATTATACTTGACATTCGTAAGTAGTACAAGTAGGCCTAAATGCGGTTTCCTCCGACTTCTATTTAGCAAGACATTTTATTGTAAGTTAAACTTGTATCGAGCCATATCAGTTTTATCATTGATTTTCGACTATTGTTTTGCGTTGAATATTAATATTAAGCACAACATTCTATTGGAGTAGGCCTATACATGCATTCTTGCATATTGCATACAGTGCATATGCCTAATGTTCTGCACTGGCTCTCCCGCAGCGAATTATTTACAGGCATTGGTTTGGAGTTGCCTCCTTGGTTTGGTCCCTGCTTTTCTCAAGGAGTTTTGCAATACCACACAGGATGTCCAGGCGTCTCTGCTTCGCTTCTCTGCATAGTCCTGGCCTTGAGAAAGAGGGCGAGCGAGTGGCCGACGGACGATCGCAGGGGTGGTTTGGTATGGGATGTGTCCCTCAAAAATTTCTGAATTTGAATAGTACCCTGAAGGGGAGCTATATAAATCCTCGTAATGAATAATTAATCAATTCATGTATCCACAGATTCCTATTATATCCTCACAATCAGTGAAGATGTCGCAGAGCATTTCTCCCAAGCTTTCACTTCGAAATACCCTCGCAAATGCAAGACAAAAGCAGCAGCTAGGTCCTAAGGTAGGAGAGAGATCAGTTGTTGTGGATCCTCATGCCAATGGAAACAAAAGAAGTCGTTCGAAAGACAAGATGTACAAATGCGAGTCATGTAAGAAACATTTTAAGCACCTCTGTACCCTCAGAAGTCACATGAATACACATACTGGAGAGAAACCTTTCCAATGCCAAATATGTAAAAAACGTGTTCCACAATACTCCAGTTTAGTGTGTCATATGAAAGTTCATACTGATGTTAAGCCACACCAATGCCAGTCATGTGACTTTAAAACTAAGTATAAAGATTACTTAAAAATTCACACTAGAATTCATACCGGAGAGAAACCATACCTTTGCCAGGTATGTCACAAGACGTTTTCAGGCGCATCGGCCATGAGAAGTCATGAAAAATTCCACTCTGGAAGTAAGCCATTTCCATGTCAGGTTTGCCAAAAACAATTCGTCACATCTTCAATTCTAAAAATTCATGTTCGACACCATACTGGGGAGAAACCTTTCCAATGCCAGACATGTAAAAATTGGTTTGGTAATCCTTCCGTTCTGCGAAGGCATGTGAGAAATCATAGTGGAGTTTCCAAACTAGGGCAGAAATCAGTTGTGCAGGATTCTGAAGCCAAAGGAAACAAAACAAGTCGTTCAAAAGACAAAATGTACGAATGCGAGTTCAGTAGTCATACGACTACACATACGGGAAAGAAATGTATCCAATGCCAGGTGTGCCAGAAACGTGTATCCCACTACACCAAACTAATGCGCCATATGAAAATTCATACTGAAGTGAAACCGCATCAATGCCAGTTATGCGACTTTAAAACTAAGTACTATAAAGGTTACTTAAAAGCGCACACGAGAAATCATACCGGAGAGAAACCATACCTTTGCCAGGTATGTCATAGGACGTTCTCAGGCGCCTCAGCCATGAGAAGTCATGAAAAAATCCACTCTGTGATAAGCCATTTCTGTGTCAGGTTTGCCAAAAACAATTCGTCACATCTTCAGCGCTAAAAATTCACGTTCGATTCCATACTGGGGAGAAACCTTTCCAATGCCAGACATGTGACTTTAAAACTAAGTATAAAGGTTACTTAAAAGCGCACACGAGAAATCATACCGGAGAGAAACCATACCTTTGCCAGGTATGTTATAAGACGTTCTCACGCGTCTCAGTTATGAGAAGTCATGAAAAAATCCACTCTGGTGATAAGTCATTTCTGTGTCAGGTTTGCCAAAAGCAACTCATCACATCTTTAGGGCTAAAAATTCATGTTCGACTCCATACTGGAGAGAAGCCTTTCAAATGCCAGACATGCAAAAAATGGTTTATTGATCCTTCCAGTCTACGACTTCATGTCAGAACACATACTGGAGAAAAACCGCACCAGTGCCAGTTTTGCCAAAGAGCATTTGCACAGAAAGGCACTCTAGTGACTCACAAGAGAGTGCATACTGGAGAGAAGCCATACCTATGCAAGTTGTGTCAGAAAACGTTCTCAAGCTCTTCAATCCTAAGATTTCATGAAAAACGCCACTCTGGGGAGAAGCCGTACCTTTGCCAGTTGTGTCAGAAGACGTTCTTATGCTTATCAAGTCTGAAACGTCATGAAAGATGCCACTATGGAGAGAAGCCACACCTTTGCAGGGTGTGTCATAAAACGTTCTCATGCTGCTCAAACATGAAATATCACGAAGGACGCCACTCTAGATAGAAGCCATAAATTTGGCAAGTAGCCTATGTAAGAAAATATTTTCATGGTCTAAACGTCTGATAACCAAAAAGCTCACTTTTTGTAGATACCAATTATTGCGTCAGGATTGTTTCGCTAAATATTTCGCAACTGCTGTAATTTTAAAAATCGTTTTCGTATGCTGCACGAAAATGCAGTCACCAAACTAGAATTTTTGAAACATGACATGTCATGCAAGTTTATTCAGCAGGGATGTGCTCCTCTCCACATGGATTTTTTGTTATTGCCACACTGGTATGGTAGCATCTTTGGCTATCATTTTGACGTCATGACATCCTTGTCAAAATTTCCTTTTATCTCATTGCTTAAAGACATGATTTAAAACTTCAATAAAATAATGTTCTTCCGAATTTAAATTTTTTGATCATTCTTTGTATTTCATGTAGCCTACTTCTCTTGGAATCCGTACAGAAGAAAAGCACAATCTTCGTATGCACGGGCGTCTTGGAGCACTCTCTCCCAATTAGGTCAACAGACTCAAATTTTGCACAAGAAATCAAACAATTAGCCACTATTAGTGAGCCAATATTAACATTGTGGAATAGTTTTTCAAATAGTCTTTCAAGTAGTTTTGAAAGACAAAATAATATCCCGCTTTTATGATGCTGGGAGGTGACTCTCGAGCAGTGACGAACATTATTGAGGATGTATACAATATAGGCCTAAAGAAACAATGTCATTCAAATCGTCGCCTTCCTCCGTAATAAAAAAAATTACGGAAGCGGATCGAATAAGAAGGATTTCGGTGTTTCCTAGTTAGTACATTGTATTCGCTGATCGGCTGAGAACCAATGGAGTTCAGACTACCTGATGGGGTAAAAGTGTCAAACTGGAGTAAGTGTAAGGTATACAATAACTGAGATTTTAAAAAGTATATTAAAGATGGAATGATTTTTTACTGATAAGCAATCCCAACAGAGAAAAATATCTTAAAAGCACATCTTGCCGGCTGATTTCAGGTGGTGCCCATGCATAGGCGGGCCTCGCATGAACAATTTCTGGTGGTGCTGAGCACTCACGGGCCTCGCAAAGTCGGCGCCCATGTGCACGTTAGTGAAATTGTGTCCCATTTCGATTGTACGTTCAATGGAAATGTATTAGGGGCCTAATAGAAGTAACCATGGGCGGAGTTTGGATTTCGTTCTTGGAGGGGGCTAACCCCGAGTTTGGGCTTATTGGAGGAGCTATAACCCCGAAAAAGGATACAATTTTCATGGTGGAAAACTTGAATCCAGGTCTTCTTGGAGGGGCTTAGCCCCCCCCCTAGCGCCTGATAAACTCCGCCCATGAAAGTAACCAGGACACTAAGATCGAGGAATTCGCAAGATCTTCAATTCTTCAAAATATCTACATCGTCATGCACGAATTCTATCGGAAGATAAACCTTAGCCATGCTAGTTATTGAGGTTCAATATGGATATTATAGTGGGCTTTATTTAAGTAGGCATTGAGAACACAGTCTTAAGAGATAGGCCTACCCTACCAGCGCTAATTATAATATCAGGATTAGAATCATAGCCACATCAGAAGGTCTTATGATTTGAAACTGTCTGTTGCTGTTTCACAATTACTTTATGTCGATTAAACAGCTTATGTGAAGACGTAGCCTATTTGCAAGATACAGAAAACTTCGTAGGCTAATTCTGCATTATCTGCATATTTAAGAATGTTTGTTTGTTTGTATGTTTGTATGTGCACTTGTTATAGCGCCCCTTCAAGCTCTCTACTCAGAGGCGCTCCCGATGCAGAGCGGACACTGCATCGGAGTTTCACGCCGAAGCGCTACGCAATTGTAAGTGAAGGACTTGCCCAAGGTCCTTACGCGGGGAGGTGGATTCGAACCTCGGACCTTCCGGCTCCAAGGCAACGACGCCACCACTAGACCACCGCCCCACATGCAGTGGCGTCTAACCCCCCCACTTGGAGTGGGAGAACAAACCCCCCCATTTTCGCCGACTTAACTTTTTTATGAGAATCTGTTCCTATATTACGTATGCACGGAGGGAAGGGATCACGGAATTTAGGCGATTTACGTACGGGGGGGGGGGGGGTCGGCCGAATGTACGCATGCCAAATAAATGTCTGATTATGACGTATACATTAGGCTAATAGGATAACAGCAAAGATAATAGGATATCGGGGTGCCAACAAAATGCACGGGGGAGGGGTCGAAAATACTATTGTTTGCATACGAAATTTATGGATGGTCATTAAGAGACTGCAATTGACCGAAAGCGTGTCATATTGTCTGACTTTTAATTCTGTGATGAATTTCAAACGCAAATGTTTGAGTAAAGAACAGGGAATTTTGGAATTAGCCTATAGGAGCATTAAGGGCTTAAGCAAAATCAAGACGCAATATGGCTCAGCTTTACCTAGGGGCCGTCCATAAAGTACGTCACGCTATTTTTGACCATTTTTAACCCCCCTTCCCCTGTCACAAACTGTCACACTTTCTCGGACCCACCCTCTTAAAGTACGTCACACTTTCTCGGACCCCCCCACTAGAGTACGTCACACTTTCGATTATTTTAAAAATTAACACCTTATTCAAATTTAATCTAAAACACACATCACTATTAAACTGTAAAGTTTCCACTTAAAAGAACTACCACATTATTAAAATGACTTTAATAGTAGAATAGTTAATTGTCAACAGTTGTCACAGTTATTCATTGAAGCAGTAACTCAATGTAGATTGAATTTGAAAACAAAAATTAGACTAGACAATTATATATATAATGCACATCATTAAAAAAATTAATGTGTGACGTCACACATGGCCTGACCCCCCTCCCAGGCTCCCCCTGTCACAACTGTCACACTTTCTTACACCCCTCCCCCCTGGAGCGTGACGTACTTTATGGACGGCCCCCTTTGGCTAAAATTAATATGCCTAAAATTGTATGCTTAATAGGCAAGTAGAAAAGTAGTTGTACAATTCTAAATCATTAAAACTCACCACTGCGAAATATCCTGTTGCTGCAGTAGCCGAAAAGAATTAATTGCTCTTAAACACAGACGGAGACTTGGTCCTATCTTTGGGGTGGGGGGAAGAGACAAACGAGCGGCCAAAGGACGATCGCCGAAGCCGAAAGGGTTTGGGAGGATGTTTTCCTCCCCAATGTTGAAAACGTTTGAATTTCCACACTGCAATGGTAGCATATAATAGGCTGTCATTTTAACGAAAATCTTCATCATTTCAGTGGTGATAGTGGTGGCTTGAGACTTCAAAACTGTCCCCTCCAATTATTAAAATTTTTCAAATTTCCACACTGTAATGGTAGGCTTACACTTGTAGTCGTCATGTCAAAACTTTCTCATAATTTCACTGTTGAAAGAGATGGTTTCAGACTTCCGTAAAGACATCGCCTACTCATAGTTTTCTTTTAACTTAAGCTTATTTGAATTTCCATAGTGTCATGGTAAGAGGTTTCATATTTCAATGCTGATAGCCTAGCCATGGTTTAGGACTTTAGAGTGTTGATTAAAAATTTTATACAATTTTTGGATTTGCACATTGTAGCCGTAACCTTTTAAGCTGTCATGATTTCAGTGCTCATAGATGTGGTTTAAGACTTGAATAAATGTCCCATTGTTTAATTGTTTTGTTTGTAAAATGTTATGGTAGCTTTTAAGCTGCTATCTTATACGAATTCTCATTATAGATAAATAGTGGATAACACTGAACATAGTAAATTATAATATTTAAGAAATATTTCTGAAACATTTGGACGATATAAGCATTTACGCCCCACCCCCCTTAATTCTCCGTCCATGCGCTAAGAGCTCGAAATTAAGAGTTCTAATTCTCCACAGAAATTCTCTGTGTAGGCAGACCTTTAGCTGTTGAAAACTCCTGCTGAAGTCGATGCAACTCTTTGCGAAATAAGAAAAACGTAACACATAGACAGTCAAATTCGGTTGTCCACAGTATAATGACTATCATCTCGCTTCTAGCACTTTACGGCTGCATCTCTAGCATGGAAAGACTCTGTTCACATGTAGGCATACATCAGACCTGCTCTTATCCATTTCAGAGATCTGCTGGCTGGGAATCTAATACGAAACATCTGTTATTAGCTTAATTAGGCTTAGGCTACTTTTACAGAAGGGACCACTGTCCGTCGTATCAGAAGACTGAGGCAGGCTGCACTTGCACAGCAAGTGTCTAACGGGTCGTTTGATTCTTGCTGCGCGTCCGTCGCATCATTAATTTTGTTCCCTTCATCACCTGCCGTAGCGTGGGCTTCGGCTTGGCTCCGTCAGTAAGCATGACAAGTGATAAGAGGTCAATTCCGAATGACTGCGATTCACCCTTGTATGCCAGATGGAGATCTGACTGACACTAATGCCTATGGGTTGTTGTACTCGCTACCAAATATGTGACTTCAAGCGAACCGTGGGTTTGTTAGTTCTAGGCAACATAGGTTTTCAACAATAATTTTCGTATTCCAGGCCTTTATTTAATAGGAATTCAGCAAACCCCCCCAATTTACACCCGTAAAACGCCAAACCCCCCCCCACTTTCAGAAGCCGTGGGAGAACGTTCTCCCAACCCCCCCATTGGTAGACGCCACTGCCCACATGTATTCATATTATGGTCGGAATAGTCTTTCGGATGAGGCGTAGAAAAAAATGTTGCGTTAATCACTGCGTACTAAATAGGCGAGCATAAGTGCATTGTTTTCAGTAGATTCTTTTCAAAGCTAGGCTAATAGCTTTAGTTACGCAGAAATTGACCTTTATTTGACTTAAAAGCGTGATCTCGCCATGTTGGAGAACGTAGGCCTAATACAACAAACTACACTGAAGAAAACTATGACATAAAAAACCTTTAGAAATTATTTCCTTCGATAGTTTTATGCAAAAGTACGTAAACTAGGCTACATCAATATAATGCAACTGGAAATAGAAATCACACAACAAAGAATGACTAATTCATATCGGCAAAAATACAACAACCACATATCTCCAACAATTAAGTTCTATCAACTACTATGTTTACAATTACATAGCGCAGAAATGATTTATCCAGTACCGGAATATAAAATCTTACTCTTCATAGTAGTCTGCCGCTAGGTGACAGCGCAATTTGGCACAGTTGAAAACGACATTGTGAAGAAAAAACATATCTAGGAAAGTCACAAAAGCAAGTCTGTTTTGTTTTATTCAAAAGAAATGTACGGAAAAAGTAGACTGGGAGTTATTTTTTACCCCTAACACCGGTTACCCAATATGGGTTAAGTATATTATGATGCCTGCATTTATGCCCAGTAAGAAATAGAAGAACAAAGACGTATTGCATTACTAGATCTATTCAAAGCTGTACAGGGTGCGCCAAAAAAGGACCCACCCTGCGTTTTTTCCCGATATCTTGGCCAAAAGTAAGAATTTCGAAATGAAATTTTACAGTCTAAAAGACAATTCAAATTTACACAGGATGGCCAGATATCATCAAAATATTCCAAACGGGAAAAAATTATGCCACTTTTAAGGAGGCCACCCACCGTTTTTTGACGATTCAAAAACGAAACGCAACAAACACTAGTTTTTTTGCCAATATCTTAGCCAAAAGTACGAATTTCGAAATGAAATTTCACAAGCTTAAGGACAATTCATATCTACATATGGTGGATAAATTTCGTCAAAATAATTTATGCCACTTTTAGGGAGGCCACCCACCGTTTTCGGCGATTCAAAAACGTTACGCAACAAAAACGTCATTTTATTAAGTCCATCTCAAATAACTTGTCAAATGAACCTGGTAGTGCTTCGAAACTTGTGTTCAAAGTGCCAACACTTCTTTTGAGTCTCTTTGCAAAGTTCTTGATGGACCTGTTGATTAATCTGAAAGATTCCTTATTTTACCAATTTGATTGTAATCTTGCTAAGTGACTTCTCAGTAACGTGCGGTTACGCTGGTACCCTGTTTCTTTTTTATATAGAAATAATAACGATTATCTGGCAATGTTAAGGCTATTTGATAACAATATTATTTTAGACGAGAAAAAAATTCGTGTTTTTGTTACTTTTTGTTGAGTTTCGCCTTTGAACCGTCAAAAAACGGGGGGTCACCTCCATAAAGAGGTATAACTTTTGTTCTGTTTGAAATATTTTGATGAAATCTGATAAACATGTGCAGATATGAATTGTCTTTATGCATGTAAGATTTCATTTCGATATTCTTGCTTTTGGCCAAGATATTGGTCAGAATAATTAGATTTGTTTTTTGTTACTTTTTGCTGCGTCGCGTTTTTGAATTGTCAAAAAACGGTGGGTGACCTCCCTAAACGTGGCATAACTTTTGTTGTGTTTGAAATATTTTAATGAAATCTGGCCATCATGTGAATACGAATTGTCTATAAGCCTGTAAAATTTCCTTCGGAAATTCCTACATTTGGCCAAGATATTTGTAAAAATCTTAGGGGGGTCTGTTTTTGGCGCACCATGTAGTTCTACTTGCTTGTATTAAATCAGTCAAAAGCTTGGTACAATTTCAATTCAAGAATAGTCATTTAAATAGATAAAAAGATTATAGAACTTTCTAAGTCCTAATGCACATGTATGGCAAACTTTAATATTGTCCCCAGGTTACTGTAATAATATCATTTTTAATGTCATCCCTATATTTTGCTCCAACTATCTGCAAATAGAAGGGTGCTCTTTGGAGTCAATATTATGGTGACTATAGTCATGCATCAAAACGTCAGTTAAGGTTGCTAACAACGTCAGAAAATAAAGTAATAAAATTATCATAAAATTGGCATTATATAAGCTATAAAAGTAATATATTGTGCAAGACTAGCCACAACAGGCAATACAAACTTGTAAACTCAAAATTAATACTAAACAAATCTGCAGTCTAAGGAGATTAAAATATTTCTTATCATGATTCATTTCTCTTTCTTGAAAATTATGAGTGCTTTGGCGCAACTGCTCTGCCAAGAAAGAGAATTGCTTTTGATCGCTCTTCCCTAATGAAGAACAAGAACGGATGATCAGCTCGAAATTCCACTGGTTCTTCTCGAGACTTTACTGCAGACCTGCCTATGATCACAGCGGATGCAGCAGCTGCCTCTGTTCCCTCCTCATTCACATCCACAAACGCCTTATGCACCACCGCAGAAGCAGCCAGCCCCTTTGTTCCATCGATACCGGAAAGGTTCGCAAATCCAGGGTCGAAAAATGTTATCATCCCCATGCTGCTGAGGACTTCCTTCAGTTCTAGATTCTCCTCCATCTTAAACTTCGGAAGCCAAAGTTCCACATCAGGACGTTGTTTAAATCCGCTGTCAATGTTAACGAGATGGTCAGCAGTGAGCGTCTTCTCGAGATCGTCCAGCGAAGAAGACGTTTTGTCTGGCAGAAGAATGAACATACTCACTGCTTCAGACTTGTATGGCAGCTTTAAGACTTGACACGAAAGATCTTTGGAATAGTAGTAAGCAGCACTTTCAACCTCCCGAAACATCAGCTGCACTTTAATGGTTGCGTCTTTTGAAACAAGGAAGTCGGCTTCTTTGGTGTAGTAGGTCTCGAACGGGTCTTGCCAGGCACTCTTGAAGTATACAGCATTGATGAGGACAAGAACGGTAGACGAGTTAACGTTGTCTGGTGTCACGATGTCCTTGATCATCTTGTTTGTGTTCTCTTCAACCCAGTTGTTGATTGCAGCAATGGCCTTGTCAGTCGCATTCCTAATCAGCAAAAAAAACACACGAATTCACTACACTATCCTATAATCAATGGATGTAAATTGTTTGATTTTTACATAACTTCAGGGAATGTGATGTTTTGTGAATAAAATGTATGATTCATTACCAAAATTCAGACATACTGACTATATGTGCATTGTGCACCTAATATCTACTCAACGTAATTCGAAAAGAAATTACTATACCTCATTCTAAAAATAATTGTGGAGCTCCTTCTTGCGCTGTTTCACTGTCTTCACATTCATATTTTGTAAAACCATATTTTGGAAACTTTAAATAAATCTTTTAATTTCACCAGCATACCACGCCATGTTTCTTAGGTGAAGATAACATTTCTCATATAATGTAGTCAAATCTGCATATTTCTACACACCGTTTTTCATATGCAAAGGCGTAAATGTAACGTTAAACTGCATCCATCCTCCGCCACAGGGAACCAACAACGTCCCTGTGCCGGTCCTAAGCCCGGACAAAATGAGGAAGGTTTGCCAGATGGGTGGCGATACGCTGGCAGTGAAAAACCAAGACGATTGTAATCCGCCAAAACCACGCCACAAGTGACATAGCTACCCAGATGCTTCAAGTTGTCATGATGTGGAGCAGACATGCACATGCCGGTCAGGACAGACCGATGGAGAGTGTCAGGGGAGAGAGCGTGGGACACAACGAGCATTGACCCACGTTGTCCTTCATGTCTTTTTCCAATGATTCTCTTCAATCAGACAAGGTGGTCTAGGTGCTTCAAGATGTTATTGGTATGGAGCAGACCTGCTGACCGGACCGGTTGAAGCTTGGCAGCATGACGCGAGACAGACTCAGACAGAGAGTGGCGTCGGACTCCTACGGGCATTGAGCCTAAGGTTATTGATGGTGATGATGAAAGGCGTAAAACCTTTTCTCACCTAATCTGATATAATCCGTGACTAGAAAACACCGTACTGTTAACAAAACAACTTAACCATCTCTACAGTCCTATCCATTGGAGAAATGTCCAGAGTCAAAAGATAACTCTGCTGAAGACAATGGAAGACAGACTGCAGTGGTGAAGACAAAATATAAACCAGTTTCCCAGTTCAGACCGAAATTTTATGGAACAGACAAGAAATCACAAACGTGTTTGAAGCAGGAATCGATAGAATGAAAGTATAAATTAAAACGTTAAACAATTGAGGGCATTTCTCTGCAGACAATGCGCCATCTATAGAAGGATTACCACAAATTTCGCAGAAATACAACATAAACTATTGCATATGTACTATGTAGCTCTGGAGTTTTAGCAATGAACAACTATACAAAACTCTTGTAACAGCCTAGCCTGGCCGTGTTCACGGTGTCATATAAACTGTCATATATATTGTTATTATTTAAAAAATACAACTGTTATTGACATTGCCCTGCTTCTAAAGTTCAGAATTGCACATGTGACTATAGTGCTGAAAACTGCGAGGAGAAGGTTTTTTTTATAGGACCCAAAGTAAGGTCTTCATTACAGTCTTAAATTCTTGGGATCCCATAGTCAAGTATTCAATGCACAATTGAAATCCACACAGTTAATTTTTTCTACAATTCTCATACTGGGTTTTCCAAAGCAAACTGTAAGATAAGACTCTGTTTAAGTCAGAAAACTTGGTCAGTGCACACAAAAGGCAGTTCGATATGAACTACATTCAAAAGCCAAAGTCTATAACGGGTTTCCAATTACGTCATTCCCAACTGCTCACGGACTGCAATCAGGCAGCGCCGTGCTTTCTCCGTGGCTGGCCCTGTGACCTGGAATGATCTCCCTGTTATCCTTGTCAAATACCTATTGGCCTTTCTACTTATACTTCATTTCTTTCTCTTCTCAAGACTGTCTTATTCGACCGGGGTTGGACTGGTAGCGCTCCTGAGTAGTAACCTTGAAGGAGCGCTATATCAAACTTTCAGTAAATAAATAAATAAAATAAACTGTGCATGCTACACAGCAGCCTTTATCATTAAATTTTGAATATAAAATTTTCTTTAACACTATCTAAGCAACAGTAAACAATTTTGTATGTGGAAGCTGCTGAAGTTCTGAATAAATATTTCAGATGAGTAAACACCAAACACCCCCGAAACAAAATCCTGGCCACGACTTTGTTCTCAACCCCCACTTACAAAAGCTAATTAGCTAAAGTAATTAAAAACATTTATTAACTGTTAGCTACTATTTATTAATAATAATAATATCTAGAGATTTAAGTGCCATGGGTTCGTAAGCAATCGATTTAAAAAAAAACGTAGCAACGATTCAGAAGCACATATTTTTGATACACATCCCGTTTGCAGGCTAAAATTTGTTAACTGTTATGGTTTAATGTTTAGATCTAAACAGAATTTAATTTTAATGTAATCAAAATGCCATCGGATGACTGTAGGATAATCCGTAATGAACTTCTTTGTCTTTCTTTGCCCCTTTTCCGCAAGCGTTTGAAAACCATTCTCTTTGATTATAGGTTGGTGTCAGGTCGGGAGCGCCTCTGAGGAGTTCTCTTGAACTGGCGCTATATAAATTTTGATTACAATTACAAAATTACAATTACAATGGATGCCACTCTGATTTAAAAAAGTTAGATCCGGCCAAAAAAGGCTAGAAAAGGATAGAGCGAGAAATTTTAAAAATACATAGAATTTTCTAATTTAAAATGCCTGACGACCTCTTTTCAGCCTTTGAGACCTGCGAAAATTTTAAGATTTTTCTATTTTCTTCTATCAAATCTCCTTTTTTACTCGTGTTTTGTATATTATCCCCTAAGAATGTCCATTTTCCAAAATAAATTTTAAAAAGCTGCTCTCGGAAAAACATAGACCTTGACGAAAAAATCCCCAGGATCCCTTATCCCTAGGATAAGGCCGAAAAACTCAGATCTTGGTGGAAAAAGCTATGAGTAGCATAATAATAATAATAATAATAATGTGCCGTTCCAGGCACATTGCTTTTAATATTTTATAAGCCCCTGGGGGAACGAAGTACCTCAGGGCAATAAAAAAAAAAAAAATAATAATAATAAGAAAAATATAATAATAATAATAATAATAATAATAATAATAATAATAATAATAATAATGACTACAATTTCTATGGCGCCGTAACGCGGCCGTGCTGCTACAAGGGCGCCTTGACAACGACAGATACACATTCAGAGACAAGCGTTTGACGAACTCTATAGAGGCAGCCACATGCGGCGCCAAGAGAACGACACCTGTCCCACCACCACCATCACCACCCCACAACCACCACACACATACACCCATAACACACTCCATAGGCTGCAATAATCCAGTGCCTCTTCACAGAGTTATAAATTGGCTTTTTAAAGTGGAAGCCATGATGAGATATTTTTTGGCATGCCTACATTTTGTCAAGGCCTTCCCCAGTACAAAAAGTGCCTAAATCCGGCCGTACCCCTCCCTGCATACGTAACATATGGTCTTTGGACAACCCCTGAACAGTGCTAATCTCTAGAATAGTCCCTGCATTATTCTGACTGCGTAGACAACATAAAATTATTAGCGCCAATGATATTAAACCTCGCACCTGAAGCTGACAGGAATCAGTTCTGCATCGTAGTGGTTCCTGCAGGCATTCTGAAATTTGTCCAAGATCTTAAACGACTCCTCTCCATACAGACGATTCGCCATGTGCAGCTGGAACGTTGACTCATTGCTGCACTTCTTCAGGTGGTCGATGAAGCCACTGAATGCCTCGTGGATCCTGACATCTTCGAGATCATCAAAGCAAAGCGTCTTCTTCATCTCTTCCAAGGTCTTGCCTCTGGCGCCCAGGTATGTCATGCTCAGCACAGCGGAGATGCTGAGGGGCGACATAAAGAGGTTTCCTTTGCTTCTCTTTCCTTGCTCTTTGTACAATTCCAGAGCAAATCTGGAAATGGCTAAGACCAGATCTTGAAAATCTTTCTCATTTCTAAACACTTGGTCTGTTCCTGCCTTGTTGTGGATGTCGCTTCTGCTGTGATGACTCTGAATAATCAAAAGAAATTTCTGAAATCCTCGCCTGATGGGTGCAGCATGGTGTCGCGACAACTGGTCTAAAGACAACTGGTCTACTGACAAGTGGTCCAGCGCTTGAGAAATGGAAGCTGAATGAAGGTTTTTTTATAAGTTAAATAGAGGTTGGTTTGATGAAAAAACGCAAGATAATTGGAATTTGGATGAAGGTTCTTTTGCAGGTCAAATAGAAGCTGGATTGATGAAAATAACGGATGAAAAATAAAAGCTGGATGAAGGCATTTCCAGATCTGAAATGGAAGCTGGATTAATGAAAAAACGCTTAAGTAATGGAAGCTGGATGAAGGTATTTCTAGATGGGAAAAAGAAGCCGGATTGATGAAAAAACCGCTTAAATAATGAAAGCTGGATGAGGGTATTTTCATATTTGAAAGAGAAGCTGGGTTGACGAAAATAACGGGCAAGAAACAGAAGCTGGGTAATAAAAAAATCAAGCTGAAATTGGAGCTGGATTGATGAAAAATAGTTATTAATATTGAAATAGAAGTTGGATTCATAATACAACTGGATGCAATCGAAAAAGCTGGACTTTTACTTACTTACTTATTAATTTTTGCTTGCCGCACGCCACTTCCGGAAAGGGTCGCAATTGAACAACAACTTGGATCGGCGGTTTGCTACGAGAAAATATTACAATTTTTCCATCGAAATCCTTGTTTTTAAGATATTCGAAGTATAATCATACATCACTTTGGCAATAGCACGTTGACAGAAATATTTTAAAACGATTGTTGTGCCATTATAAGCGTGAAAATAATTAATTACGCTAAACTACACGTTTACCCCACAAAGTTCTGAATATAAATATTATGAGAACTAGAGTACTAGACACAATTTTAACTAGGTATACCAGCGCGCAGCATGTGGTTGGCAGTAATCAAGAGGCAGACACAAGAGGAGCACGAAAATCCATTGATAAATTCAGCAGACATGCTGATACAGCAGAGAAAGAAAGTAGAACAAAAGTCGGGGTAATGTTCTCCTTTAGAGTCCGAAATTATTTCAATGGTTTCAATGGTAGCATCCGATAATATATACTCTGGGTTTAAATGATCTTTTCACCTCAGCGTTCAAAGAAATTGATGTCAATCGCGTCATTAAATAGTTGCTATCCAACTTCTATTTAGATAACAATTATTTTTCGTCAATCCAGCTCCAGTTAGGCAAGAACATTTTCATCAATCCAGCTTCGATTTCAGCAGAATGACTGCACTAACCCTAAAACTAACCCTAACCGACCCTCACGGCGCCTAACCTGAGCCCTAACCGACCCTCACGCGCTAAATCCCGCTTCTATTTCGTCAGGAAATATTTTTAATCGAATTTATGAATTTTAAACAGCGAGACGCGTGGCGAGATACGTACAACACGTAACTGAAAACAAGGAGTATATATTATAGGTTGCCATATTGAAATAATTTCGGACTCTAAAGGAGAACATTACCAAAGTCGGTAGCCTACGAGTTTAGAATCTGGCCATGGTTCAAATTGCACCAAACTGTACCTGGTGATGCCCCATACCGAATGTAGTCAAATGCACCTATTCCAGTGCACAAATTGAACCACCAATTTGGTTATTGTTACTGACGGCTCGGTAGAACGTAAACAATATGGCGGCCACAGATAGACGCTGCATAGCCGCATAGAGCGATCTGAACTCCGGCGGTCGATAGCCCAATTATTCCGCTTAATAGTCAATGGTCAAAAACAATGAAAAGGTAGGCCTATATTTTCATAAATAATATTAACAAGCTCAAATAACTTGCATTGGTGAAATAGAAACTGGTTTTATGAAAAAAGTTAAATGGTTTCTAGCTTACATTGAAGCTGGATTGATGAGTTTCGGGTAAACACGAACACTGCATGCCGTACGTGTATTCCTACCCTGTTACGGATCCAATGCCTATTTGGAGCATAGAGACAAGCGAAATTTCACTCTGGATATTAATGGAAAAATCAGAAATGGAAGCTGGCTAAACGAACTTTTAGGCCATATATCTGAAATAGATGTTTGATTTAAGTTGATTAATAAAAGAAGCAAGACAAATGGAAGCCGGATGAAGGTTTCTTGTACCTGAAATAGATTCTGTAGTAGCCTAATGATAAGAACTTTTTCCTAACTGGAAGATGGATTAATGGTTTTCTAGCTTAAATAGAAGCTGGATTCATATTGAAAAACATGAATTAAAATCATCAATCCAGCTTCCATTTCTCACCCATTCCATTCTTAAATCCAGCTTCTATTATTTTCATCAATAAAGAAACCTTCATCCATGCAGCTTCCATTTCTTAAGCTTTATTTTCATCAATCCAACTTCTATTTTACTAGGCTATTTAAGCAGACTATTTTAATCAATAGAACTTCTGTTTGTCTGACAGGCTTTACATTATATGCCCATTTGGCCGGCTAAAAATGACTTAGGCCCTATTAGCACGGCCTCGAAAGCTTAATGAAATCTCGCTTATTTCTATGCCCCAAATAGGCATTGGATCCGTAGCCTACCCGGGTAGGATCCGTTTAGGCCTAGGCTACTGTCATTACCGCGCGCGCACAATACCGCGATGTTCACTACCGCGAACGATCGTTACCTCGGACGATCGTTACAGCGCATAAAATTATGTTGATTTTACATTATGTTATCGTACGAGGTGGTTCCGAACATTGCTTTCCAACTTTGCAAGTTTAGTGGTGCAACTGTAGGTAGGCCCTATACCCTTCTGAACAACATTTAAAACGAGGCCGTCCACAATACGTTTAGCAGTGGCTATAGAAGCTGAATTGACGAAAATAGGCTAAAGCATGAGAAATGGAAGCTGGATGAGCATGGGCGCCGACTCTGCGAGGCCCGTGAGTGCTCAGCACCGCCTGAAATGGGCCATGCGAGGCCCGCCTATGCTTGGGCACCACCAGCAATCAGCCACCAAGATGTGATTTTTATGAGATTATTTCTCTGCTAGCATTGCTTTTCTATAAAAATCATTCCGCTCTTTAGACTATAAACTTCTCAAATCTCAGTTAGTCTTCCTTACCATTGCTCCAGTTTTACCCCATGCAGTAGTCTGAACTCCATTGGTCAGCCGATCAGCGAATACGAAGAAACACGTACCGAAATCCTGCTTATTCGATCCGCTACATCATTATAATTATTGTCATCGACCTTAATTATTAATTTTAAAGCCTGATATAAGTACCTAGTTCAGCATAAATATTAAATAATCAAATTTTGATTTTATCCATTCATTCAAGTATTTTTAGGCCTATAGCACCTCTTCAAAATCTAGTAATCTACTCATAGATATAATTATTATCACGGCCAAAAAAGAAGTAGGCCTACTGCAAGTGCTTATAGACTGTGTCAGAAAGTGGCCTAGGAAACAAGGGAAATGCAAGAAGGGTCATTCCATACCGCATGGCGTCGCTCCATCATCGAAAGTCGTGGTTTTCTGTGGATAGTCTGATTGGATCATGAACTTACTTTGCACCCCACCTCAATCGTCTCAGTCGCTCACGCTTTTATCAACTGCGCCAGCTAGCTTCTCACTTTGCTCGATTTCTATCAACAGCTGCCTCAACTATTCAATTGTCTAATCTTTTGTCACAGAATTTCTTAAAGTAAACTGAATGACAGGGATGGGCAGTAATTTAATTGAGTAATTGAAATTACGTAATTTAAATTACAATTGTAATTGGTAATTTGTAATTTGTTGCTCCATATCAAAGTAATTTGTAATTCAATTACATTTCTTCCTGTAATTTGTAATTTCAATTACATTCTGCAAAATCAAATTACTTTTGGTCGTTACTGGTGGCATTTTCAGATGTCGTTACTAGCAATTCATATGATTTTTTCTTTTAGTTTGGTCTGCAAACTAATGTATATGCAGGTAGCCACATAGCTGACAATATGGACGAGTCACTGTCGCAGTGACGCAAGGATCATAATGATTTACCAAAGAATCTTAACAAATAATGAGCATCTAGTGGTCATAAAGGAGAGGAAGATGAAAATTTTATGGTTTTAGTGTGCAGTGACCACAAAGTCAAGCACAAAACAAAAAAGATTTAGAAATCTTGCAGCATATAGAAGACGACAGAAAGGGAACTAGCAATGCCTCATAGCTATCCAACTGCTAAAAAATTGTTTATTCGATTTAACACTGCCCTGCCTCAATTGGTCTGCACCAGCAGAGACTATAGAGAGGCTCTTTAATTTTACAGGCATGATTGTAAGGCCCAGCAGGCGACAGCTGTCAAACAACTTGTTTAAACAGCTACTGTTTCTTAAAGAAAGCTAAATAGACATTTTCTTACGCAATAAAAAATAAAATAATAATACACATAGAAATAAGTGGGAAAGGCATGCACTTCCTGCCTAAGGTTTTTTTATTCCAATGATTTAAGCCCCAAAGTAATTTGTAATTGATGTAATTGAAATTACGTAATTTGTCATTTTGTAATTTTGGGCTCTGAGTCAAAGTAATTTGTAATTTGTAATTCAATTACATTTTCTCCAGTAATTGGTAATTTGTAATTCAATTACATGTTGCCCTGTAATTTGCCCATCCCTGCTGAATGAAGCAAACGATAAAAGCATTCACTTTATTACATCCAGTTTGTAAACAAATTCTTTACGTAGGCCTATTATAACTCAAGCAGAATATGCTTTTAAACACTGAAACGTCATTCTCAAACTTTATCAAGAGTAAAAACAGAATTCATAATAGAAATCATGAAACAAAAACGATAAAAGCAAGCACCTTATTTACATGAAGTCTGCAAACGAATTCTTAATGTAAGACTAGATCTCAAACAGAACACACATTTTCAACTAGGCCTAAGTTCTATCTATGTGCAGATGCTGATAGCAGGATCGGAAACAATTATAACTGTTTACACGAAACGTGGGCAACGTCTATTCAGCATTTCTTCCATAGCTAGACTTTACTAGCGTTATCGTTTTCTCCTTTGAAACGGAATCTGACTACAATATGGCCAGTAGAGTATTTAAGAAAAATGCCCACTAACTCATTCTTCTCGCTATCGTAGTGAAGTCTATGGTGATAACCTGGCTCGCTTCCGTTCACTTGTCCACAAGTGATCATCAAGAGATTCAATTCCGAATCCAAAAGCTCTTGTTTGTTGGACGCTTCACTGATCACAATTCTGCCATAAGTATCAGCAAAATTTACAGCAATGTCGGCACCAAGAGTTGACTGATATTGGCGTATGATGCTTCCATCCATATCAACCTCCGTCAACTGAGCTTTACGTTGGTCGTTAAGTGAAGCCAAAACAAGGTTGCCATTTGATTTCATGAGGACCTTTCCGCCCAACTCGAAACCGTAAATATCCGAAGACAACATTACAATATGCTGCAAGGAACCCTTCGCATTAAAAATCCTTATAATGGGAGGATCAGGTTCTCTCTTCGCTGATGCGATCATTATTTTGCCATCAGCAGATGTGGATAAAGTCGACGTTGACTGCCTTAGATCACGAATCCAAGGTGTAAGACTAACATGCAGTTGCTCCTCCATTTGCATGCGAAAGACTCTCATGAAAACCTCGTCTTCACGAAGCACTAAGATATACAAGCACTTGGATACGTTGCAAGCTGTTATGTCGATAAGGAGCAGTTGCATTTCTTGTAGCCGGATGACACTCTTTACCTCCGACGCGTTGTTGCGATCGAAAACAAATATACGGTCCCCGATGCACTGAATGAAAATATCATCTCCCAGTGAAGTCACCTTGACAGTGTTATGCTTGATTGCACACTGATGCAAAATTTCCACACTAAACGTCTCCTGGCCTGGAAATAATAATTACTCTGATGACATACACATAATTTATTCTATGGAAATGTCGTCCAAATTATTGTGAACCCTGAATTTAATCAAGTGACGAGATTGCATTCATGCGTGAGAGATTGGAGTAAATTATTTTACGCTTTTGAACTTTCTACTTCCGAAGTTAAGAAGATTGGGCAATAATTTGAAAGTTGAAAACATTGACCTTGCTGTTTTGTTCCTTGTCAATTTTGACGGGTCCATTATGATCTTCGACGATTTTGATAGGACTTTCTTTTGATGGGGTAGGGGTTACTCTACAATCTACAGTGCCAAATTGTGGGATCACCTTTTTATTAACAGATATACTTAAAATAATAACTGTCAGGCCTACTGAATCTTCTTAGGCTAGTTATTCAGGAAATCTATACAAGGGCTCTTCAGGAAGCCTACTCAGAGGAATCGAGAGGATCTACAATTTTATTTGGCTTGCTATCATCCGTTTTTAAAAGAGCATGCAGTTTCCTGTGACCAGTGCTCCCTTATATAAGATCTCAGTGTGAGATATTATGGTTCATTATTGTTTATTCTCGTTATTTTCTTATGATTTAATTTTTGAGGGGTGCTTCATACTGGGAAAACATCTAATTAAGTTGCACATGTTAGAGGCATTTATAAATAGAATTTTATAGAATGAAAAGAATGGAATGCAACTGAAAATTGAATGAGTCAAAGATAAAATGGCATACAGACGACTTACATAAATGCATTGATTTTTATTCTAATTCTTAGTTTAATTATTTCTAAACGTGACAGTGTTTTGTTTTCCATTATGCAGCGAACTTACTCATGCGGTCTAGAGCTCTGTGAAGTTCGTTTTCAAAGAAGTCGGTTGCGAGGCTACAGCTCCAACGCGAACAGACAGATCGAAGTTTGCCTATCACTGGACCGGATTTTTCTTTCCACACACTTTTAGCCAGCTTCATATCCTTCACTTCCGCAGCCACAACTTTAACGAGGATATATAGAAGTAGCTCGATCGGTAGATCGTGCAGCTACAATATTCAAATAACACATTGCATCAGAATTATAGATCTCATGAATTACTCAGCATAAACTTTAAAGAGCAGCATGGTGAGAATTGCGTGGGGTTTCTTATTACCCATTGTATAGTCTTCTTCATAAATGTCTTAAACGAATGTCTGACCACCACAGTAATTTTTCCCACAATTCTCTGGCTGCTTCTAGGTTGAACGGTATATACACAAAAGTGATTGATCAAAATGACGCGTTTACATTCATGACATTTACGAATTTGTGTTTTGGTCACTGTCTTTAATATTAATTTTGACTGCTTTGCTAATTCTATGGTTCATGTATTATTTATTATCATGTGTGCACACCAAAATGCGATTAATTAGCACTAATTATTGGTCAAATAAAGAATGTTTTTGTAATTGTAGTATTATTATTCTTTGCGATATTATTAGGATAATAGACTCAATCTAATTCAATACTTTGTAGCCTACATGTATAAGGCAAAGGCCTATGGATTAAAACAAAGTTGGTGTGCAATGGCGCAACGATCTTGTCCAATTTAGTTTTTCATCGTAAACATCATAAATTTGCATTGCATGTTTACTCTCAACCGTTCAAATAGCGAACAAGATTTTATTAATTGATTATGTGAATTTTGACAGGAGTTTTCTGGTGATCCTTGTACTGATTCAAGTTTGCATTGACGATTACTGATTGAGTCGCCGTAAGAATTTCGCTTGAATGCTCGAAGCTGCAACATTGCATGTATGCTATAGACTCAGGAAAACGTAGCGATTTAGAGAACCTATGAAGGTCTCTAGTTTTATCACTAAGTCTAAGACTAAGACGGCTTTAAATTAGAACTGTAGGCCACCTTATGATGAAAATTACTATAATGAGAGGCAAATAAAAGCGAATTTCTTTAGTGACGTAAATTTTAAGTTTTCAACATGACTATGAAAGAAGAATAGGCCTACAAAATGACTAGAAGCGAGAGTTAATGCTTTGGTTGGTTCCTCCATATACATGGAATGACCTTATTCCCGTATTAAGACCGATTTGGCGAAACTAATGACTAGTTCTTCCTCATTTGTCACTCACTCTTCAATAAAGCATTTCTTTACCCCAGGGGATTATCATGCTGAGAGCATCTCTGAATAGTAATTATGTGAGATGCGATACATGAATTTATAGACACAATGCAATTAATGAGCCACAATGTTAAAGGATTCACGAAATGTAGATATCCCATGAAGACATGAAACCGCAGATTCATTGCAGTTAGCTTACCGTTGTTGTGTAACTCAATGAAGCGAGCTTTTCACACAACAAATCGTCATCTGGTTGGAATACTGCCACTACATGAAGAAAGAAAATCATTCCTAAATGCAAATCTTAATAAATGCAATCAGTCAATAAAATTTTATGAGTTAACAATAAAATCATAATGTCACTGAAATGAGTTGTTGATGTTGTTGATGCTCGGCATAGGCGAAATTTCAGCGGTGAGTGGGGATTTTGCCTCTGCAAGAAAAAATAAATCCGGAATAATTGACGATGTGACGAGGGGAAAATACTCTATAGGCCTCGAGGGGCAAATACTCTATAATAGGTCTATGCAAAAGCAGACTTTCAGTTCTTGCGCCCACACCCGGGGAGAAGAGGCAGAGGGGCAAATACTCTGCAGCTCGTCTACTTTTAGGGCCACTGGCCGGCTAGTTAGGGGCCTATACACAAAGTTTATGATTTATACCTTTTGGAGTATTATATATTGATGACACTTAAAGTACAATCAGTTTACTGTTTAGGTTAAACTTGAAATGAGCAACTGAATAAATTATAAATTGTATAGTGTCATAATGATCATCTTTTATCCTATAAACCCGATTTAAAACAATGCTGCATAAATAGAAGCGAGATTGATTAAACTATTTCTGGGCTGAACAGGAGCACTCTGAAATTAACTTACAGCCTGAGTCTCCATTCGATTGCTCGTCGTTGCTTGTTTCGTCTGATGATGTTATCTCAGACATAACGGACGAGAACCTCTTGGGATCTGTAGAGTAATAAACATGATTCTCGGCACAATCAACATTGATATCGCAAGAAACACCAATCGGTTGACGATGAATTCCAAACATCGCCGATAATAGCAAAGCGAATCACCGGAAATAAATAAATTTTGAGTATACGGGCCAAATCGCAGACCGATTTTATCATAATATACAGGGTGAGAATTGCTAGGGGTTGGGGGGTTCAACCCCCCAGTCTTTTTTAGAGCCCCATGTTAAAGTATGTTTTTCATACCCAAATTTCAAGTTTATCATAGGCCAACCCCCCAAGTTATTTTTTCACAATTCTTATACTGATAACATATGAATCTCCTGCGGTCAGAAATTATAGGCCTACCTGCAGTTTGGGCAGCAAACGGGGTGGGGGAATTGTCCGGTGAGTTTAATGTCCTGGGCTAAGTCAGAGGAATTGTCCGGGCGGTTTGTTCGGGGGCGAACTGCAGGTGAAAACAGGGCCGGATTAAGCTCTCGGGGGGCCCGCCGCCATATTCTCCGGGGGGCCCTTAATCCACCTTGACCTTCTGTCACCATGTTCCTCTCACATGTTAATGCATGCCTGTAATCATGGGCAGAGTTTATTAGGGGCTTGGGAGCTGAGGCCCCCCCCCCAAGAAGGCCCAGCGTCAGTTTTTTCACTATGGAAGATGGTATCTTTCCCGGGTTCCCCCCCAGAAGGCTTAATCGAATGACTAGAAAATGTCAAACACGTTTTTGGGCTGAGAATTTTTTTCGGTGCCGCTTAATCTGGACTAAGTCTCTGCCCAAACTTTAGCCCCCCCCCCCAAAGAACGGAAACCAAACTCCGTCCATGCCTGTAATTGAGCATAATTTTTTATAGGCCTAACTCAGACTTAGTATTGTGTAGCTTAATGAAAACCAAGCTATAACCCAGACAGCCTGCCTCATCACCCCGATGAAGGCCCACTGGAGCAATTGGTGGTATACATGCTGGCGTCGGCCAAGTGCGGGATTCCACCACTTCGCGACTGCCGAACAATCGAGTGTGCTTAATCTTGACCATAGTGGCCCACCCAATGGCCACCCATTTTGAATGGCGAGATGGGGCGAGATGGGGGCAAGATTGGGGCCCAACAGCCTGCTATCGCAGACTTCACGAAATTGGCCTGTCAGCCAAAGTTTGCGTGGGAGGTGTGGAAGGGTGGGACGCTGCCGTGAATTCAATAGGGAAACAAGAAGGGAGGCGTGGGGAGAGGAGGTAGCAGCGCAGCCCACAAAGTTTGCGTGGGAGGTGTGGAAGGGTGGGACGCTGCCGTGAATTCAATAGGGAAACAAGAGGAGAGGCGTGGGGAGAGGAGGTAGTAGCGCAGCCCAGGTTTCAAATTATGCATTGGCCTCAAACAAAGGAACCTCAGTATAGGCTATTTAGCAACGGCTTTCCTTACACGTGCGCTGCAAGGTTTATCTTGGCGCCAACGACCTCTATATAAAAGTATCATATTATGACTGGTGCTTTGTAGGCCATTTAGGATAGTGAGCAATATACGATGCATACATACACACTTGACGGACGCAAATAAGACCACTTTTTCGTAGGCCTTATATGCTCCTGTACAATTTTAAGAGTAGATTAAACCTAAGCTTATACAAGTGGTATATAGGCCTACATTTTGGGATTCGGTGATGTTTTGTGGCTTTGAGCCAGAAGGTCGAGGTTTCGAATCCATCTCACGCTGCCGCGTATACACGGGCCGTGAGAAAGTCCTTCACTCGCAATTACTCATGCCCTTCGGCATGAAACTCGATTCATTGTCCGCGCGGTATAGTAGGGCGCGCCTTTGAGTAGTAATTTATACAGGCGCAATAGCAAGTGATCATACATATACACAGGCATACATTCATACATACATACATACATACATACATACATACATAATGCATACATACACACATACACATACACACATACATACTACATACACACTACATACATACATATATACATACATACAAACATGTATACATACACACAAACATGCATACACACACATACATGCATACACACATGCATACATACACACATTTTGTTTGAAGCCACATACATAAATAAATAAATAAATACATACATACATACATACATACATACATACATACATACATACATACATACATACATACATACATACATGCATGCATGCATGCATGCATACATACATACATACATACATACATACATACATACATACATACATACATACATACATACATACATACATACATACATACATACATACACACCTACGTACGTACATACATGCATGCATGCATGCATGCGTGCATGCATGCATCCATGCATGCATCCATGATTCCATGCATGCATGATGCATCCATGCATGCATAGGCTACGTGCATGCATCCATGCCTGCAAGCATGCGTGCATGCATAGGTGACATGAATTCTATCAATTACCGCGTTGTCAGTAGGAACAGCTTGGAAAAGACAAGTCTTTAATGAAATGCCATCGAAATGCACTAACTGAAGAAATGCGAGTTCGGAAACATGTTTCAGATATAGGCCTAGGCGTATCGAGCCCTTCGAAATGGAAATCACATTTGGCATGCTTTTGTCCTTGTCGTATAGCCTAATTATATTTTCCATCTGCTAGCATTGTTAGAGCTGCATAAAATGTATGCAGTATCCTGCGAAAATATGATCTGACACTGTTCTAAACGGTCGAGAGTTAAATTAGTAAGGTTTTAAATTTTAGGTCTAGCGCACAACAACTTCTTAGGCCTATTTACAAACAAAATTTATCTGCATTCTCAGCAAGAGTCGAATCATAATGGGGGCACCACTTAGTGTATATGGCAGTGTATAATATTCGTAAAATGTTCTCGTAATTACCGTTCTTTATCGCCATTAGTAAAACATCGACATATAAAGGGCTTACAGTAATGTTCGCTTGCTTTTAATGGAGCACCCTTACTTACTTAATTAAAATAAGCGAGTGCGCATCTTACATATCATGTAAGATGTCTATGGTGTACATCCGGGGACCGGAACAATGGCGTAATTAAGCGGGGAAAATGGCGAAGCGGTCAATGTGATATTTTCCATGCGGTTTGTTTGCCTTGGCAATTTATAGTCCTGACGTTAAAACGGTGAGTTTATATTTCGTTTGTCTTTTCTTTGTTGCATAAAGATATCACTTCTGATGTGGATCTAATTACGATACACATCGAAGCACGCGGTCCGAAGTCACTGTATTCTACATGATTGTAGGACATGGTACTAATATCATAATTATTATTAGTCCCAGATTCTACTAAAAGCTAGTTTCGGGAAATCGAATACTTGGTAAACGTTCTGATAATGGTGTATGATATTTGGATGACTGAGTGTTTATTTTCTGTTTTGCATTTTGATGATCATTGATAGGGCGGTCATCACTAGGCCGCCTACAGTGGATAACTGTCAATGAAAAGGTGTACTTTGCCATGTTTCTGCTTGACAGGTGGCCTGAATACACGTTGCGATGTCGTCTATAGGTCGCGCTCTAATTTTATTGCATTCGTTAACGGCCATATTGTTTGGAGTACGGGCAGCCAGTCTGCACGTTTACCCAATTCTGATAATGGTGTATGATATTTGGATGACTGAGTGTTTATTTTCTGTTTTGCATTTTGATGATCATTGATAGGGCGGTCATCACTAGGCCGCCTACAGTGGATAACTGTCAATGAAAAGGTGTACTTTGCCATGTTTCTGCTTGACAGGTGGCCTGAATACACGTTCCAACCTTGCCAGAAGGCCTTGACCTACCACTGGACAGTACGAGAGTTGTTTGCCACATGACTGCCCGACTCGTTCATGTGAAGCTGACCTAAAGAAAAAATCTGGTAAATTGTTACTTGTTCAAATCAATATCAGTAACCTTAAAGATAAAAATGGGCCGTTGACTTAAGATCAAATAGAAAGTCTTGGTGCATGGCCACGATGGATGTTTTTTTATAGTTCATTTCTTGTGGATTTTTTCAACTTGTGGCACTGGTGATATTCAGAATTTTATTTATAGGCTTGGTTCTCATGCATTCTCTTTAAAATTTGGGCCATTTTTGCTTAGTGTTTGTTTAGTCACTGTCTAAACTGCCTATTTGATGTATAATGTCATCACACTCAGTTGTGGGCACGGTGGTGTAGTGGGTATGTTTATGGCCTTGCAGTCGGAGGGTTGCAGACCTGTTCAAATCCACCTCAAGTCGCCGTGTAGTCCTGCACTTCCAATTGCTCAGTGCTTCGACATGAAAGTCCGATGCCGTGTTCGCGCTGCCATCGGAAGCGCCTCTGAGTAGAAAGCTTGAAGGGGCGCTATAACAGGTGTACATACAAATAAACTCCACTGTGAGTGAAAATCAAGACTTACAAATGAATCTTTGATCTGTATTTATAGTTTATTTGTGTGAAAATGTGAATTTTGGCCAGTTTCCAATGTTGATTAAATCACTGATTGACATTGACACACAGACAGTGCCTAAAATAAATAATTTCCATTGTTTTGACTAGGTGTCATTTAATGTCACCACAATAAGACATAGCATTTGAGGGTCAGTATTTACTGTGATATTCTGTGTTTTTAATAACCGTTTGAATGCACTTCGGCATCGATTCCTATTTTCAGCAGAACTCAGGTGTTATCTCACACACACACACACACACATTGTCACCTTGTGCTGTCAGTTTCTTGAACTCTAGCGACCATCATGACCAGCCTTTTTCATTTCTTTCTTTCTGATGTCGCTTCCCTTAGTTCTTCCAGATTCAAGCCTGTTGTTTTTTTACCTTGACCAACCACCTTTTCCTTGGCAACCCTTGTTTTCTCCTTCCCTCTCCGCATGCCAGCATCATATCTTTTTCCAGTCCATTTGAGCGTATAACATGATAAAAGAAACCCAACTTTTTTCTTCCCACTATTTGTTGTAACGACTCATCGTTTTCGATATCAATTTCTGTGCATACCCACTCATTTGTCCCTATTCCCTTCCAAGATATTCTCGCACACACAGCCTTAATCCAGTTGAAGAAGTTAGCCCCAGAAGTTGGATCATGACGAGAGGAAGCATCTGTTTCTTCATTGGCACTGTCGTGTGGACAGTGTTCAAGTCTGGACTGCCAGTAGGTCATGCTTCCAGCGCAGTGGAATGCCCTTCTGCTTTAGGCAGGATTTGTTGGCCTTTGTGTCATGACATTGTGCCCCATCCTGTTGGAAGTGGCTGATGTTTTCGGGTGAAAATGATGCTATATAAATTGTCTTTTTATTATTGTTATTATTATTATTATTAATTATATTATTATTCACACATTTCAACAGTTACTGCTGGTATGTGAGATGGCCGCCTAGCCCCAAACTAAGGTGTAATCCCAAGCATGCTATACCAATGGTGAGGCAGGCACTGAAGGTCATGGTGTGGGAGAGCAGTGCTGGTTGCCCGAAAGAATGTATTCTAGATTGCCAGAGAACACCAGGATAAATGGAACTGTATATAATAACATTTTAAAAGAGAAACTGCAACCCTAATTAATCACCGTACATAACATCAGCCACTTCCAAAAAGGATGGAGCACCTTGTATTGGTACAAAGGAGCCCTGTCAAATACTGCCTGATGCAGGACATTCCTTTCCTGGAGCCATAACCTAGTAGCAGTCCAGACTAAAATATTATTGAGAATATTTGGATGAAGCAGAAAGTCTCTGCTTAAAAATGTCACTCCTAAGGCTGTGTTAGATAACCCCTGAGTTCTGTCGAAAACTTGCCCAATCAGTGCATTCAAACTGTTTATAAAAACAAAGGTTATCACATGATACAAATACTGACCTTCAGTGTTATTTCTTATTGTGGTGACATTAAACAACTCACTGACAGTGAAAAACAATGGAAATAATGATTGATTTTGGACACTGTGTGTCGGATGTCAATTGGTGTTTTATTGGAGTTATGAATTAAACTCACCAAAATCAACACTTTAACACAGTTGAACTATTATTACTGATAAAAGATTGAATTGTAAGTTAAAATTTTTTCCCCAGTTGTGTGTAATGACATAAAATATCAAATAGGTATTTCAGACGGTATAAATAATCTGTTTATCAAAAGTTGCTTGTTTTTCATTCAATATATATTCATTAAAATATGCCGGTCGTAACCTTTTGGTCATGACTGTAAGTACTATGACACTCCTTAAAAATGTAAATTATGGGCAGAACTAGGAGCAAGAGTTGGTAAGAAATGATCATCCAGTCTTATGCACATTGAGGTTAATACTAAGATTCCATGGCTGCCTTTCCGGGTTGTCGAGATCTGCTCTTCTATAGTATTTTGTTTTGTGTGCCATGGTTGCGCTGTAGCGCCTATGAGTAATCTACCTTGAGGAGATGTTAAATAAAATTTCTGAAATAAATATTTAATTATTTGATGTGCGGTATTACACAGAAAAAGATGCAGTGATGGTAAATAAAAATTACGGCAGGGAAAGGTGTGCTATAAGGGGCGAAGTCGGCCGCCAAAAAAATTGATTTTAAATCTTAATATTAATAAGACAGTGATTAAAACACTCTCTTGAAATGTTAGAAGTTGCCTGTAGAAAACTTAGGGAATTCTTATGTCATATTTCTGTGGCCACACTGTATATTTATTTAGCATCAGTGTATATTTGGGTGGCACATTGGGTAGCACATTGGTGTGAAGATCAGCGGTGCTGAGTTCGAATATCGAAGCCTCCCCATAGGATAGATGTGCTTTGTAGGCTGCTATTCCTGTCATTGCAGGCTGTCTGTTCTTTATTTAAGATTGACATTAATTAGGATTGTTTCATGTAAACATACTGCGTTTTCCAGTATGAATACAATAAAGAAAAATATTATTAAATGTTTGGCCACCCTGATTGTGTATGTATGCATCTAACAGCCTCCTATGACACCTTTGAGTACCTCACGAAAGTGTTGTGATGGTTAGGCTAGTATAGGAGGTATAGTCCTGAACACTTTTTGTGGAATAACAATTGCATTGCTCATTTTCACCCAAAGAAAGACTAATTGTTTAAAATTAATTGCTTTTGTCATTACCGCTGTAGATGCTGTTCACATGAATGAACCCACTGCCCTTGCAGATTACATGACAGCTGAAGAAAAGATCAAAGTATGGTTTCGAAGGACAATACATAGAGCTGTTGGAAGAAAAAGACGCTATGAACTGTCGGTGTTACGGCGGTCATTGGTTGGTGATGGTTCACACTTCCGATAAGCATGGCAGTGATCTTGAAGAGGAACAACAAATCCCATTGAGCAGCGAGGATCTCTACTCCCGAGGAGCAACGAGATGCAGGAGAGGAGCGTCGAATTCCTATCATCCACATGGAGTGGCATTATCTTCCAACCTCGGACCAAATCCACCCACTATAACTTCCATTCCCAAGCCATTGACAGCATAAACGACTGTTGCGCAAGGCAGTTAATGCTATAATGCTCTTTTGCCTTGCTATATTAAATGTGGGTATGCTACAGCATGGAACGCTACTCCCTGTTTACTAAAGTAATAATTATATCTAGCTACATTCCAATAATGTATTGTATTATTGTATATTATGACCTCATATAATCTTGTTTATTTTAGTTTTCAAATATTTTAATTGTGTATAGATGTATTTTGTTTGTTTGTATGTGCACTTGTTATAGCGCCCCTTCAAGCTCTCTTCACTGAGAGGCGGCGATCCACGAATGCAGAGCGGACACTGCATCGGAGTTTCACGCTGATGCAATGAGCAATTGTGAGTGAAGGACTTGCCCAAGGTCCTTACGCGGTGAGGTGGATTCGAACCTTCCAGCTCCAAGGCAACGACGCCACCGCTACACCACCGTGCAGCACCACGGTCATTTATGTATGTGTGATTGTGTGTGTAATTGTGTATTTATATACATATATATTTGTTTAATACTATGGCTAAGGTTTAGGATAATGGCAGCACTCTGGGACGAAAGTGCATGGTTGTGGGATTGCTTCCCTCTACCCTCCCAAAGGTCTGCTCAACCTTCCATTTGGCAGATGGCGTAATTAAAAGGCAGTGAAGCATTATGAAAGCTTTGCATGGCTGTCGGTTAAATTTGACTCTTGAAGTATAACTTGTCATTTGTTCATACTATAAATTGTAATCGCAATGCAGCTTGAAATTACACAAAGATATTATATATTTTATTATTTAAAACTTATGCCACAGTCAGATTGAACTTCATAGTGTCAATTGAACTATTGATCACAATTTAGGAGAGTCAAAATTAACTGGCAGTCATGCAAGGGTCGATAACGTCCTGGTCATTTTACCAGTGCATCTGTGCCCAATGTCTGGCTAAGCCGACCCTTGGGTGGGTTGTGGGAACTTATGCTGTGTTCGTGCACTTTACACTGTCTGCACGGTGGGCCAAAACAAAACACCCCCTAGTTTTTTTGCGAATATCTTGACCATAAGTAAGAATTTCGAAATTGAAATTTTACAGGCTTAAAGACAAATCATATTTACACATGATGGCCAGATTTCATCAAACTATTTAAAAAAAACAAAGCTATATCGCTTTTTGTGAAGCCACACACCTTTTTTGATGATTCAAAAACGTAACACAAGAAAAGGTAATAAAAACACGATTTTATTAAGTGTCATCTCAAATAACTATTGTGAAATGAACTTGATAGTGCTTCACAACTTGTGAAGCACTACCAATGCCAAAACTTATTTTGAGTCTCTGCAAAGTTCTTGATGGACCTGTTGATGCATTACAACTTTAGGCAAATCTTCCCATATCAACTCCAATGCGCTCATCAATTCTCTTACCGCTTTTGGTTGCAGATTGTGATATTTCTCCGCAATTAATTATCAATCCATCGGGTTCAAATCCGGAGATTTGGGGCCATTGGCTTTCTCAATGAAACCAGACCAATCGACATTGAGCCGATCTCCTTTCATTCACGGCAAATCTCAGCTTAACTCTTAATGTTTAGACTCTCACTGTTTATCAGAGTAAACGTTGCTCATAGCCTTACATCTCCAGGATCTTGTTCAAGAGTTGTCTGAATACATATTTTGTCTGTCATTGACACGTTAGCCATTTTTTAAAAGAAATTTGAATTTTACTGCTTTAATAGCAAAATAAATAATCTGACAGATTCCTTATTTACCAACTTGATTGTAATCTTGCTAAGTGACTTCTCAGTGATGTGCAGCATTAATAGCAAAATTAATAATCTGACAGATTCCTTATTTACCAACTTGATTGTAATCTTGCTAAGTGACTTCTCAGTGATGTGCAGCTACGCTTGTACCCTGTTTAAAAAAAAGTAATTATAATGATCACCTGGCAAAATCAAAGCTATTTGATAACAATTATTTGAGACGACACTTAATAAAACTGCGTTTTTGCTACTTTTTTGTGATACGCTTTTAAATCTTCAAAAAAATGGTGGGTGGCGTCACTAAAAGTGATATAACTTTTGTTCTGTTTGAAATATTGTGATGAAATCTGGCCATCGTGTGTAAATATGAAATGTCTTTAAGCCTGTAAAATTTCATTTCGAAATTCTTACTTCTGGCCAAGATATTGGCAAAAAACCTTAGGGGTGTTCTTTTTTTTACCCACCCTTTATATGCCACAGTGTTGCCGTTGTATACTCTAAAACCCCTCTTAAAGTGTTATTTAGAGGTTTAATATTTAATTAAAAGCCAGGTTTTTCAGTGTTTATGAGATTGGTGTGAAAGTTTCTGAACGTGGAAATATTTACGCTGCGGTTACATAAAATTATGAATACGTTTTCACAGGATTATTATTGTTATGGTTGATAATTATTTCTCTATTTTATCCATTTACTTTTATGTTTCTGTGATTACTCATTTCATTTTAGATGGGGGACATGTATTTATTCTGTTAAGTGTTATTGCTGATGTTTGTGTTGTTATATAAGACTATATATGCCATATATATATGTATATATATATATGTATATATATATATATATATATGCCCTGCCATCTACCAGCTGTCTACGGGGATCCGATGGTCAACTCTACGTGTTTGTGAGGGCTCGCCACAGGTGACTCTCAGCTAACTGTTTTGTTTTGCAACGTGTTATTTTTCGCTCGCTATGACTATTAATTAATATCATTTGGGCTAGTTAGCGCCGAGAGTGCCTATGAGTAGATATCTTGAAGAGGCGCTAT